>CAIGQV010017835.1:23487869-23490369 GCA_903798115.1 Danio jaintianensis
ATATATATGTATATATGCTTATATATATGCTTATGCTTTCTGTTTGAAAAGAGCATAAAAGTCACATGCATTTGTTACATAATCAGTGTTGATGAGCTGATGTGATTCTGACCTTCTGTTCTCCTTTTTTTTCTTTATTTCCCCTCAGGTGCTTATTGTGGATTTGTGTACAGACAAGTTTGTCGTTCAGGTGTGTATGCTGGTTTAGTTCTGTAATAATACAAGGGTGTGTCATTGTGAAAGTGTCACCAGTGCGTGTGTGTGTTTGCGAGGGTGCGGTTTGAAACTCAAGTCAGGGCCTGAGTAACTGTACCTGTCAGTCAGAGACATAAACGTGACGCCTTTAAAGGGACAGTTCACCCAAAACTGGAAATTCTGTCATTGTTTACTCACTCTTCACTTGTTTCAAACCTGCTTGAGTTTTTTTTTTCTTTTGTTGAACAAATAAGAAGATATTTTGAAAAATGTTGGAACCATTGACTTCCATAGTATTTGTCCTACTATGGATGTCTACTATGGATGGTTACCAGTTTCAAACATTCATGAAAGTTTGTTGTTCTCGCCAAGCCTGCATATGTTTGATTAATATGTAATATGTTATTAATGAATAAATATTTTTTTAAATATTTTGATACATTTAAAAATATGATTTATTCCTACAATGCAAAACTAAATTTTCTATATGCTAATATGCTTATTAGATGGTTAAGAAACATTTATTAATTGTATAAATAATAAGAAATATTTTAAACAGTTACCTATATATTTTTTTACATAACATAATAACATAAAAAACAACATAAAAATATAACAATATCATAACAAAAACAACAAAAAATAACATAACATAATGACAAAGCATAATAACATAACGTAATATAACATAACAATAGCATAACATAAAAACATAACAAAAAACATAACATATCAAGACCTGTGAAGAGATGATCCCAAGGTTTCCATAATCCTGGACCAGGCCGTATCTTGAGCAGCTGCTGTGGTGGTCATGGAGGAGTGGAGAGCATGAGACTGATTCCTGTGAGACTCCAGTGACAGACGAGTCTTCGCTGACGTCCAGCGTTCTCCTGCCTCCGGCGCCTAGACTGCAGCTCTGCACGAGACGTTTGGCCATAGAAGAAATGGTCGTGCCCAACTGAGCCTGGTTTCTCTCGAGGTTTTTTTCCTTCACTTTCGCAAATTGGTGAAGTTCGTTCCTCGCCGCTGTCGCCACTGGCTTGCATGGTTCGGGACTTGTAGAGCTGCGCATCGATGGATTGCTCTTCAGTGTTTGGACTCTCAGCAGTGAAAATTAAACCACACTGAACTGAACTGAACTTAAACTCTAAAAACTGATCTGACACCATTTCAATTCACTATAATCTTCTATGTGAAGCTGCTTTGACACAATCAACATTGTAAAAGCGCTATAGAAATAAAGATGAATTAAATTGAATTTAACATATAACATAACATAACCTAACAACATAAAAAACTTAATATAACATAATCTTACTGACACCAAAACAGTTAAATGATACTGCAAATCTATACAGATTGTCTTTTGCTTACTTGTATACTTCTTACGACTTGTTTTGTTGTTTGTGTTTTTTAGTGTTTTTAAATTGCACTTTCAGTTTCTAATTATGTGTTCATATTCTAAAATATGTTTAGTTCATGTTTTCTTGTGTTCATCTTTCCCTTAGCTTGGAGACGAGGACTGTATTTTGCCCAGTAAACTGCAGGCAGCTCTTCAGGAGATCCTGGAGAACAGAGAGGAGATACTGGAGCAAAACCGCAGAGACAGAAGAGGAGGTCAGACTGAACACACGTGCCCTTTTTTCTTTTCACATCATCTGAATCAGAGCTTAAAACCGGTTTCACCCGTGCGATTGAGGGTTTGGTCCATTGTCTTATTGTGTCAGATGATCTGTTCATTAACGGTGTGATTAGAAATTAACCGTTAAACTAGGGCACTGAGGTCAGGAACAAGCTGATAATTATAATTTCAGGTGTTTCGTTAAGACAGACAATGGAAAATAGTTATTACAATGGGTATACAATATTAAATTATATATATTAAAGGACGATGAGTTATAATATAATACCATATTAAAGGACATTGAGTTTTTTTTCTGTGCTGATAAGTTTTAGTTCTATAAATTTCATATCTGCTAAAATTATTTAGAGTACACTTTAAATGGCCTCAAAACTCATAAATATGGACTAAAAACTACAAAATTCTTATTTAAAGTTTTTTTTTTTCACATACATACATGTGCTGGTCATATAATTAGAATATCTTCAAAAAGTTGATTTTATTTCATAAATTCCATTCAAGAAGTGAAACTTGTGTCATGTATACTTCTTTTAATTTTGATGACAACTAATGAAAACCCCAAATTCAGTATCTCAGAAAATTAGAATATACCTTAAGACCAATACAAAGAATGGATTTTTAGAAATCTTGGCCAACTGAAAAGTATGAACATGAAAACTATGA
>CAIGQV010017835.1:23495369-23545561 GCA_903798115.1 Danio jaintianensis
TTGTTTTTATTGTACATAGGCCTTTGGAGTTGTTACTTTAAGGCCAAACTAGAGCTGGGCAATTAATCGAACTTAAATTGCAAACATTATTTAGCAAAAGCTATGATTGTCAAGCACATATTGTCAGGAAAGTATGGTTGTGTGATCAGCAGTAAATCTCCTCCAAAGGCCAGAGGGCGCTCTCACACAGAAGCTCCAAACACCCACAAAGAAGAAACCCAGGAAATCCCCATAGCGTTGCATTATAAACAGAAGATTTAACTGCTTTCGTTGTTTCAGCGTTACTAATAAACACACGACTACAGAATCATCTCACGGAAGGATTTATTTCAAACACTCAACTGAAGTTATGAAGTGAGTTTGGAGTAAAAACTTTATTATATGTGATATTTTCACATGCAGCATTTACTACTGTGCCGTAATTAACTGAGAATCGATGCAAACAGTTGTCAATGTCGCAGAACAATCTCAATCTCAATTTTTTTTTCATCCAATTTAATCAATTTCATGTTTGAACTCTATTTTACTAAGCTTATGAGTGATCGACAATCTGAACACAAGTGCTGGAGGTTTACTAGAACCGGCATGTGCATGAAAATCACCCTAGTTTAACAGAAGCGTCTTAAAAAATGCAGTGCTATTTAATTAGTTGACAATTTCCAGTGAAACGGAAGACTTAGGCTGTTTATCAAATCCAAGAATGCAGAGAATGATCTCGCCAAGTTATTTTGAAAGAACAAACTCGGTAGACCACTAGAACACAGAACGTTTCGTGTGAGAATTGAGATGCTGAGATCGTCCTGATGGTCACAATATCTTAACGCATTTTAATGGAAAATCATTTAAACATTAAAATATTCATACAATGCTTCATTGTTTTTTCCTTTTCAATATACATGATATGTGCAAAAGCCTTGCAAAGATACTATGCGCAATGCAAATAAAACAGATTTTAATATGAGTTTCCAACGCTATGTCACGCTAATTCGTAACTTTTTGATTTAGTGGCTAAGTTGTATGAATTTGTACGATCTCATTCGTACATTTTAGTATGATTTGCTCATCGTTCAGTAGCTACGTTTCCATCCACCTATTTTTATGCGCATTTTGGATATGCGCATAAAAAATCAGTTGATGGAAACGCTAAGATGCGCATAAATTTAGAAATTTATTAGAAGTTTAGGATAAACTTTTTATTCGATAAGAAAAGATGCGCATAAACTACGATGGAAACACTTTTACCGAACAAATTCCAGTATGCGCATTAAAAAAAGGTCATGTGATTTGATTATGAGAGATCATGTGATGATAAACATGTTTGTAAATGGACAAACCAGCAGGCTGATCACATTGTAAAACATCTGAAATGTTGTTTTGGTCATTCTAAAATGCTTTAACCATTTCAGTATTAGTGTTATTATATTATTAATGACCTCCAGAATTGTTAAGAGCGTCTGTGCTGCGCGTCTCACGCCTTCAAACGCCACCACGCGTTCACTGCGTGTCAGCATTGCCTTCTGAGGCGCAAGTCATTTATTAAATGAAGAAAAGATTCATGCAGCTTCTCCTACCTCAGCAAATTCCGTTTTTACTGTTGATATTTGGCGCCATTTAATCAGGAAGTGACGATTTTGTTCTCTTTGACTCGTTGGATGGAAACGCTGCTTTATTCGCACATCTTATATGCGATATTCCAGTTTTGCGCATAAAGTTAATTCGCATTTTTGGATGGAAACATAGCTAAGAAGGGTGCAGCTCATTTGCATTTAAAAGCACACACGAAAGCTCTATTTTTGCTCATATTCAAAAGGTGCCAAATTTAATATGGTATAATAAATAATCTGTGCAGTATTTGAGTGAAACCTCACAGACACATCCTGGAGCATTATATGTTGTCAAAAGTGTCAGCTTATGACTGCTTTAAGGCCATCACATTCCTAATAAAAGGTTAAAAAAACTTCAATGTTGAATTCACAGAGATTTTAAAGGGATAGTTCACCCAAAAACTGAACATTCTGTCATCATTTACTCACCCTTCACTTGTCACAAACTTGTTTCTTTTTTCTAATGAACACAAAAGAAGTCATGTTGAAAAATTAAACCGGTAACCATTGCCTGCCATAGTATTTGTTTTTCCCATTATGGAAGTCAATAGTTATCACTTAGCAACATTCTTCAATTTATCTTCTTTTGTGTTCAACAGAAAAAAAGGCTTGCAAGCATTTAAGGGTGAATAAATAGTGATCATTTTTTCATTTTTGGTTGAACTATCTCTTTAAGCCATGTTTCGTTCTGGTTTAACAGGCTTGTTTGAAGTGAGGGCTGCAGAATATCTGGATTCGTATCCTGAACCTGAACCCAGCGGAGTCAACAGATTTCTCAAAGGCCTCGGTAAATCTTTTCTGCTGCTTTTCAATCACTCTGAAATGAAATGGTAAAGACGGAGAAGTACTTACAGTTGATGTCAGAATTAATAACCCTCCTGTATATTTTTTTTCCCAATTTCTGTTTAACGGAGAGAAGATTCTTTCAACACATTTCTACACATAATAGTTTTAATAACACATTTCTAATAACGGATTTCTTTTATCTTTGTCATGATGACAGTACATAATATTTTACTAGATATTTTTCAAGATACTAGTATTCAGCTTAACCCTTTAACTGCCTGCTTATCCAAATGGTTGACCATATTTTGTTTTAAATAATGGTTTACACTACACAGCATTGTTGGTTTACAAAAAAAAGCAAACAAACATAATCCTGTTGCACTACTACACTTGATTTTGGTTTTATTGTAAATTGTTACAAAATTGTTATCTGAGAATCTAAAATATTTTATGGCATACTTCAAAAAATACAGATGATTTAGTGTTCAGAAATGTTTTATTTTGATTATGTTTTTAAATAAATTGGACTTACACTTCATATTTTCAGATTTTTCATATTATATGTATTAATTCCGGTACTTTTACCATAAACCGACATATCAACCATTTGGTAGAGGTTGATATTTGAGAAATTACGAGATGTGTTGAAAAAAAATGCATTGAGTGTGTTAACTAGCGACATTAGGAGTTAGGAAATGCAATCCAAAAAATGTTTTCTTGGTAGGGCAGTTAAAGTGCAATTTAAAGGCTTAACTATTAGGCCAATTAGCAAGTTAGGATAATTAGGCAAATAATTGTATAACGATGGTTTGTTCTTTAGACAATCTAAAAATATATATTGCTTAAGGGAGGTAAAATGGCCTTAAAATGGTTTTTAAAAAAATTACTTTTTTTTTTTTCTTCTTTTATTCTAGCGGAAATAAAACAAACAAGACTTTCTCAAGAAGAAAAAATATTATAGGAAATACTGTGAAAAATTCCTCTGTTAAACATCAATGGGGAAATATTTGTAAAAAAGAAGGGAAAAAATTCACAGGAGGGCTAATAACACTGACTTCAAATGTTTCATACTTTTACCCACAATAATGTTTGTTTGTTTGTTTGTTTGCAGGGAATAAAATGAAATTCTTGCAGAAGAAATAGAGAAGGGCGTCAGAAGGGTTTTTTGTTCAAAAGCGTGACTCAAGCAGCATGTGGGTTCCTCTTCTGTGAAAGCTCAAGGGTGGAGATGAGCTCAAGACTGGAATCAACTCGTTCAGATTTGCCGTTCTGTGACCAATAGAGGAAAAGGCTGGAAATGAGTTCATAAGCACAAGGAACAAAGACGACTGAAGAGGAAGAGGAGGAGTCTGTGTCATGTTAATGTAGTTTTGATAAATAAGGAAGAAAAACTGACTATGAATGCATAATAACTTGGGTTGGGTTAACCGATATTTCAGATGTTTATGTTTTTATGATCTTTAATGTCATTTTTATTCAAACAGTATGTTTGTGTTTCAGTGTTTTCCATCTGGAAATGTTTAGTTTAAAAAAAAATATATGATGAAGTATGACTTCTATTCCCCTTCAATAATTAATTTATGATTTTTTTTTCGTATGCACAGAAATTGTCTTTCATTGTAAATGTCAAACATTTATTTCTTTGCCTCTTTTTGCGAAATATCAAGGCAAAGGTTTCAGTTTTTCAGAGGCTTTTATATGTTGTACAGTTTTGTTTTTTAGACAAACTACAGTTTTTGTAACATTTTAAAATAAAATAAAAACACGTTTCTGATGCAGTTGTGCACAAGCAGTGTGAATCAAATAATTGCAATTTCGGTGTAGAATTTCTGATGAATATCCAGCAAATGTGAATAGCCATGAGTTTTAAATAATATATAGGAAGCTTATAATAAAACGAGTGTTTATAACCGGTATGCCAGCTAAGAATATGTTTTTCTAATGTTCCAATAAATTATAGGAATATTATTCCTGCAGTTTATTATTATTTTCTGCCTCACTTTATTTTAGGTCAGTGTTTCTCAACCACGTTTCTAGATCACCACCAGCTCTGCACATTTTCCATGTCTCCTTAACCTAACACACCTGATTCAGATCATCAGCTCATTAGCAGAGACTGAAAGACCTGTAATGGGTGTGACAGACAAAGGAGACATCCAGTGCAGTGTTGGTGGTCCTCCAGGAACATGGTTGAGAAACACTGTTTTAAGGTACAGTTCTCGCTATTAATAAACTATTAACTCTGACCTCAATAAACTCTTTATTAATAATTAGGTATTAGTTTAGGTATCATGTGGGATTAGCAATGTAGAATAAGATCAAGCAGAAAATGTATTATATAAGTACTAATAAAGAGCCAATATCTTATTAAGGCAGAAATAAGCAACTGGTTAATGGTGAGAATTAGTAGGGGAGAGTGGGGACGAGAGTAACATTTTTCATAAAAACCTCATTTAAAAAAATAATGTTTTTAGCAAAAAAATAAATTTTTGCTGTGGTTAATAATACTCATAAGAGTGCTCTATCAAAATCAGCTGTTATTTTGTATCAATGTAGAGCAACTCCAATATAACTTCACTTTAAACAAGAGTAGTGCATTGTAACTTTTGATCCCATCAGCAGGGATGAAAGTTACACACGGGTGGGTCAAAGTAACACAACAATATTTGCTAGATTTACTGGCTTAATCTTGTTTATTTTAAATATATCTGACTATGACCTTGTTAATGTTAACTGCAAACATATTTTGTCCTTTATTTTTGCAAAAAAAAATTACACGACATTTTCATTTTAAATTTCAGCTCCGTCAAATGTTTCAAAAGCAATCCAACAATGCAAAATGTTAAACTTTTCTACAATTTTTGAATATTTTTTTATTATTATTGGCAATATGCATTCATTTTATAAAACATCTGAATCCAAACACTGAAAGCTAATGTGGAAGAAAAAAATAAGATACGAATATTAGCAGTGGGACATAAATAACAGTGTTACTTTCATCCCCACAGGAACTCTTGCCATTTAAACCTGATTTACTTTTAAACTGAAAACCTCAGACATTTCAAACTCAAGGATGTGTTATTGCACTAAATAACCTGTAGATTGATCATTAGTGAGACCCATGAAAAGGGAAACACAACTGGTAATAAGGAAAAAAGAACCGCTACAATAATTTACTTTCTGCACTTAAAAACAGAAATTTGGACATGCTCCCGAAATCACATGATATTTGGCAGCTCAGTAGAGGGTTGCATGCTGAATGTGCTGTTAATGGAAACCTGGAAATCAAATGTTGTCAGGGCTTTGAGAAAATCAATTTGTTACTTTCGTCCCCGCTCTCCCCTACTTAAATTAAAGTGTTACCATTTTTCAAATGTTTTTTTGCTTGATTATACAAATGTTTGTTGAATGTCTCTTTCCATAATTTGCAAACATTCCACAAACTTCACATTTGAATGTTTTTATGAACAATTCCAAAACAAAACAAAACAAGAAAAAAAGTAAGTTTCATTAGCAACATTTGGAGATGATCATGCAGACAACTTTGGGTAACCATACTAACATCAATGGAGTAATGTTTTTTTTTTTTGTGACTTTCTAAGACTTGTACTAGGATTTTTGCCAATGTTTAAGTGTGATTTTGGTAAAATATCTAATTTAGATTTTTCTGACAGATATTAAGACTGTGTAAATTGTAAAATGTGAGTATTTTTGCTTAAAATGATAGTCCACCCCAAAATGAACTTGAACATCCACTTGTTCTGAACATGCTTGATTTTCTGTCTTGTGCTGAACACAAACGAAGATATACTGAAGAATGTTGAGGGGGGAAACAGCCATTGGCTTCCATAGTATTTTTGTTCCTATGTCAATATGTCTGTTTTCTTTTTACTTCGGGTCAAACTTTCGAGATAAATAAACTGAGGGCGCGTTTTCTCTCCGCTACACAAGATGGCGCTGATCTTTCAATTGACATTCAACGCAATCCTAATAGAAGCAGAGCGCGAAGCGTGTGTTTGTGAAGGATGGCAGGACCAGCATCAGTCGCTGGTGATGTTTTTGTTGATGCCCTGCCTTATTTCGACCAGGGTTACGATGCCACAGGGGTCAGAGAAGCCGTAAGTACACTGACTATGTACTTTTGTGCATTCTGTCTTTTTAAAACGGTGAAGAATAAGAAGTATTTGCCCTGCTGGCAGTTGGCTAACGGCTAATTCCGTTTCATAAACGAGACCGTTTGGATATTGCATGTTTAATCCTCTATTTTTATGGATTAAGTATGATTTGGTAATACAGTGATCTTTATTAGATCGAAAAATAATCGGTTTTGATGGATTTCAGGCCGCTGCTTTGGTGGAGGAAGAGACGAGGCGATACAGACCAACTAAGAACTATTTGAGTTACTTGCCCACACCGGATTTCTCTGCCTTTGAGGTAAAACAACAACAACAACACATTTTCTGCTACTTTTCTGGATGTTCACACTGTAATCTTACATTGTGCTTTTGTTCTCATCAGACAGAAATCATGAGGAATGAGTTTGAGAGACTGGCTTCTCGTCAACCCATGGAGCTGCTCAGTATGAAGAGGTCAGTTTACAAAGTTGAAGCTATCTGTAAAAACTTACTTTTAAAGATGATATTGAAGTATTATAATACTCATAAACCTATAAGGTTTTTACCAATCAGATGGCACTGGTACCATCATGTAAATGAGCAACTTGTAGGTCTCAGACTATTTGCCGGCAGCTAGCTCTCTGCAACTCTCACATGGTTGCCCACTGAAGCTAAGCAGGGCTGCGCCCGGTCAGTACCTTAATGGGAGACCACATGGGAAAGCTTGGTTGCTGCCGGAAGTGGTGTTAGTGAGGCCAGCAGGGGGTGCTCAACCTGTGGTCTGTGTGGGTCCTAACGCCCCAGTATATTGATGGGGATTCTATACTTCTCAGTGAGCGCCGTCTTTCAGATGAGACGTTAAACCGAGGTCCCGACTCTCTGTGGTCGTTAAAAATCGTAGGGGAAAAGAGTAGGGGTTTAACCCCGGCATCCTGGCCAAATTTGCCCACTGGCCTCTGTCCATCACGGCCTCCTAACCATCCCCATATCATAATTGCCTTCATCACTCTGTCTCCTCTCCACCAATCAGATGGTGTGTGGTGTGCGGTCTGGCGCAATATGGCTGCCGTCGCGTCATCCAGGTGGATGCTGCACACTGGTGGTGGATGTGGAGATTCCCCCCAAAAATGTGTAAAGCGCTTTGAGTGTCCAGAAAAGCACTATATAATATATATATATGTAAGGTATTATTATTATTTGCATAAACGTATGCATCAGTGTATTGCATAAAATAAAAGATTTCTAAATGTATTTTTACATAAAGTTAGTTCTTGTCAGTTATTTTATCTGTAAGATAAAATGTTTATCTTATAATGTACTGTTCTGTTTGTCTATAAAGCATTTAAATTAATGAATTATTAATACAGCAATATCTAAATTTACGTTTATTCATTTAGCAGATTCTTATATCCGAACAACTTACAAACGAGGATTAAAAAGCACTTCAAATAACCAGAGAGCAGCACTTTATAGATGCTATGACAAGTCTAAGTTACTTTAGCAGTTTTTGTATTTATATTGTAATTGAGTCCTTGTAATGAAGTCATTGTAAGAAAGTGTCTGGTGCATATGGAGAGGATAAGAGTGTTTCCTACAGGTGGTTTGTCAAGCACACTCAGAATTGCACAACATGGAGTGTTTATAAGGAAGTGCTTCTGCATATAAATAGGGAGTGCTATTTTTGGACAATTAAATGATTAAGTATTGATAATACAGCTGAGTCTTCAGATGTTTTTTTTTCTTAATGGCCCTCTGTTTGCGTAGAGTTTGGCAGGTCATTCCATTAGGATGGAACATTTAAAGGCGAAATTGATTTTGTGCCCATTTGGGGTGGTACCACAAAGCAACGTTCAGTAGCAGAGTGCAGGGTCCTGCTGGGTGCATAAGTCTAAATTAGTGGGCTCAAGTAAATGAGTGCAGAGCCAATAGTGGTTTTGTAGGTGAATGACAGCAGCTTGAATTTGATCAAACATGACCGGGCAGTTGCAGCAAGGTGGTCTGTAAATTTCAGCTGGTCATCAAGAATCACTCCTAGCTGCCTGACTGTCCTGGAAGGAGTTTTATTTCATTTGTAGTTTATTTATTTATTATTTATATGTACAGAATTTATTTACATTTTATTTACGTTTTATTGTCCAACTCAAACACTTAAGAACTGGTTAGTTCTGTAAATTCCCTCTTCATTAAACAGTATTTGTATCTTATTTAAATATAACTACAAATTTGGTGCTCAAGCTCCCATTCTTGCACTTGTCTGTTTAGATATGAGCTTCCCGCTCCATCATCTGGACAGAGAAACGACATGACAGCGTGGCAGGACTGTGTGAATAACTCTATGGCGCAGCTGGAGCATCAGGCGGTGCGCATTGAGAACCTGGAGCTCATGGCCCAGTATGGAACCAATGCATGGAAGATGTCTAATGAGTGAGTGAACAGACTTAAATCAGACTGTTCAAGATTTACTTCTTTTTAGGAAAATCAGACTGTCTATATTCTAAGGGTGTTTGGTATTGACAAATATTAAAGGTGCTGTATGTAAGTTTTTGACTCTTCTAAAACATTAAAAATACCATAATATATTTGCAGATATTTAAGAAACATGCTAAGTGAACATATTTGTTTATCTGAAAAAAATGCTGAAGTCAGTTATTCTGCTTTGAAAATGTGCATTCCATGTTGCCCAATGCCAGTTTAGCCAATTATATTTCCCAGGTTGCCTTGGTGGAAAACAGCGTATTTCATTCATTCAGTCAGGAAGGCTCTCAAAGTGTGCGTCCGTGACCGAAATGCGACCTCCGGTGGACAGTAGCAGACTCCGTAATGAGACGCCAATTAAGAGCTCCACATGAGGTGTTTATTAATTAGCAAATATTATAAATATTACAAACGTAAACATTAGGTGAGGCGGTTACATTGCAGCATCGTGTCCTAACAACATGCAATGTGACAATATTTGCAGTGAGACACAACAGAAACATTTAAATACAGCCATTCAGAAGCACAGAATATATGTGCACTCACTGCACTCCAACGAAATAAGGTTTACAATCAAACACATTTTAAGCCTCTTTAACATTATTAAATGTACATGCTGAATGACTGATATTTGTTGGCTTGCACTGAGTCACAGTTCTGAAGTTCAATTTCAAACGGTTTATTTTATTTTCAAGATCTGAGGTAAAGCATCTGCTGCTGCTTTCAGTAGTATGGCAATAAATGTCACTTAAAATGACATTCAAACTCACATCATTAGCATTAAAAACTGAATAAAGCACATGAGGTTTACCTGAGGTGATCATAGTTTATCCTGTTGTTCACCTGTGAGAAATAGAAGCCGTTTCTAAAATAGAAATTGCAGGTGTTGGTTAGGACAAAAACTCTTTTTAGTATGGAAAATATTTCTTCTATCGCGTGCCGTTGCTTTTAGTTAGGATGCGGTGTAGGCTCGATAGTCATGCACGCTTCTGATGGTGTTGTCAATCTGGCAACCTGCACTTGCGTGGACTCCTCAGAGGAGAGGCAGAGTAAAAATGTGTTTTGAACCAGGAGTGCAATACCTAGTTAAACCACTGGGTGTCCAACTTGCATACTGCACCTTTAAGCTTTTTTCTTTTTTCAATTAAATTTGAGTTAATTTGTATAGTGCTTTTTCGCAATAATTTCTGTTCCAAAGCAGCTTTAGAAAAGGTGCGCATTATAATATTACAATCAAAATCAGAAAAGTTACCAATGTCAAACCTATGCATAGTTAATCTGCAGTTATAGAATATAATGTACTTTGTCAAAAAGAAGGTATCTATTCTAGTTCAAGTTTTTATTTAATCAGGTAATGTTTTGGTGAGTGTGTTTTTGTCCTGTTACCTTAGCTGGTTTAGGCCTGTCTTGGATAAATATGACACTAATATCTCCCAGTGGATGAGCGCATGACCCTGTCATAATTAGTGATTGTTGAATCATTCATTTAAACTTCTGATTTATAAATTGACCGTTTATAAATGGTTCATTAAATCACTGATTCAGTGATTTGTTCAAAAAGCTTTTAAAGCGGCTGACTGTAGTATTGGTAACCTAGTAAACAAGGCAAGCATAATGGAGACAGCTGATTAGTCACATGGGTGTAATGTTCGCTACATCAAAGTTTATTTGGCAAATGCGTTTCCATCTTCCATTACTCACATTATTAGTCCAAAACCACTTCAAGCAAGTGTAAAAACCTTTTTTTGCTAATTAAGGGATTTTTATGGGTGGGTCAGTTGGCATTTCTGAATGGAGTTTTCATGTTCTCCCCATGTTCACGTGGGTTTCCTCCGGGTGCTCCGGTTTCCCCCACAGTCCAAAGACATGCGCTATAGGTGAATTGGGTAAGTTAAATTGTCCGTAGTGTATGTGTGTGAATGAATGAGAGTGTATGGGTGTTTCCCAGTGATGGGTTGCAGCTGAAAGGGCATCCGCTGCGTAAAACATATGCTGGATAAGTTGGCGGTTCATTCTGCTGTGGCGACCCCAGATTAATAAAGGAAGTAAGCCGAAAAGAAAATGAATATATTTATAGTAAGTACTATAGTATTTTTTTCACCATACTGACTTGTGCGATAAGTCGATATATTGATTGTTGTGACAGGCCTAATATGAATTTGCAGGCTCATGAACTTGGTTTAAAAAACTGTTGATTTCATTTGGTCTTCATTCATTATGCTGATCATAACTGGTTGCCTTTTCTGTGAAACAGTAACTTGGCCTTAATGATTGAAAATTCACAAAAGGAACTGCAGAATGTAAGGTAAGCACCTTATCGCTCAATGCCATTTACTTTCTATTTGGATGTTGTGGTTTAATTGACTTTTGAATTTATTATTAAATGAATAATATTTAATAACAAGAGAACACTTAAAAATTCTTGATAACAAACACACATGTATCATCACTGTAACATCCTTAAAAAACATCACTTTTTGAGTTTTGAAAATATTATTAAATATTCTAACATTTGCTTTGTATTTAAAGTCATTCATAATTCTGCTGCTCCTCCTTTAAGAACATTTGTAGCATCAGAGAAAGCCTCTAGAACGACACGGTTGATAGCAAGAGGGGAGTGTAGTGTTCCCAGACGTAAAACTTAATTTGGCCAATCTTCGTTTTCTTATCGAGCCACAAGTCTGTGGAACACACTTCCAACTGAATTAATTGCATGTACAAGTTTCAAGATGTTTTCAAGCCGGTCCTAAAAGTGGCTTCCATCTAAACAAATATGTACACACTAAGGGAATGTTTGAATGTTTGTGTGAGTAGGCCTGTATATTTGAACTTGTGTTTTAAGTTCTACCTGTCCAGGGACTGCAGGTCGAAATTAGCCGTTTTTGCTAAAGCCTGGCACAAAACATATTACCTTTCTAAGGTCAATGTATTGTTGTGCATGTCCCTGTCAAATAAATAAATTCAAAATTAAAAAAATTTTAAATGCTCATTTTACAAGTCTCCTAGAGTTTTTTTTATTTTTTATCCATTCAGATAATCTCAGGAGCACTTTTATCTTAGCATAGATTGTTGAATCGGATTAGACCATTAGCATCTCGCTCAAATGACCAAAGAGTTCAACTAATTTTCCTATTTAAAGCGTGACCCTTCTGTAATTACATGTACAAAAATTAAAAGTTCCTATCTAGGCTGATATTTCTAGGAACTATACTCTCATTTCAGAGTAATAATCAAGAAACTTTACTGCTGTACCATGGCTGCAGCAGGCACAATGATATTACGCAGCAAAGATTGCCTGAATGGATTCAAATTAATAAAACTCAACTGTTTAACTCTAGTAAAGCTGTAAAATGAGCCTTTTTTTCCCCCAAAACAATGGAGTGTTCCTTTAAGCAGTTGTTTATTATAATTCAGTCCCCACCCAACTGTGTGTTTCTGTTTTTCTTTTAGGAAGGAAATACAAGACCTGAACTGGCAGCGCAAAAACGATCAGCTGGCTGGAGGAGCCAAACTGAGAGAACTTGAGTCTAAGTCAGTACTGCATGACATGTTCAACTCGTTCCAGAAAATGTTGTAGCCAGTTCGTTGACTCCCATATTTCTTGCTTGTGTTTTCACAGCTGGGTGTCTCTTGTCAGTAAGAACTATGAAATAGAGCGCGCCATCGTGCAGCTGGAGAATGAAGTGGCACAGATGAAACAGCAGCAGGGCGACGAGAACAAGGAGAATATTCGACAGGACTTTTGAACAGACAAAACATTTGAACACCATGTTGAAACTGCACAGACTTTGCAAAAGCGAATAATCAGCAAAGTGTGACATTGTGTTTTTTTTTTTTTTTTTTTTTTTTTTTTTTAAATAGTTTGTTTTTTTCCTGTTGAACAAATAAATAATATTGAAAAGTAGCCTTTATAAAACACAGGTGAGCAATAGTGTTGTAGTGTGTACAGCTTTCCCAAAATCATGAACTGCACACTGCCTCTGGAAATCCATAAGTCGCATTTGTGTTTGCTGTATACTTAAAGGTGTTTTCCAAAGCTTTAGTGGCTGTCATTTTTGTCATTTTATAGTCATTTTGTGACTTACGATGGACGTTTAGTTCATTTTCATGTTGAACTCTATTTGTAATATTTTTTAGAAATGCACAATAAAATGATGAAATAATGACTTGTTCATTTTCTCTGTGCACAAACACAAGAAAAACCACAAGAGCTCCAGATACATGCATGCACAAGAGGACAAAAACGACATTTAGGCCCGGTACAGACAGGGCTTAAGCCTAGTCCCAGACTAAACTGCCCACTTGAGCTGTGTTAACTCAAAGTGACTTGCACAGATATAGATTAAAATAGTCACAGATTTAGCCTATTCTGGATTAAAAACAAAGCTGATTGCAGGAGGGAGGATTATAGCTAGTCTATGACTAAATTGAAGCTTAAATTAATCCTTCAAAGAGGCAGGTTTAACTCCTGCTTAGCACTCTTTGTGAGGGAGCATGGAATATTTGCAATATCTAAATGAAAACCAACGTGCACAACAGAGGCCTGCAAGAGTACTTTTGGATAGGAGTGATCCATTACATTACTTTTTCAAGACCATTTTCGCATGTACAAACAACTTGCATTGGAGATAATTTCTTTGCCAGAACCAACACTTTCCTGTCTCTCTCTGAGAGGAAGGCCTCTACCCAGTTCTCTCTAAGTTCTGCTCACACTGAGGTTTTTGGCATCTGGGAACTTTCACCGTGAAACTGGTGATTTGTGTGGTGCCAGTGAAGCAACTGTGTAGAATAGTTCACAGAGTCTGCAGAGGAGTGAAGAGATGATCCCAAGGTATCCATAATCCTGGACCAGGTCGTATCCCGAGCTGATGCTGTGGTCGTCATGGAGTGCATGAGACTGATTCCTGAATGACCACCGTGACAAACGAGTCCCCACATTGATCCTGCGGGCCAACCTGACTGCCCGACGGTGCCCTACTCACAGCTGCAGCTTCTCCACGATGGACGTCCAGCTTCTTCAGCCTCCAGCGCCTAGACTGCAGCTCTGAACAGGAAGTTTGGCCAGATGAAAAATGGTCGTGCCCAACAGAGCCTAGTTTCTCTCTAGGTTTTTTTTTTTTTCCTCGCCACTGTCGCCGCTGGCTTGCTCGGATCGGGACTTGTGGAGCTGTGCTTCGGTGGATTTGCTCTACTGTGTTTGAACTTTCAGCAGTGAAATTTAAACCACACTGAACTAAACTACACTGAACTTCAACTTTGAAATCTGGACTTTACTAGAGCTATGTTAAGCTGCGTTGATCTACATTGTGAAAAGCGCTATATAAATAAACATAAATTTAATTGAATTGAGGAGTGTTTACATAAAGTTTCTTGATGCTGCTGACCAAGCCAACTACAAAGTGCATTTTATAAATATGGGCACTTCCCAGGTGTCGTTGGCTATATAGATGGATGTTATGTTCCCATCAAGTGTCCATCAACTCCTGATGCAGAGGAGTACAGGAACCGTAAGAACTGGTTTTCAATCAATGTTCAGGGTGTATGCACACCAAATTTAGAGTTTGCAAACATTGTAGCGCGTTGGAAACTCATGATTCAAGGATTTTTCTCAACTCATTGTGTGCTCAGTTTCAGAGGGGACAGCATAGTGGACTTCTACTTGGTGACAGTGGATATGGTCAGAGTAACTTTTTATTCACTCCATACATAAATCCCACAACAGTGGAGCAGCAACAGAACTCATATCCGAACAAGAGGCATGGTTGAACGCGTGTTTGGAATATGGAAAAATCGATTCCAGTGTTTACGCAATACACTTTATTTCAGCCCAAGAAGATGCTGCAAGGTCATCATTGCTAAAGCGGTGCTGCACAACTACCTGAAGCAGTGCTGCGGTCCTGATCCTCCAATGGAAGATTACAATGAAGCAGATGTGGCAGTGGCTGAGGCAGCCAATGGCCAACGAGGACTTGCACATAGAGCTGCATTCACATTACAGCACTTAATGCTGTATAAGATGAATTTCAATATGGAATGTATTTACTATGGCTTATTTTTCCGTGATAATGTTCTGTACAAAATTAAAACAGTGTGCAGCATAATTTACACTTAAACAAGATTGAAAATGTAAAATAAAATACTTTCTCTCATGAATATGTAAATGACAAATTGTTTATTATTCTTTATTTTACACATCTTTAACACACCATGGCTTGTAATCATAGCGGTCTCCTTACTGTATCTCTTTTGTGTCATACCTCTTTCTTCCAACTTCATATCCAATTCAACCTGTAGTTTTCATTTCATGTTCTTCCTTCGTAAATGTAATTTGTTGCTCATGAAATTCTCTGGCTAACTTTTTATGGATGGTCATCCTGCTTGCCTTATTCTGTAAGGTGGTGGCAGCATCTTTTGTCAGGAATGCTGGAGCAGATATGGAGGGCACACACTCACTGTGCTCTGGCTCTTCCAACCTGTTCAGATCCCTCTGTTCTGTGGGGAAAAAACACAGAAGCACAAATAAACTGACATGATCCTTAAGAAGAATAAAGATTGACAGAGTGGAATATGTACCAAAGGAAGTAATCAATTTCTTTCTTACGTACCATTTGTGCTCAGTTCTTCATCTGAACTGTTCAAGTGATCATCATCTGGTATACCTTCCAGTGGTTGCTGGTTCTGTATTATTCCAGACAAGTCACCCACTTCATCAGATTTGTCTTTATTTGGTGGTCCACCACCAGTAGTAAATTGCTGTCTTCTTATCTCTGCATTGTCTTTTTAAAGCCAGTTTTAGGTTCTTCCACAGAGTTTATACAGGCAAATATCATTCATAATAAATTGTGACAAAAATATAAATATGAGAAATGTGAAATGATAATAACAAAGAAATCTCACCTGATGTTGTTACTTATATTAAGCCCTGTCTGTGAAACCGGGCCCTAGTGGAATATAAGTAAGTAAACAAACAATAAAATTATATATACACTACCTGACAAAAGTCTTGTCGTCGATCCCAGTTGTAAGAGCAACAAATAATAACTTGACTTCTAGTTGATCATTTGGAAAAGTGGCAGAAGGTAGATTTTTTCCGATGAATCATCTGTTGCACTGCATCACAATCATCACAAATACTGCAGAAGACCTATTGGAACCTGCATGGACCCAAGATTCTCTAGAAATTAGTCAAGTTTGGTGAAGGAAAAATCATGGTTTGGTGTCACATTCAGTATGGGGGCGTGCAAGAGATCTGCAGAGTGGATGGCAACATCAACAGCCTGAGGTATCAAGACATTTGTGCTGCCCATTACATTACAAATCACAGGAGAGGGCAAATTCTTCAGCAGGATAGTGCAGTCCAGTTACCAGACTTGAACATTATTGAGTATGTCTGTGGTAAGATGAAGGAGGAGGCATTGAAGATGAATCCAAAGAATCTTGATGAACTCTGGGAGTCCTGCAAGAACGCTTTCTTTGCCATTCTCGATGACTTTATTAATAAGTTATTTGAGTCACTGCAGAGATGTATGGATGCAGTCCTCCAAGCTCATGGGAGTCATACACAATATTAATTATTTTTCCAATGCACCATGACTTTATATTCTATACTGTACATTATTTCTGTGACAAGACTTTTGTATAAGCAAAGTCAGACCTTACTGTCCTAATTATATAATTAAAAATCAAGGCATGATCATATTTTATTTTGGGAAAATAAGTGTAATCTAGAGGCCTTTGCCTTTCACATAAGCCACTTCTGATACCAAATGATCAACTAGAAGTCAAGTTATTATTTGTTGTTCCTAAAACTTGTATAGGCGACAAGACTTTTGTCAGGTAGTGTACATCTAAATTGGTTTAAAACACTAAACAGTAAGAGTACTGTATTGTTTATGATCATAAAAAAAGCTAGCCACTGACATGCTAGCAATTCAAGTTGGACATGACCTGAGGAAAAATCTTTTAATGCCTAGATGTTTTAGTGCATTTAGAAAAACTAAAAGAAATTAACTAAACCGCACACTTGGTCTTGTTTTCCCCCCTGTTGATAAGCTACAAGAACCAACTTTGGAAGTGTCTGTAGCAATCTGTGTTTGGCAGAATGTAGTATGGTTACAAATTATTTCATTAAAAGTTGCCTTATCTTTTGTTTTACCTTGAACCCTAACTTTTGTTTCAAGTTATTGTAACTTTGTTCTAATTGAAGTTCAAAGTAACCAAGTTGTGTTTTAGATTTTTTATTTTATGCCACAGTGGTTGCTTGCAATTAGCGGCCTGTTTGTGGCTCATGAGGTATTTTTAATACCTTGCTTAATTGGGTGCTTTTTTCTTTGATCTCTTCCCAAAATACTGCACTCTGCTCATTAATTTTCAAATTGATTCTAAAGTGATTTTGTGTGTGTGTGTGTGTGTGTGTGTGTGTGTGCGTGTGTGTGTGGTTACTAGTAAATATAATTTCCTGATACTCTTTTACCATAATTATTTTCATTCATTTATTTTCCTTCAGCTTAGTCCCTTTATTCATCAGGGGTCGCCAACTTATCCAGCACGTTTTACACAGCGGATGCCCTTCCAGCTGCAACCCAGTACTGGGAAACATCCATACACACTCATTCACACACATACACTAAGGCCAATTTAGTTTATTCAATTCACCTATACCGCATGTGTTTGGATTGTGGGGGAAACCAGAGCACCCGGAGGAAACCCACGCCAACACGGGGAGGACATGCAAACTCCACACAGAAATGCCAACTGACTCAGCCGGGGCTCGAACCAGCGACCTTCTTGCTGTGAGGCAATCGTGCTACCCACTGCGCCACTGACGCACTCTAAACATAATAGTTTTAATAACTAACTTTTAATAACTGATTTCTTTTATCTTTGATGACTACAAAATATTTTACTAGATATTTTTCAAGATTATAGTATTCAGCTTATAGTGACATTTAAAGACTTAACTAGGCAAATCAGGGTCATTAGGCAAATCATTGTATAATATGCTTAAGTGCTTAAGGGGGCTAATAATATTGACCCTAAAATGGTTTTAAATAAAATAAAAAATTATTCTAGTCGAACTAAAACAAGAGGAAGAAGAAAAAATATTATAGGAAATACTGTGAAAAATTCCTTGCGCTGTTAAACATCATTTGGAAAATATTGGAAAAAAAAAAAACCCACAGAGGGGCGAATAATTTTGACCACTGTATATCCTATTAGTGTAGAGATTTATTACCGTACACCCTATAGTTCGTGAAAAAGGACTATTTACTTCACTTTGGAGGACAAAGGGATTTCTTTGCATTTAGTGTTGTTCAACAGAGTCGTTTCATTACAATGGTTTGATCAACATTGGTAGAAATAGTAATAAATATATATTTTTAATCTAATTTAGAAGGCATACCTGTGTTCATGGGCATGACAAAGGCTAAAGCATACAGCTTAAATAGACTTCTGTATATTGTAAGTTTTAAATTTTGTAATTTATTGTAAATTTTGTTTTGTCCTTGTATTTGTTTTATTCATCTTTTTTTTTCAGGATTTATTTTGTTAATAAATGTGTATTTTTATTCAATTTCTTCCAGGAGTGGACATTTGATTCAGTCGCAGAATCCTTTAAGATACCTTGTGGTAAGGTATGAATTTAATTATTCCTTGAAAGACAAAACTCTAACTAAGAAATATAGTGAAGAGAGGATCCTTGTACGTTATTTAATTAGGGTGTTAAAGGAAGGAATCCAGCACAGCTTATAACCTTTTTGTTTTGCTTTTATTTAGCATGAAAATTACTGCATATAACGACCTTTTGAAAAGTTGCAGGATTTTTTCCCCTTCTGAATTTATGGTTCACGCATTTTCCCTATAAGAAAAGGTCAGGTGATATCAGATAACAGATCTAATGTAAAAAATTTGTAAAAAATTTTTAATTAGACGTGACTCATATAAATGATTGAGTAAATAACTTAAACTATTCCTTTATATATTTAATATATCTACAACGTTTTAATTATGTTAAACCGTTTTACTGAGGACTGCTTTAATGAGCAGCTTGAACAGCACAAAGGGAAAAGATGCACTTATAGTCGCCCACGAAAAGCAGAGAATAAGAAACATCAACTCCAATTACTGATATATGAAGATTAATGTTGCATTAATGATAATGGGTTTATGTGACGCTTGTGATTAACGGTCTAATTTGCGGTTTAGCCATATAAAACTTTGAGAAATTATTCATTAACTAGATTTGATCTTTTTTCAACAGCAATAATAAAATGTAGAGCATAAATGTAAAGCAAGTCACGTTGGATAAAAGCCAAATGCATAAATTCAACTTTACCCATCGACTGTATTCCCCTAAAAAAACTACGAATGTTTTTATTTGAAGTAGTCATTTATTAGAGATTTAGTCGTTTTTATTGATGATACTAAACATACATAACCAAACGCACTTGATTTACAAAACGGTTGTAATAAAAAAGTGACAGAATATACAGAATGTGCAACGTTTATAATGACATTCGTGTAAAAAAATTAATATAATTACATTGAAAATTTATACTGTATATCAAATTTTGTTTACCCCAAATACAACTTTAATTTTGGTAAGTAATTTTATTTATTTACTTTCTATTTATTTCTGATACTAGCAAAAAGTGTAGTTTGTTTTCTGTGACGAACATGAGAGCGACGGCATGACGTCAAACCCATCGGATTTTCTGAGCGCGTCGAACGTCAGGCGGTTCAAAGAGGAGCAAAGATGGCGGACAACAAAGGCCAAGATTGTACGGAGAGCTCCGCAAATATGGAGGTAGAGGCGTCGGGGACGGAAGATAACGGAGACGGCGGCGCAAAAGAGCCCGAGGCGGTTGTTTCAGTCGACGCGGAACCGAAAGAAGCAACAGACGAGGCCAAATCTCAAGAGACCGTTCCCCAGGCGCTGACGACATCCAGCGGTAGCAGCAGCAGCGGCGGCGAAGCTACAGACGGGACCCCGAATGCCGAAAGCGCGGATCCTCCACCTCCACCTCCGCCGCCGCCGCCACCGCCACCGTCCACCTCAGCGGACAGCACCGCAGCTGCCGCATCACCCGCTGTGGTTACCGAGATGTCGCCTCCTCCACCAGCATCCACATCTTCATCCTCTTCAACCCCTGCCGCCCCGATAAACCTGCTGGATACGTGCGCTGTGTGTAAACAGAGTCTCCAGAACCGCGACTGTGAACCCAAACTCCTGCCCTGCCTGCACTCCTTCTGCCTCAAGTGCATCCCACAGCCCGATCGGAAGATCACCATGCCGGTGCAAGGCCCCCACGGACAGGACACTCGCATCGGTAAGTTCGGAAAGGGGAAGTGAGTTTGTTCAATTCTGTCCCGAAGGATCCTGAAAGTACGCATTGCTCAACTGTTTACACTTTATGGCATGTGCAGCCAGTCACTTACATGTGAGATCATCAGATCACCTGGTGTTTGGTGTTTAACCCATGCAGTTATGGTTATACTTTCTGACTGTAAGTTAGTTTTAAGTAAACGGATAGCTGTCAAGACGTATTTGGCTGATAAGTACAGCCATGTGCAGGTAGATAAACTCTAGTTCGTTAAACCGTATATTTTCTGCACATCGATGCACAGACCCAGGGGGTCATACCCTTATCTCGACCCAACAGACCCCAATTATAAGCCTAATTAATTCCCCATCCTAACATTTTTAAGGCTTACATTTTTTTTTACAGTGAACAGTGGGAAAGAAGAATGTGTGTGAAGTTGTTAGCTTGAACTGTAGGATATTTATTAATTCATTTTTTTAGTGTAGTCTAATTAAATGCTGCTTATTTTTTATACAAAGTACAGAAGATCTCAACAGCTTGATTGTTTATATTGGCTATATATATATAATCATAAGTATGCAAGTGTATGTGTATATATAAACTATATACTGTGTGATATAAACCATATACCGTGTCTATAAACATCCAGTATACTCAATCTGTGAGTGTTTACATTTTGAAACAATGTAAACAATAATATTTATCAGTGAAACAATATATGTATATTCATAAATACAGCATGCTTAAATAGAAATATGTATATATATTATACAGCACATCTCTGTTGCTTAGCTCAAAATTAGCTGTTGTACAAACGTGTATGTGTGTGCTTTTAAAACTATATCTTGTGAAAACTGCTATACAAATAATATTTTATAATATTTTTCTTAAATTTGTGTGATAATGGTTTTTCTGACAAACTAATCTTTTATGAGAGGTTCGATTTGAGAGATTGTCGATGTTGATGTATGGATTTTATGACACTTTATGCATGGTCAGTCAAATGCGTGAGGCTTGTCAGTCAAGAGTGATGGCCTTTTTCTCTCTCATTTTTCAACATATTTTATCTTTTTTTAGTGGACAAACTAGAGCAGTTGCTGATTCAGATATCCAGACAAGTGGTTCTGTTATATTGATACATCATGGTTTGTGTACTGATGATCAGATTTGGTATGGCATGTAAATTTGTAACATAGGAGACACGAGTGTGAGACATATGTGGTGAATGGGATTAAGAGTGCACAGAAAGTGATAATACAGGGGTCATGGCCTGTGACCCTACATTGTGTTTTCAGTCACGCACAATAGTTTAGTTTGCGACGTGCCATTCTCATGCTGCATTTTTGACAGGTTAATCAGCATAAAGCCTGCATATTTATGATTTATTTATGGCATATGTTTCAGATGGTTATGTTGGAAAATGATCACTACACTCACATCAATGGCATGAAATGATCTGCTTTAGTTTTGCTCATTACACTTGCCTTTTCATAGAGTTGTGAGTGCAGTATTCTTTTTTTTTGTAATAAGTTAACTTAACACCAGGTAATTTACACTAGTTAATATAAGATGACCCAGATTAAGCATTAGGTGCAGCATGTTTAGCCATTCTCATTGTTTTGTGTGTATTCAACCAAATCAGTGATCACTGATGCATATTTACAGGCCCAAAGGCTGTAATTTCTCTTGAAAGCTCTCCACGTTTCTAGCTGACGTTTCAGTGTTATTGCAGAATGTCATCAGATCAATATTCCCATATCGGATCACTGCTCATTACGCTGCAGAATATTCGCCAGGCTTTCAGTTTGGAAAGTTCATACCTCTCGCATGAAATCTAAAAATTGAGGCAGTGTATCAGGACTGCACGATATTGGAAAAATCTCCATAAAATCTAATAAACAATCTATAAAATTTTTGGGGTCCCGCGACACATTTTCGATGTGGTGTGTGCTATTGGCAGTGCATTTCTGTATTTGCATGTGTTGTGAGTATTTTCATGCATTCATTCATTTATTCATTCATTTTTTTTTTCGGCTTAGTCCCTTTATTGATCCGGGGTCGCCACAGCGGAATGAACCGCCAACTTAGGGAAACCCGTACACTCTCATTCACACACGGACAATTTAGCCTAACCAATTCACCTACAACACATGTCTTTGGACTTGTGGGGGAAACCCACACGAACACGGGGAGAAAATGCAAACTCCACACAGAAATGCCAACTGACCCAGCCGAGGCTCGAACCAGTGACCTTCTTGCTGTGAGGCGAACGTGCTACCCACTGCGCCACCGTGCAGCCCATTTTCATGCATAACAATCTATAAATACAATCAAGAAAAGGTACAATTGAAAAAGTGTTTTATCGTTCTCCGAGTCTAACAGTATTCAAGTACAGTAACTGAATGATAAAAATAATTCAATAAAATTAATCGTTGTTAAAGTTACAAATAGTACAATTGATTATGCCTGAATGCTTTTAAGGTCATTATACAATCACAGGCATCAAAAACGCATGCAAATGATGAATTATAATCCAGGCTCAACATTGCGTATGCTCGTGATGTGACTTGCGAATGATCACATTGCGATATCGATGCTGAAACAATATATTGTGCAGCCCTACTGTGTATTCATTCATGGATGCGTTATAAATATATTTGTATGATAACTGTTTTTGTGTTGTTAGGTCGGTTAAAAACGGGGTAAAGTTTGGTGCCATGTCTTACAGGCGTAAATCCCTTTTTTTGTTGGTGTTGTAGTGAAATAGATTAGACTAATTTTGTAAACTATTATTCCCACTTTTGTCAAACCTATCTAAAAATTAACCCTCATATTAACCTCAAATCTTATAACAATTTTCCTCAATTTGACCTCACCACTTAAAACCTCCAGAATATAGTTAAAAAAATATTTGTCAAGTATTTGATGTCTTTTGTTGACTAGGCCCCAAGGTCACAATAAGTAATTTTTGCTGTACGATTTATTGTATAGAAATGATTGTGATATTATTGTCATTTTAAGACCAATTTATGCCTGTTTATATAATGATTCTACAACAGGATTTACATTGGCATAAACACATTAAAGTCACAAAAAACACATGTAAATGTCCTTTTTGGCTTTAATGTTATAGGGTTGTCACGATACTGGAATTCGGTACCAATCGATACAGAAGTTTTAAAAACGTCCATTTCCCGCGAACATTTGAGCGCTACTGAGCACATTCTTAAACATTGCTGATTTTGCCATTGTGTTCACATGCTCAACAGAAAGGACTGTGATTAGCCGTGAAGGTCATCAGTTCACCGATGTTTACTGAGTGTAACCACAGATACAGGGACACTTGAGCGTTTCAAAGTCGCGTCGATCAGCTGGTTTGTCTATTAATTGATATACGAGTGATCCGCTGATGAATCGCAGCTTGAAAAAGCTCCAGTGTCCCTGTATCTGTGGTTGCACTCAGTAAACAGCCGTGAGTTCGGTAAACTGATGATCTTGACAGCCAATCACAGTCATTTCTGTTGAGCACGTGAACACAATGGCAAAATCAGCGTTGTTTAAGAACGTGCTCAACAGTGCTCAAATGTTCGCGGGAAATGGATGTTTTTAAAATTTCAGTATCAAATGGTACTGAATTCCAGTATCGTGACAACACTATAATGTTATTCGTGAATTGCACCTATTCTGGAAGTGGACTGCAGATTTGAAACAGAGTTTACTTTGACACCTCTTCAAAACCAGTAGTAGTTTTCCAGAAAAAAGGTGAAGATTCACCTTTTCTTGACCTGTTAGTAAAAAGAAAAGTTCCATCTCCAAGGGAGTTTAGATGAGATGACAGAAGCTGAATTTTTAAGACATTTATTTTTTTATGTAAACATGATGGACGATCTATATTGAGTGGCCAAAAAATATTAAGCTCATGTCCATGTTTTGCACGATAAGTCGATATATTATTTTATTTTTTATGATTATTGTAACAGACCTATTGTTGACAACTTGAATATAATTTAAAAATATATGTTTGTGTCATGTAATTTATGTATTTAGTTGACTACTTGAATATCCCTTTAAATAAATCATGTATTAACAAATGTTAAACATTGAATGGGGTCAAACTTACACGTTGGATAATAGTTAAATTCTTTCAATGTAGACGTACGCTGTTGAAATATTATTCAGTTCATTGGTTTTGTTTGTAAAGTAAGAAAAGTATATTTTTACTCAACAACAATGTACTAAAGATAGAAAGGTTTTTCATTTGCATTTTTTTTGAAACATTTTGCGTACAGACTATGTTGTTGCCAAAACAATCCCTGTAATAACACTGTTTTTACATGCCAGGTCAGCAGTTGGCAGTGTTTTAAAGAAAAGCTACACATCTGCACATGCAGACTTGTAGTTTTTTTTCTTTTGTTGCCTCAGTTGTATTCATGCATGCCTGCAGACTGAACATGTGTTATGCATACGCATCACATGACATCCCTTTTTCTACAAAACTTGTCTTTTTTTAGTATGTTTACACGGAAATGATCAAGGTAACATTTTCAAAATGTTATTTAAAGGGTTAGTTCATCCAAAAATCACCAAAATTCTTTCTTCTGGTGAACACAAAAGAAGATATTTAGAAAAATGCTGGTTGCTGGGACCCATTTCCATAGTACAAATAAAAATGACTATGGAAGTCAGTGGGTGCCAGCTACCAGTGTGTGTGTGTGTTCAAGAGATGAAAGAATCTCATAAATGTTTAAAACTCCATGAGAGAGAATAAATAATGAGGTCATTTTTCTATTTGGGTGAACTATGCTTTTAAAACAAGTACTGTTGGCTCATATGTTAATTTACATTGTATTTCTGAACCGTGTTAATTTTTCAGATTTTGTTAGCCACGCTTGTGAACAAACTTAATATATACAAAATTAGCAAATATTTTTCTATAAGTCATTTTGTAACATTTGTTTCATATATGTAAGTGGCTTGTGTAAGCTAAAGTTATTCTGCATCTCTTTATTTGAAACCGTTACAGTTTTTGTTATTGAAAGAAATGCTTTTTAACCTGTTCATTTTCCCAACAAGCTTATAAGGATGCAAAAAATGATCTCTTGATATGAAAAGTAAAATATATGAGGTCAAATCTAAATATGACATCATGTATATGAAAAATTACATGTATGTTATAGTTTTTATTTTTTAATTGCATGATTATTTCTTTATGATGAATGATGCCCTAAACCTAAGCTATGTTATTTGGTTGTTTAGTAGCCATTTTTTGGATCAGTAATTGAAGGGTTTGTTCATTGCCGGGTTTGTTTTGGGCTTGTCATAGACATTTAATTAGAGCTCACGGGGAGGTAACTCAAAGTTTACCAGTGTGAGTCATCACGCTAACCAGACTAAAACTATGCATCACACACTCTGTATCTGAATCTAAACAGGCCCAGTGTTGTACTAAAACATGTTGACTAGCTAGAGTAGTTGTCAAACTGTTATTCTCAGCTTGACTGTAACCATCTGCTCGGTTTCTTTTGCGTACTTCTCTTGGTGATTGAACATACATAGCGTGTTCCTGAAAATGCTTCAGTAATGTTTGGAAAATTTTGTCAATACTATCATCTGGAACTTGTGAATTGTGCCAGATTGAGTTTAAAGAGTCAGTTCTTTTCATGTACTTCAATCAGAATTGATATGTAAATATTAAAGATGGTGCTTAGTTTAAATAGAGGCATTTTGATTGCATTACAGGACTCTTCACGTGATGTGTTGTGGAATAGATGTGTCTCAGGCAATGCATCACTGCTTCCAGTTAATATCAGCCCAGAGTAACTCAGCTGTGGGTTGCAGTGTGTTTCAGTGCAGTGTCTCTCTCCAGCTGCTCTCACTAGCCAATCATCAGCAGGGTTTTGCAGCTGGGTGCTTAGAGGAAACTGGCTGAAAGCAGTACGAGCCGGTGCAAACTGGCTCAAACCGGCTTGGACTAGTTCTAGCTGTGGCTTTGTGGGGGAATTGATGGCCTGTCAGGGAAATGAGTTTGGGGGGGGTGTAGCGTGTGATGAATGGGGGAGGGCTCCATCCAATCACTCAATGTGTTTTCAAATTAAATTAAGATGGAATTAAATTAGTTTTATGAATAGATCATTATTTGTGGTGAAATGCTGCAGTGTGACGCACACAAATAGCAGATTCGTAGTTACTGCAGCAATAACCGCTAATAAAAACGTATGAATTATTGATCCATCTGAATTCCTTTTTGGATATTAAATGCAGAATAAGCCATCATTACTTTGCGTTTCTTATGCAACCTCGATGAGAAATTAAGCATTTTCTGTATGAGGGTTTTTTGCGTGCTCTATCTTTTGTTTTGTTTTTACTCAATGGAATTAAAATGACTAAATACTCTAGTTCTATTGCAGCAGATAGTCTTTTAACTGTGAAATCCCATTAATTTGCGTTTTTAATTTACTTGATTTATTGCATGATTTATCATTGTGGCAGAAATAAACCACCCATTCACATTGTTATATTTGGTCAGCCCTGAAACATTTATTTTAAGATATTCCCAAAATGTCAACACTTCTCAGTTGCAGATGGTTAGGCATGTGGCATGATTATCATTATACTTGTCCATATAATTTATTTGCATTCTCTTTAGCTGTTTATAATGTGAAATATGTCTTCTAAACATCCCTGAGAACTGTATTTGATCTGGGCTGTTGTGAACTTGAAATCAGCCTAATTCATCATGACCTCCTAACAGCTAGTCTACTAGTCATGCACATCCGCTATAGTTGATCTTTTTAGCATTTTGCGACCAAAAAAAATGTAAAGCGCATATTATGATGAAAATAACTTGGTTTCCCTTGCCAAACAAGCATACACTGCACTAGTGCTGCAAAAGTTATGATTAATCACATCCAAAATAAAAGAGGCATAATATGTGTGTGTATTGTGTGTATATATAACGTGACCATGTTGTTTTAGGTTTGATTGTTACATTTTTGTATCTGAATACTGTTAGACTCGCCAGAAAACCATAAAGCACTGTTTATTTGACTTTTATTTTTGCTTTGTCGTATTTATATATGCTTGAAATTTATTAAATTTTATGCAAATGGGCTGCATAGAAAAAACTTGATATACTCCGAATAGAGCAATTAAATTGTCTGATGAAATGATATTCATATTGTAATATATATCGCAGCAAAACAAAATATCGCAATGGCAGATTTTTTTAATATCGTGCAGCCCTAATTCATAATACAAATTGAATGCAAATATGTAAATATTGTTTTATGTATTTGTTTGTATGTAAGTTTGTTTATATATGCATGAATATACACAGTACACAAACATATATAATTACAAACTGTATATTTTGGCTGCTATTAATATTTTGACATCACTACACTGGATCAGCATATTTATATGAACATATTACATTATTGTTTTCCCCCCCCCCCATATTCTAGTTATTTTCTAAGGCTTCATGTTTGGATTACTAAAAATGTGAGAGTGCCCCTCATGCATCTGTCTTCTGTTTGTTTCCAGACTTTGCTAACTCTGTTTGTTTTTTTCTTTTTTTGTCTTTGTTCAGTGAATGTCATGCGTTGTACAGTGTGCCATCAGGACTACAAACAGATTGACATGGTGGACAATTACTTTGTCAAGGACACTTCAGAGGCCACAAACACATCAGTGGAGAACTCGACACAGGTCAGAATTTTTCTAAAAATTGTAGGATCATTTTGGTCAGTAATTTTTAACATTTGCATAAAATTAGAAAAAAAATGTAAGTATCCTGTAAGTGAAATTCCACAGTTCTTGTCTTGTAGAAAAATAGCTTTTGAATAAAATTGAATACCCTTGAATTGAATTATTCACACCTAAATAGGGATGTTCAGATCTGATCACGCGGTTTCAAACTCGATCGGAATCGGACGTTACCTCCCGATCAGGACTTGAATATATATGTATATATATATTCTCATTATTTTTTAACACATCTATAGTTATGCGTTGGCACAGAGTTAGACCTCTTTCTTGACTTCACACAGAAACAGCAACGCGTGTGGCATGACATCACTTTGTTGCAGAGACGCTACTGGTTAAATGCCGGCAAAGTAGAACACGGAAGCAGCTTGAAGCGGAAAGCTCGAGTATGTCTGCGGTCTGGAGGTATTATAAAGTTGATGAGACTTTTTAGTGCCGTTGCAAACGTCCTTGATGAGAACAGAAACAGGCTTAAACCTGACAGGTAGAGATGTTAGTTTTCATTAAGAAAAACATACATTTGCTTCTGTGAAACTTACTGTGCAAACACTGTGGCACTTTTATTTATTTTTTTGTTTACGTGTCTGCCGGGTATTTTAAGTTAAGGTGCTATTTGTTTTTATATTAGATTTTTTAAATATTTACTACAGTTCAAAAGTGAAGAATTTATGTTATTTATTACTTGATTGTTCGAGCTACCTCACAGAAGTGCTCTGTTTGTTAACAGAGTTGTTGAATGTTAAAATAAGGTGAATTAAATAAAAAAATATGGAGCATCCTGAATCTGTTTCTTCGCTCTTCTTTATTTATTTATTTTGTTTATTGTATTATAGAAGGATCGGATCGGGTTTCGGTATCGGTAGATACTCAAAATCAAATGACTCGGACTCAAACCTGATCGGGACATCCCTACACCTAAAGATTTTGTTTTACTAGCTTACATGTTACTTCATGCTTCATCTTTTGATTTTAAACCAATAAATCAGTCCTCTGGTCATTATTTAAGAAATAACTTTATTGCTTTTCTCCATAACAGGTGTGCACCAGCTGTGAAGATAATGCCAGTGCTATTGGATTCTGTGTTGAATGTGGAGAGTGGCTCTGCAAAACTTGTATTGAAGCGCACCAAAGGGTCAAATTTACTAAGGACCATAAAATACGCAAAAAAGAGGAAGTATCACCTGGTATGTGCCATAAACTAATTAGTTTGCATTTTAATCTGCTTTTATTTGCAAGGCAGTTACGATATGATCGTTTTTGCTACGGTAAAAGGCTTTGCTTTGGTCTAGTGGCGTGGTTGACGTTTGGATCTTTCTGCAACTGTGTGCGGAGTGTCTGTATTTCGCATTAAGCAGGCAGAATTGTAGTACAGTTGCTATGGCAACAGGCAGAGTTTTTGAGAGAGTCGGCCTGTACTGTTTTCATTAAAGCTAACCCACTTAGTTTCCCTCATTTCAATTAAGTTTGGCAAGGGGCATATGAGAACATATGGGAGTCATAGACTGTGAGAATAAAGTACAGCAGGGAGAAATAATGGAAAAATGATTGGTTGTGTGTTGTAGAGTCTGTTGGTACATCAGGCCAGAGACCAGTCTTCTGTCCGGTACACAAACAAGAGGCCCTCAAGCTCTTCTGCGAGACCTGTGACACTCTGACCTGCAGAGACTGCCAGCTACTTGAACACAAAGAACACAGGTCAGCCGGACAGCACTGTTTACACTTTACACACATCATCATCATCATAATGTTCATCTTCATCTGCACTGTATTTAATCACCTGGCAATGCATGAAGGGTTTGAGCAAGAAAATCTAATTGAGTTTAAGTACCTAGAATGAAACATTACATTAAAGGAATAGATGACCAGAACTTTCTTAGGGTCCTATGATTTCAGTGATGTGGAAAAGGCAGCATCCAGTCATTAAAAAGTGATTTACTGTATAACATGGAACATGTCACATAATTTGGCAAATTCAAGCTGAATAAATCAAAAGTAGGCTGCACACATAAACATTATAATATGTACTGGTGTCTGTAAATATTAAATAGCTAAAAGGTCATTTAAATATGTGACTCTGGACCACAAAAACAGTCTTATGTGGAACAGTAGCCCAAAATACATTTTATGGGTTGAAATGATTGATTTTAATTTTATGCCAAAAATCATTAGAATATTAAGTAAAGATCATATTCCATGAAGATATTTTATCAATTTTACTATAATATAAATATATCAAAATGTATTTTTTTATTAGTAAAATTCATTGCTAAGAACTTAATTTGGACAACTTTAAAGGAGATTTTCTCTTTTATTTTAAAATTATTTTTGATTTTTTTGGAACCCTCAGATTCCAGATTTCATTAGTTGTATCTCAGCCAAATATTGCCCTATCCTGACATCAATGGAAAGCATATTTATTCAGCTTTCAGATAATGTATAGATCAATAAAAAAAAAAAATTGACACTTATGACTTATGGTTTTTGTTGTACAGGGCCACACATGATATTTTAATATTGTCTGTATGCATGATTGGTGTAGTTTTGTTTGCTATACATACTCAAGCACTGATGAGCATGTTTTCAGTGTCTTGTTGGAGATTTACACATGAAAATCAATTTACAAGCACCTCATTTGACAAACTATTTTCATGTAGACAGAATCTCAAACATTGTCATAAAAAAAGTCAAAATGCAACTCTGATTTACCCTGAAGAAATTGTGACACAAATTTAGGACTGTTGCAATATAGTAGTAATGATAATCAAAATTATTATTACCTAAAGCAATAATCACCAGATACAAATATCAATGTGCAAAAATAAGTAGAATGGCCATAATTTCTGGTCTTTCCATACAGTTAGTATCTCTAAAAGAGAAAGAATTACACAAAAGTACCCTAAAATATGGGTTTTAATCTCAATCACCACCACCCCTTTTCACAGGTACCAGTTTCTAGATGAAGCCTGTCAGAACCAGAAAGGCATCATTGCGACATTCATGACTAAGTTACAAGAGAAGAGAGGCTTAGTAGAGTACTCTGCATCTGAGGTGCAAAAAAGGTAGGACTTCTGTTGCATTTGTTTAATAGTAGATGACATTCAAATTTGATTACCACATCTTATAAATCTCGTTTTATGTAATGAAGAAAAATAATTGAATTGCCTGGCAGAATTATTTACGTGCACTAATGTATTTTTGTTCACATTAGACTCAAAGAAGTTGCCGAGACGCATAAGAAGGTGGAACATGAGATAAAGATAGCAGTCTTTACTCTTATCAATGAAATCAACAAGAAGGGCAAATCTCTGCTGCAGCAGTTGGAGGTAAGTTTTACATGTGTCTGTACAAATGCATTAAAGTGGCTGCAAATACTTGGTTAGAAAAGAGTCTAAAGGTTCAATTAAAAGGCAATATAGATGTTCTTAACTGCTAAAAAAAAAAAAGGTTTTCTTATTATTATCTCTATTTTCTGTAAACATAATCCGTCGAGTGTTATTGACAAGTAATAATGTGCATTCTTCTTAATAGTAGTGCAAACTCGATCTTACCCTATAATACTTGTGATCTGAATCAATCAACAGAGGCAATCTGTAGACATGCTGATCAACCATTATAATAAAATGTATGATACAGCTTTAAAATATACAGTCACAAAAAAAAGAGAGAAGAAAATCAACATGCAGCGGCACAAATAATTAAATATAGATGAAAGCATCTGCTAAATGAATAAATGATCATATAAAGCTTGTAGGTCCAAAGTTCAGTTAATACAAGTAAAAATAATGAGCGTGTCATATTTAATGGGTAAATGGGTGTATAACTCTCTGGCGTCCCTAGAATATCTCTTGACATTCAGCTCAAAATACTTCATGGATCATTTTTTATTGCATGATGTAAATATAGATATGTTTGTACTATTTTCTTGTGTCTCTTTAAATGCAAATGATCTGCTGTTCCCCGCCTCCTTTCCAGAAGTGGGCGGTGACTTTACACCTTGTGCCTCAGATACTCATTACAAAGTCATACAAACATCTGCATTTTAAAGCCTTGTCAGTTAATATTCTAGATATATGGTTTTCTGAAAATGTAAACCCGATGAGCATGCTTGCAGAAAGCCAAATATCAGATGTTGTTTATCAAGCATACTAGACGAAGTTCTCTTTCTTTTGCGTCAGCAGTCAAATAAACTAAAGTATATTTAATTTAAGGCTGGGAACACGTTATAGGATTTTTTTTTATCTTATCAAATAAAAGAAAAATTGAGACCACAAACACGAGGACAAAACAATCCTTTTGCTTACCACACACCAACAGATTTTCGTTTTTTTTTATTAAGAGTGCAAAACATACAACATATGGTAAACATAGAACACGTAAACAACAATAGATCAAATGAAAAAAGAAATGACAATCAGACTAATATTGGTAGTATTTTAAATAGTTCTTAGCATTCATGTAATGTAATGTGCATTTATGTAGCGCATTTATTGTGGATGGCCATACACCTAAAGCGCTTTCCAATCATGAGGGGGGTCTCTCCACACCACCAGTGTGCAGCATCCAATTGGATGATGCGACGGCAGCCACAGGCTCACCACACGCCAGCTATAGGGGGAGCGGAGCGACAGTGATGGAGCCAATTCGGTGGATGGGGATGATTGGGAAGCCATGAGTGTAAGGGCCGATGTAGGGAATTTTGCCAGGAAATCAGGGTTACACCCCATTACACTTGTAAAGAGTAGGGATTTTTAATGACCACCTAGAGTCAGGACCTCGGTTTAACGTCTCATCTGAAATATAGCGCTCACTGACAGTATAGTGTCCCCTTCACTTTACTGGGGCATTAGGACTCACACAGACCTCAGGTTGAGCGCACCCCCTGCTGGCCTCACTAACACCACTTCCAACAGCAACCAAGTTTTTCCCCATGTGGTCTCCCATCAAGGTACTGACCAGGCTCAGCACTGCTTAGCTTCAGTGAGTAACCATTCATAGTCAATAATAATATCAATAATAATAATAAAGTTGGTTATGATGAAAGTAATATTTTGTGACGACGGCAGCAGTAATATCAATAATTATGAAGGTAGTAACAGTAATTATAATAATCACATATACCCAACACATACCAATTATATACACCAACAGATTTTCAATCAGAGTCTCGAATGTGAGCTGCCTGGCAAAAGCTCTCGAGACTTGAGAATAAACATGGCGGACGAATAAATGAATAAACGTTTGTGCTCTTGCCACAAATTGACAACCTGATCCTCCATCTCTGCTGTCCAAATCCATGTCATTTTGTGCTGCGCCGTGACTGTATTTATTATGCTTCTGTCAGCTTGCTTTCTGTTTGGATATTGTTTCATTTCATGTGATAATCTCCAGCTTGTATGCAAATTTGTCCTTGGGGTTTCTGATCGTAATTATTAAACATGTTAAATATTTCCAATTTCGAACAAGTTAAGTCACTCTTAACACACCTCACACCACAGGAATTTCAGAAGGAGAGAAATCGGCTCAAAATCAGCTTGATTATCTTGTGTGTGCCCAGCCCAACTTAAATTTAAATTCAGTGGATTGGGAGGTGTACATTCCCAGAAGCGTTTTAAAAACGGTGATTAATGATATACAGAATGACTCCCTTTTTGAGTGACTCGTTTCTTTGTAACTCTGCTTTGTAAGTCTTTCTACAACAGCATTATAGCAAGTTATAGCAAGTGTGAAAACTGTAATAGAGCATGCGTCTAGTGAAGGCATTGGGATGCCAAATCAGTCTCCGTTGATCCGATCAAAATGGTCAGCCGAGATGGATTTTGTATTCCAGTGTTAATTGGATTTCTTATCGCATGTTAAGACCCAGTGAAAACAAGGTTAAGTTTTTATAGTAACCACACAGTGTGAGTTTTGTCACTTGAATTGCTGCGGGGGAAGCTTTACTGATGGTGTTATTTGGAGAAAAACCGCTAATGCAAGAATGAATGAAAGAACAGCAGTTTACTAATGATTGCTGCAGGACGGCTCAAACCCCTGCGTGAGAGATTCAGCAATGCATCAACATCTGAAGGATAAGGATGACATATTCAAGGACGATTTTTTCAACACTGAGATGGATGGGTTGAGAGAGGCTAAATGAAAGTGGCAAAAAGTGAAAAATGTAAATTGGCAATCGGAGCTGTTGTCCGACACCTACAACAACGTTGATTAGGGTTTAACCCAAATTAGCTCCAGTCAACGCCTCTGACTGCAATTCACATCACTGTGTGATGAATGATCCCTGCTGGTGGCACTGTGTTTAATTATGTTATATTGGCAGAGAGTTTTTAGTCGTCTCATGGCTGATAATGGTGCTCCTCAAGTTAAGTGAAAGCAGAAGAGGCCATGTTCACACCTGATGCCACAGGTACTATATGCAGAGTTTGCAGCTGAAGCTTATTTAAAACAATAACGTAGACGTAGCCACATTTCTTACACACACACACACACACACGTCACAGCTGAAGACACAATTATTAGCCCTCTTTTTTTTGTGATATTTACAGAACAAGAAAAATTTGTCACTGTGTTTTCTATTGTTTTAATTATTATTCTGGAGAAAGCCTTATTTATTTTAGTTTGGTTGGAATACAAAAATCAAAAACTATGTAAAAACTGCTGGGTCAATATTATTACCCATAGATTGATAGATAGATAGATTGATAGATTGAAAGATTGATTTGTTTTGGCTACAAAACAAATTACTGTTGCCCAATGACTTGCCTAATTAATATAACTTGCCTAGATAACCTAATTAACCTAGTTAAGCCTTTACATTGCACTTTTAATCTTGCAAAATTACTAGTAAAATATGTCCTGTCATCATGGAAAGGATAAAAGAAATGAGTTATTAAAAGTAAAATCTTCCTTACATTAAAGAGCACTTGGGAATTATTTGAATAAGAGGGCTTATAATTTTTTTTTCTTCAGCTGTATGTGTGTATGTAGTTATATTTAAATTAAAAACCTGAAAGTAAATAAAACCTGAACTTAAAAATAAATGAAAGACAAAGTTTTTTTTAAAGAATAACTAAATCTATTCCTAAGACCAATTTGTTTTTCTTTCTTTTGAGTCATTCCTAATGTTGTTCTTGTTCTTCTTGATTTCCTCCATCTACAGAGTGTGACCAAAGAGAGGAGCATAAAGCTGCTGAGCCAACAGAGGGACATCGGTGTTCTGGCCCAGCAGATCATCCATGTGCTCAACTTCACCAACTGGGCCATCACTAACGGCAGCAGCACAGCCCTGCTCTACAGCAAGAGACTGGTCAGCCATGCTTATATCTCTCACAAAAACAAGATTCTCTAATATTCACCTAATGTGTCTTATGTACTGGAACTTAACCTTTCAACAATTACAAATGCTGTGTTCATTATTTCAGACACGTTGCTGTATTTGAAATCATGTTGTTTAATCCGAGTCGGATCCTTGTTTACTTCAGTTACTGAAATGACAAACAACATTGCTATTGTTGATTATTCTTTCCTTTGTTTTTGCTCATTTGTTTTTTGGCTTTCTCAACACTAGATCACATACCAGCTGCGTCTGATTATGAAGGCCCGTGTGGATGCAGTACCTCCAGCTAATGGAGCAGTTCGTTTCTTCTGCGACCCAACCTTCTGGGCCAAGAATGTGGTTAACCTTGGTATTGACTCAACACTGACTTAACATGCACCTGAAATCTGGTTTTATTGCATATTGAGACCAAAGGCCCATTTGCACCAAGTCTAAAATTATTAATTTAATTTTATTTCATTTGAAATATCATCCTACTGTCATGACACTCTCCTCATGTGCTCCATGACCCAGTTTGTCCTCAGTGTTGATTATAATAATTTTATTAATAAGGTCATTTTTTTTCCAATTTCATGTAAAAATGCATTTATTGTTTAAGGTCCATTGATCACTTTTTTTTTGTGTGTCTTTTTTGTTTGTCTGCAATATCCTAATGAAGGATTTTCTTTTTCTCTTTAGTTTTTTCAAAGCACCATACTATTTTATTTTGTTTTGTTTACCATTTTCTCAAAAGTATTTTCATTGAACATGTTAAATATGAAACATGCAGTACAAATAGCTTTTCACTTTTTCTTTTTTTTTTTTTTAGAACAAACAAAACCCGTCGCACACAAATACATTTAGGTTCTATAAAAATATATGAATAAAATACAAATAAATAATAATATTAAGTAAAAGGTGTGTATAAACACTCTTCTAAAATAAGTGAAGGGTCCATCTTCTTTATGTGATCTAAAACAGGTTAAGAAAAAACATTCAGTACAGCCTCTTACAGTATATCATATTTTTTCTAAGGTCAAGTGGTGTAAAAGTTTCATAAGCCATTGTTTAAAGGTTGGCGAACATTTTTATTTCCATTTGAGAAAACTAGGCATCATTTTACCATTTTCAATATATATATTTTTTTAACTAATGCTGTCTATCCAATTTTATTTTCTCATTTATTAAATTGATATCAGTTATATTATTTCAGACTTGGTGTGAACAGGCATGATTTATGATTAATTTTTGTTCCGGCAATCTTTTATTTAATATTTTATGTTCTTTTTAAAGTGTTTTTCTTTTCTAAAATATACTGCAACCTTTTCAATAAACATTGTACAATATATCATCATGCATTTGATTTTATTTGATTTTTTTGATTAGATTTTATTCATGCATTTTCTCCTTTTTGTTCTGGCAATATTTTTGATGTTCTTTTTTTTTTTTTTTTCAGGCAATCTAGTCATTGAAAAAGTTGCTCCTACTGCTCCTCCGTCCAACATGATCGTCAATCAGCAGATCTCTCCCGGTCACAACCACCCAAGTAAGCACTCAGGACAGATCAACCTGGCCCAGCTGAGGCTGCAGCACATGCAGCAGGCAGCGATCGCTCAGAAACACCAGCAGCAACACCACCAACAACAACAACACCAACAACAACACCAACAACAACAACACCAACAACAACATCAACAACAACATCAACAACAACATCACCAACAGCAGCAGCAGCAACAACAGCAGCAGCAGCAGCAACAACAACAGCAACAGCAACACCAGCAACAAATTCAGCAGCAGATGCGCATTGCCTCTCAGATGTCCCAGCATCCCAGACAAGGAGCTCCACAGATGATACAGCAACCGGTAAGTTAGGGATTAGCTCTTTTCTACTTTACATGTCTGGTTTATTCTGGACCAGGACAACTGTGTGTGGTTGTGAAGCTGGTTGTGAAGCATTGTGCAATCAATTCTTGAAAGATAAGCTTAGTATTTGTCAAAGTGCATTTTAATTAGAATATTTACCAGGGCTGTGTGATATTGAAGACAAATATGAAATGTGATGGCATGCTAAATAATGTGATATTCAATACGTGATTTGATATGTAAAAAAAAAAATAATTTACCTACAGTCATTAATTCAGGGAAAAGAAAGCATCACTATAACTTTTGAAGGTGGACCACCATGTTTTACTGTTGCATAAAACATCACTTTAACAATGTAAACGAATATGCACATTTGCGATATTTCAATAAATTTGATATATTGCACAGTACTAATATTTACTTTCATAATAGTGTGGCTAAACTCTGCCTCAACAGTCAAATGCAGGTCTATGCAGAAACTGAATGATAATAATCAGCCTTAAAAACAGTTTTTACATTGCCTTCTATATGATCCCAACATTAAGATTATTGATTAATAGTGCATGAGCTTAATTTTTAATAACTGTGTCAGTAAGAAAGTGCTTAGTTTTGAAATAAGGCACAATTCTCTGCTAGATTTCAGAAAGATCAAAAGTAAGACGATGCTGTGGCTATATTAGATCTGACAGTGAAGTGTGAGCAGTGGGTTTTGTTATGTGATCATTTTTGCTTTGTCGATTATTACAGGTTTTTTAGTATGTATTTATGGATTTTTAACTAAAATCACGAGGAATGTAAACTGCCAAACACATCCAGAATTTGATGTTGTGTGCATACAGCTCTTCTCAAATCTTCAAAACTGTTAGCCAATCACACCAGGGCGTGTTTACCTATGATCTATAATCTTCCACACCAATTTAAACAATGTGTTCAGATGAGGGGCTCAAAACAGGACAGAAAAATAGCCTATTAATTCTAAATTATGATGGTTTTTGGTGTAAAAATCAAATAACATTTTTAGTGGACCTCCAGAGAACACTACAAAGATCATGAGCCCTTTAATAGAAGAGCCAGAATGTAAATTCTTCCTCCGTGTCTGTTTTCAGCCTCCGAGACTTATTAGTATGCAGGCCCTTCACAGGGGCGGAGTCAATGGCTCCTCCCACATGTTCCCACCTCATCACCTGCGCATGGTGTCAGCTCAGAATCGCATGCCTTCTGCTCAACCTCGACTCAATGGCCAGCCGTATCCCATGATGCAACCTCAACTTCAGAGACAGGTCAGTCAAGACTTTTGCTGGTCACAAAAAAACAAATGCTAAAACATTATGCCTCATTCACACTAGCAGTGACTTTGTAGCTTCCTGTCGCTCTGGGTGGCGATTGAAACCATTGTGGGCGTCCCCACCTTGAGGTTGCTTAGGTAAGGTTTATGGTGATATTCACAGAGAGAGAATGAGTTTACGTGCCGCTGCAAGTAAACATTGTTCAGAGAAAACACTAAATCTAAATGGAATCAGTACATAAAACTCTTAATTACAAAGATGATCAAGAAAAAAGTTTGTTCTCTGCCATTGCGGCTATTTATTTGCTGCAAACGCAGGTCTCTGTAGGTCTACAGCAAAGAGAATACAACCAGCCTCTGTGGGAGCTGAGAGAGGATCACGTGAGCTCTACTGGTGCTCCTATTGGCTCAAGAAAGTCACTCTGTATTTGCATAAAGTTAAAGGATTCTCAACTTTGTTGCGTCGTTCGACACGCACACCTTGTCGCCAACAGTCGCTATCTCTCAGGTAGACGGAGGTCGCCGGATGTCACTCACTCTCCATTAAAATGAACGGTCACTTGTCGCTTTGAGTCACTCGTAGTGTGAACACAGCTTTACTCTTTTCTACTTCGCTGTTGAGAATCAGAATTAATTGAAAGCAAAATCGACCAATTACTGAAGACAGCAGGGAAATAAAATAGCATGTTATATGTATCCTCTCTAGTTCACTGTGACATCAATAATACCTTAATAAATCCTATTTTAACATTAAACTTTTTAGTTTGACTAGGTAGTGAGTAATATTAAATATGATGCTAATTAGTTCGTTTTTTTGCTGCTACTTCTACATTATTATTCTAACATGTAACATTTAATATAAAGACTTTTTTTATATATACTATATTTTTGTATGAGAAAGTTTGCCTTGCTTTTTTACCTAGAACTAGTGTAGTTCTTGCTGCCATACCTAGTGGTTTGAGGGATAGTGGTAGAGTACATATTTATGATACATACAATAGTGTCAAAGTAAGATTTAAAATGGCAATTAATTATTATATTGGAGCTGCACTGTGATCCCTAAATAGAATTGCACAATAGACTGTGATTGTACCTCACACAGGTGAGTGGGCTTGACAAACCACCTGTAGGAGACGCACTTTCTTCTCCATATGCATCAGACTATTAACATTCCATGTTATTGGGAAAATATTGTGCAATCTTGAGCGTGCTCCATGCAGACGAATGGGCTTGATAAACCATCGGTGGGAAACACTCTGTCCTCTCCATATGCACCAGATAATTTCCTACGAACACTCCATTACAAGTACTCAGTAATATTAAAAACTAACTAACTTGGACTTGTCGTGACTTCTATATAGTGATGATCTCTGATGAATTTAAGTGCTTTTTTTTACTATTTGTAAGTCACTTTGGGTAAAAGCACCTGCTAAATGAATGATGTAATTGTAAAGGTTTTAATATGATTAAGGATTTAATATTTTATTATCAAATTATTCTTGTTCTAAATATGCCTTTTGTCTTTGAAACATACACACCATATTCTGCCTTCAGAAATATGCAAATGTACCAGCTGTATGAAAATGTTTTGCCGTCTTCCAACACCTGTCCCTCTTTTTTCCCCCCCTCAGCACTCTAATCCTGGGCATGCGGGTCCATTCCCTGTGGCTTCGCTTCACAACATTAGTGCTGCCAACCCCACCAGTCCCACCAGTGCCAGTATGGCCAATGCCCATATTCACAGAGGCCCTTCCAGTCCTGTTATCACCCCTATAGAGCTCATACCGTCAGTCACCAACCCCGAGAACCTGCCCTGCCTGCCCGACATCCCTCCTATTCAGGTAAAAAAAAAAAAAAAAAAAAAAATATATATATATATATATATATTGTGCATTTATGAAGTATGCTTAACAAAGTTGAGTAGGCTTGACAAACGACCTGTAGAAACACTCTTCTCTCTATTAAAAAACACTCCTAACTCTAGCACTTAATTCTCTGAGCACAAACAGTTCCTTTGTATAACTAGCACTTCTTGTGTGTATTGCCTCTTCTTGTTGAATCACTGAATGCCTCCTCAATTGTACGACAAAAGCGTCTGCTAAATGACTAAATATAAATGTGACTTCTACTGCATTTTATTCATTTAAAGGCATAGTTCACCCAACAATGAAAATTACGTCATCATTTACTCTCCCTTATGTGGTTTTAAAGCTGTTTGAGTTCCTCTGAACACATTCTGTTGAACACAAAAGAAGATACTTTGAAGAATGCTGGTAGCTGGCACCAATTGACTTCCATAGTAAGAAAAAAAAAATTATTATGGAAGTCAATGGTTGGCAGTAACCAGCTTTCTTTAAAATATATTCTTTTGTTTTCAACAGAAGAAAGAAACTCAAATAAGTTGAAGGAAGAGTAAATAATGAGGTAATTAAATTTTTTTTGGCTGAACTATCCCTAAGTTAGCAGTTATAGGCCTGGCCCGATTAGTCAAAGATTGCAAGTTCAGACCCCAGAAAGTGTGATCATGAGGGTACAAATCTAATAATGGTTTGAAATGCAATAAAGATTCTAAATGTAATAACTTGTGGGCCTAAATCTAATAAAGCAATTAAATGTAATAACTTTTAAGGCCCAAATGCAATAAACCCCTAAACATAATTACGTTTAAGGCACCTAAGGCAACAGGACAAAGACAATCCCTGTACTTGGATCTGTTAAAAATGGTCTTAATATAGCAGATGCTTGCTTTACCAAAGCTAAATTAAACAAAGCTCAAACTGTCTTTATGATGAAAAGATACATTCAGGTTGGAGGAGAAAAGAGAATATGACAAAATAAAAAAATAAATAAGTAAAATTAGAATCATTACAATAGATATATACATTTTATATTAGAAGACTTTTTATTTATTTATTTACTTATTTATTTATTTTATCTCCAGCTTGAAGATGCCGGTTCTAGCACACTGGATAATATCCTAAGTCGGTATATTTCTGCTAATGCATATCCTACTGTCGGACCCACAAACCCCTCGCCGGGACCTTCTACACATTCCCCGGGATCGTCAGGTACTTCAGAAAAAAATGTGGAAATTTCTGCAGAATTTTTTTGCATCCAAATGTCTGTATTGGTTAGCTTGCATTTGCATAATGTCATGAAATATTCATGCAGATGCGTGTTTTTGTATGTATGATATGCTTATATATACCATACTACCCTGCCCCCTTGTACTATATGGCTAAAACTCTCATTCAACCAACCATATGCACCAAAACCCAAGGGCTAAGGCTGTGTTAGCTCTGCTGGCGCTATTTATTCATGCTCAGCGCTTCAGGTTCCTTATGGCACAATCTGTGTCCAACCATATGCACAAACCCTGAGGCTAAGACTGCATTCTGCTGCCCTCGTGAATTTGTGCTCCGTCCCAAATGGTGTGCTACCAAACTACCTCCAAAGCTCGCTAGCATATTCATGCAGTTCACCATTATTGCTTTGTATTGATCAATGATTATTTGAAATTGTCTTGATTGTTGTGCAACAATGTTGTTATTTTTAACTACAACTATTCAAAACCATTTCTAGGTGTAAATGAAATAAAATAGAAATATGATTACTACATAAAAAATAAATAATGTATATACTAGGGCTGTGCGATATGGGCAAAAGTAACCTATCACGATTTTCTTGAACAATATTGCGATTTCGATTTAAATCACGATTTTGTCACACACAGACGTTTTACAGTGATGCTGAAACATATTTCCAAAGGAAAATAATAAAATCTTTATCCAAGATCTGTAACATGTCTCTAAAACAGACATAAGGCAAAAAAAAAAAATTAAGTAGTGAAGGTGTAACAAATTGTCTCTAGAACAGACTTATGTCAAAACAAATAAATAGACTACTGTGTGCGTGCGTGTGCCGTAAAACTCAAGTAAGGCTTTGATGTTCTGCTTGGCCCCATATCAGAATTAGTTGCGTGTACCTTTCTACGTGTCCACAGATATTTTTTTTGCCATGCATAGATCCGACCTCTTTGTGACGCTACCGTGAAATAGGCCGTTCACATATCGCGTCTTTTACGTGCACAAGTCCGTTGTTTCCAATGAAGGCATACTGAGAGCGATGTGCTCGCGTATTCCAGGCACACTCTGTTGAAAACATCTCTTTTCAGACAAACTTTAAATGTAACTTTTCAGAATGCTGCACCGTGGGTCACGTAACAAGAACTGACCGATCAGCTTCATACTTAGTATGAAATACACACATTTCGGTAGATTAATTACCACAGACAAACACAGGACACCCAGTGCTTTTTAATTTTCTCCATAAAAAAAAACTTGTATCAGAGCTGCTGCAATGTTCTGTTAATTTGTTATCCTCTAAGAAACGGTTAAAGGTCGTGGTTGTTGGTAAAGGTTGTCAAGCAATGACAAAGGAGCGTGAGTGCAAAGCACATTGAAAATGCTGAAGGAAGTGACGTGCCTCGTGCTTTCCACACACTTTTAGACGCAATATATGACTGACTTACAAATTACCTGGTTCTGCGATACATCAGCCTTCCTGTATCCAAAATAAACCCACACCACAGATGTTGACTTTTTTTGGCACCAAGTCCTCCTGTGCTGAACTCATCATCCCTGTTTATGCAGCCTATTCAGTCTCCTGTTCTCGTGCTCTGTTTAGGCACGCTACGTTATGATTGGTTCAAATAACATACTGCGGGAAAATCATCCTGTAAGGCGATTTAGAAATCGTGCATGTCCAAATTGCGATTTGGATACAATTTCAATTAATCGCACAACCCTAGTATATACCTTTTAATTGCTATCTAAAATTTTATGTGCATTAAAAAAATTGAATGATTCAAAGTCAATTCATTCTTTAAGGTAAATGCAAATGCTTATGCTCACTTGTGAATTTTCAAAAAATTTGATGTGTTTTAACAGACTCTCTGTGTCGCTTTTTCTTTAGGTTTATCTAATTCTCACACTCCAGCTCGTCCATCCAGTACATCAAGCACAGGCAGTCGGGGCAGGTCAGCGTTCACTGGAGTCTTTTTAATGTTTAAAATAGACATGTTTAAGCTTTTTGAATAATGTTACTTGTAAATACTGGGATGTATTCCAGCAGAAATTGGATTTTGAATAAAAATGTTTATTTAAAATTTTAAAATTTTAAAAAAAAAATTTTTATATTTGTTTTATATTCATTAAATATGTATGAATGCATGTGAGTGGTCTCCAAATGTTCAGACATTGCATGGAAAGTTATAATGTGTCATTTATGTTTGTGTGTGTTTAGTTCTGGAACCACAGTAGACCAGGTGAAGGTCAAACAAGAGCCGGGAGTTGAGGAAGAATGTAGCTATTCTGGAGCAAACGTCAAAACTGAACGCACTAAAGATGGCAGACGGAGCGCTTGTATGGTAATCACCTTTAGCTTACAGTTTTCTTAGAACGTAGTCCCACATATTTCCATTTTCTCTCAATTTAACTTCGTACAAACTAAAAAGATTTGTGAATTTCTTTGACGACCTAAACCATATTACTCACTATCTGTGTTATAACACTGCAACAAAGTAATCTTAAAATAGAGTGTAACTGCAAATCCTAAATCAATGTTATGCAGTTACTTTATTTCAAGACTTCTTAAAAAGCTTTAAAGTGTGTTTTTGTTGCTTGAGGGTGCGTGTCCGCTGAAGTGGTTTTGTGCAGCTGAAACGCCAGTGCTGTTCCAAAAAAGCTCAGCTTCAAGCGTTTCTCCAGCTGTCGGAGCATTTAAAAACTGCAGAGTGCTCAATGCTTCATGTAAAACACACAGCCAGCGACTCACTATTCTCCTGGCATTTAAAAAAAAAAGCTGTATGCAAAAAAGGAAAGCTGTACACAAATAAACTTGAATTGAATTGAGAAATGTGGCACTTTTATTGATGAAAACAGAAGAAAAATATGCTTAGCCCAGGAAAAATGCTTCGGTGGACACATGCTCTTAATATCCGAGGCACAAGCTATAAAGGCACCACCATATTCTGGAAAAGGGGCGGGGAGCAGCAGCAGCACATTTGCATATAAAGAGACGCACACAAAAAGGTTTTAGCTTTCATCAAAAAAGGGGGCATTAGCAGCAAGATATAATAAATGATATATACATTTAGTCATTTAGCAGATGATTTTGTCCAAAGTGAAGCATACAGCGATTTAACATGAAGAGGCAATACAAACTAGAAGTGCTACTTATACAAGGGGACTGTTAGTGCTAAGAGCTAGAGTAAAGCCGTGGTCTCACTGCATGTTTCGCCCCTTTACTTCCATTTATAAGCATGCAAATGTGTCAGACCGGAAACGCAAACTTGTGCGACAAGTTTCTCATGTCGCTGCATTCCAAAGTTTAAGCTTGGTGAACACTGACCTGCGAAATCGCATCATATGATTCTGTAAGACCAATAAAAGATCAAAACATGACCCCTCTGTACTAGTGTTGTCACAATAGTGCAATTTCGGTACCAATCTGTACTGAAATTTTAAAAACATCCATTTCCCGCTAATCAGCAGTGTTTAAGAACATGCTCAACAGTGCTTAAATGTTAGCGGGAAATTTTACCGTACCGATTGGTACCAAAATTCCAGTATCGTGACAACACTACTCTGTACAGAATATAGAGCAATTGTTCGCATTATCAATGTCTAATCATCTAATCAATTTCACAAGCTCAAACTCTAGTGTGACCGCAGCTTAAAGGTCCTGTGAAGTGCTTTGAAATGTGCCTTTTTATTCGATATTTGACGAAATCTCAATTGAAGGGTGGGACATAGTATAGCTCCTCCTCTTTAAAAAAAAAAAAAAAAAAAAAAAAAAAAAAAAAACAGCGGATAGCTTTTTGTTTTATCACCGCTCTGCCAGTGAGAGTGGTTGAGCTCAAGCTCATCAAATGTGAAGTTTCTTGTAGGGGGCGGGGCATGTCAGATACTAGAGAGCATTTGATTGGTCAAGATTTGATGAGAAACTGAAGTATGAGGTGATGTGAATAAAACCATTGATCCATTAAAGGCGGAAGTGACACTACAAGCTTTACATGTTTATATCAGTTTTATATCTTATAAATGCAAATTTTGTCACTGTTTTGATGCGCAATAGCTTGTAGATATCCTAAAAACGAACAATACTGATACTAACATCTAAAAAACTTGATTTTTATTTCATGGGACCTTTAAGTAGGAGGAGGGAATATTATTTGTTTTCATTATTTTTTTTTAAGTGCTCAAGTGTAAATTATTAGTTATTTTAGTGCTTTGAGTTTCCAAAAAAGCGCTATATAAAATGTAAGGACTTAATTATAATAATAAGTTGATACTTCACAGACACATACTGGGACACATTCGTCATCATTATGAGGACATATTATCATGAGGTCTCTTTTAGAACAATTAAAAGAAATGGAAACTCTGATTGAAAATGCATGCTTTTTGTTTATATCTACAAGAAAATGTACAAAATGTGTTTTCAAAATGCTTCCTGGAAAAAATCTAAATTCTTTTACTTTTTTTTTTTTTTTTTTTTGGCCCTCTGGCTCCCAAGAGGCTAAACCTGTTCGTTCTTCACAATGTCTTTCCTTTGTTGTTCTTCCTCCTCACAGATGAGCAGTCCAGAAGGAAGTGTAACTCCCCCTCTCCCCATCCTCGGCTCTGTGTCCACCGGCTCAGTCCAGGACATTTTAAGGACACTTGGTGAAAATGTTAAATCTGAACCGCAGAGCGATCATCTCTCCTCCTGCACGAACCCAAACTCCAGAGCACCTCTAACCAATGGGACCAGCGGGTCGAATGGAGGCCAGCGGGGCGGCACTGCAAATGCTAACAGTCAGACCACTGCGGGAAAGGAAGACGACCCAAATGAAGACTGGTGTGCTGTTTGTCAGAACGGAGGAGAACTGCTGTGCTGCGATCACTGTCCCAAAGTCTTCCACATGACCTGTCATATCCCAACACTCAAATCCTCTCCCAGGTAAAGGATGGGGCTTTATTTATACATCTGGTGCAGCACATTAAATGTTATCACATCTGGGCTAGTAAATGAAAGGATATAGATTTGAAAATGTAGTCAGTACAGTGTTTTCTTAAGCAGACACTTAAACCCAGGTGACTCTTAATTCTTGGTCAAATCAGTTACTGTTCATAAGGTTCCAATAGTAACCAAGAGTAGAGCATGTCATATCTAGCATTTTTAATTCTAAATTATTATTTTATTTTGTTACTTTAATTTTACAAATATCAGTAATATTTTCAGCAGTATTTTTTTTTATTGGATTTTAATTTATTAGAAATTGTAATATTTAATATTAGTTTTTTTAATACATCAAAGCTAAATATTGTCATTTATTTAGAAAAGCTGGCTACGCGCACATGTATATACTACTTAAACTGTTCTTGCGCGCTGCCATCTCACAATATAAATAAATATATAAACAAATAAACTCTGCTTGCCATAGTTTACACAGGACTGGCGGGAAATATGCATTGATACAGCTTTATTATATGTGGTTTATTTTGATAGGTTAACTGTTTTTGTGGTGTTTAGCGCTCCTCGGCGCGTTCAGAGAGAGAGAGAGATCACATCACATGTATGGTTCTTCCACTCTCTTCCGGTGGATTTTTCCCTGGTTTTTGTTCTCCTCTTTGATTTAAATATGGTTTCCCAGCATCCGTCAAAGCCTTCCTTCCTCTTTCCTTCCTTTTGTTCATGTCGGCTCTCCTTTTTTGCCGAGGATTTGCCTTTTAATGTCCGAAGCGGACATGACAGCAAGCGGCATCTTCATTCTTCTTAGTGGACATAAACGTTTTTTCCGCATGATGCTATTTTAATGTTTAAAATGCACTCTTGGTCGCGCGAAAATATCCCCAAACTGTTTGTGTATACAAAGTTCACACATACAATTAATGTCACATGGTTATCTCTTTTTTTTGTGGACTTTCGACTTTTGTTTGTCACACGCACTCATTTATAACACCATCAATAAAATCTATATTTTCTAATCATAAATGAGTTTTTTAAATTTAGCTTTTATTTTATTATTTTATGTTTTATTTTAAGATCCTCAATAAATAAGAACCTCAATATACATTTGGTTTTAGCAATGTATATTTTAATGTGGATTTTTTGTTAATATTATTATTATCAGTATTATTATACCATATGTTTGTAGATCTGTTTTTAAATGTAAGTTGAAAACTTAGCTTTTGGATTTGACATTTTATTAGTGAGAAGTGTTTGTTTTAGCTATAATTTTATATTGTTCTTTTTGTGATTTGTATTGTGCAGCACATTGGTTAACCTTTGGTTATGTTTAATAGTGCTATATAAATAAAATTGACATTGACATATGTAACCAAGGGCACTGAACACACATTAATGGTGCCTAGCTTTAGTCTGTGGGTTGGCATGAAAATGTTGTGATAATAATATGGTATGGAGTTTGGAAAAACATTATTTTTACTCAGGAAAACAAATTGAGTATGAAGAATACAATTACTCCACATGTAATAGAAGCAGTAAAACAGAGGAAGAAGGCACTGAATTTACCTGGGGCTAATTTGTTTATTCAGTCTTGACCAAGGTCATTTGCATATTGTAATCATAGAGGTTCTGTGGTGTAAGATTCTGCTAAATGCTACATGTCATAGAGAGTAAAAAATGTTCTTGCTAAATTAATTTCAATTATTTTAAGGTCAAATATTTAGACATGGAATTCAGCATTTTAATTTCTGTTTGTTGGTTTATTGCAGCGGAGATTGGATGTGCACGTTCTGCAGAAATCTTTCAAATCCAGAGATCGAGTACAACTGTGATGACGACCCACCCAGAAACAAAGACAAAAATGAGATGGCAATGAGTCCAGAAGAACAAAGGGTGAGTCACACAGTCAAACAAACACGATAATACTCGGAAAATGAGTGAACAAAGGTGTACACTTTACTAGAACCACAGTTTGTAGATAAGCCTGTTCACGCCAACAATCATTTTGCTAACAATGGGTGTTTCACTGTACAAAAAGAGGACATGAGTATCGAAATATTTAACAAAATGAAAGATCTTGCAGTTTGCTTGCAGGTTTGCTGTTTGTTGCTTTTTTCCCAACATTCCTCTATGTATCTTCCTTTTTGTTCAACAGAAGAAAGTGGAGATTGAATGGGTGAACTATCCCTTTAAGGTTTTATCACAAAATCAGTAATGTATTTGTTTGACATTTTGTTTTTGAAATCAGATTCAGAAAAATCTGTATTGGCTATAATTTTCATATAGTTGCATCCCTAATTCTTTTACATTTTAGAAAGATTTGTAAAACTATATCATTCTAGTGATCAGCTTTGTTTTGGATTTGCTATCATAAAACATAATTTTATCAAAGATTTTTATAATGTATATTTGACCAATGATGGAGCTATTCTTGACCCATCTTCTGGGGTCAGCTTCTTCTTAGCAGCATATAAATAAGATGAAATGTTATATTCCAGTAGTAATAAACAAATGCAAAAAAAAATATACATTTTGTGTTTTTACTGGGACAGCACAGATCTGCTTAATGTGACAGTAGCTATGCTTCCATCCACCTATTTATATGCGCATTTTGGAATATAGCATAAAAAATACATCATGGAAATGGCAAGAAAGATGCGCATACATTTTTAAAAATGTGCATAAAAATCTTATATGCCTACTGAGTAGGATAAACTTTATATCCGATAAGAAAAAATGCGCATAAACTATGATGGAAGTACATTTACTAAATAAATTCCAGCATGTGCATTAAAAAGATCATGGGATTTATTATTATTATTATTATGCATTTTATTTTTTTACATCATATTATGATAAAAATGGGTTTAATGGGACTGCATTATTGGACAAACAGCAGACTGACTGCATTGTAAAACATCTGAAATGTTTTGGTCATTCTAAAATCGCTCGGCCAAAGTGGTTCAGTACTATTAGTGGTTTATCAAAGTTATTAACTCCAGAACTCTTCCAAAGAGTGTCTCGCGCCTCCAATTGCCATCGTGACTTCATTGCATTTTGTCTTAATCTTCTGATGCACAAGTAATTTATTAGTAATTAAGATAAAAGGCTCACAGTGGTTTCTCCCACCAACACACAGCATTTTTCTTTTTGATATCTTATCTTTGAGGGTGGGAGGGGCAGACCACATATTGCCTGCTATGTCATTTGGACTGCCTTGTTAAGAACATTATCTTTCAGACATTTTTATTTTCCATATTACTGGGGTGAATTGTTCGGATTGTAATGCATACTGAACCAAAAGTCTCATAATTAATGGTTCAATGTGAATATGTGTATCGTTACACCCCTATGTATAAAATAACACAACATAAAACAAAATAAAGCAAAATAAAAGTTTAAACAAAAAATTTAAACAAAATGTGAAATAACTAAATAAAATAAAATAACAAAATATAATAACAAAATAAAAGTTAAATAAAATAACAAAATAAGTTAAAATAACAAAATAAATTAAATAAAATAACAAAATAAAATTAAAAAAATAAAAGTTAAAGAAAAATAACAAAATAAACAAAATAGAAGTTAAACAAACTTAAAGAAAATAAGTTAAACACAGTTAAACAAAATAAAAGTTAAATAAAATAA
>CAIGQV010017835.1:23547119-23558882 GCA_903798115.1 Danio jaintianensis
TTAATGAAACGCGCTGCATTTTCTCACAACGCAAACAAATTAATGAATCGCGCTGCATTTTCTCAAATGGAACGGAACACAATGGAAATGTTTCAAGGGGACCCTAAAACGTGACGGACACTGCTGCAAAATGTTTATTGGCTGCGTCCGAATGTATGCGAGCAGAGTAGTATGTCCAAATTTATAGTATTCGAAAAACACTATGCGAGAAGTACCCGGATGACCTACTACGTCCGGTGAGATTCCGAGGTGCGCATCCGATGCACACTACGCTATCCCATGATGTACCGCAACAGAATTCATGAATGGGAGTGAAGCGACGCATCTGACACAGGAAGGTCACGTGATCATGACAAAATGGCGGATGTAGTACGTCCTAGTTCCATTCATACTACTCACATTCATACTGTATAGAACGTTCTTTTCTAATGGTCGAGTAGGACATTTAAATTCAAATGCAGTACATACTAAGTAGTAGGTGATTTTGGACGCAGCCGTGATCTTTTAAAGGTGAGTTTTTTTGGGTTATTTTAACATCCTGATTCTCTTGTCTTTTGTATTATATTATCCTAAATAACCATAACCTAAATAGCTGGGTCTGTCATGTTTTAGGGTCCCCTTTAAACATTTCTGTTGTGTTTCGTTCTATTTGCTAGTGTTGTGATTAAATGCAGGCGTTTTCTTAATTTGTTTTCTTTGTGAGGATTTGCAACACGTGTGCTGTCAAACCGATGAAGATAGTTTCTTAATTTGCTGGTGTTTTTTTGTAATTGCATGTGCTTTCTTAAATTGCAGCACGTTTAGCTCTCTCGGCCACCGTAGAATCCCTCCAAAAATTGACAATTTTTATCAAAAGAAAACCTTAAAAAAAGTTATGTATTATTATTAATTTAATTATTATTATTATGTATTTTCTTATATATTATTTATTGACGTTGATGACTTTTTATTGTTCACATATTTTTATAATTATAGAAAAGTGATATTTATAAAATGTTGTAAACTTGATCTGTATTTTTTTTTTGCCATGACATAACCAACTCAAACTCTCTCTCACTTGGAATGTTATTTAAATTTTGTTACCTTTAAGTTTGAATTTTAGTGAATTTAATACTTAAACTTGGTGTTTTATGTTTCACTATAGTAGTTACTTTTTTAAAATAATTCATTATAGTTTTTTAGTGATGTTTTAGTGCTGTTTTTAGCTCAGTACTATTTTAGCATTGAGTAGGTATTGTAGATTTTAGTAATAATTTATTTTAAATTCAGTATTTTTTTATATGTAATATGTAGTTTTAAATGTAGTTTTTTTATAAATATTGTTTTTAACTTAGTTTTTTAGTTTTAAGGTAAATGTGGTTATAATTAATTAGACTTCATTATTAATTAGACTTAATTAGAGTTAAATGGATTGAATTATTAATGTTCATTTTTTTCATCACCCTTCCTGTTCTTGGATTACTTATTTAATATTATTTATATTAAACTAATTTAAAAATGTTATACTTTTTTTGTTTGTTTTCACTTGGAATGTTTTTTTTTTAATTGAATATAGTACATTTTAATCTATTAATCTAGTACCTAATACGTTTTTGTTTGAATTTTAGTGAGTTTAATACTTAAACTATAATACTTGTTTTATGTTTAACTATATTAGTTACTGTTTTTTTTTTTTTTTTTATAATTAGTTGTCATTTGTAGTGATGGTTTAAGTGCTGTTTTAAGGTCAGTACTTTTTTAGCATTGTGTAGGTATTGTAGATTTTAGTAATACTTTGAATTCCATTTTTTATAGTTTTTTTTATATGTCAATATAGTTTTTAACTCTTGTTTTTTTGTTTTAGTTTTATTGTAAATTTGGTTTCGGAAGAGATCCACATGTGTGCAACACTACAGTTTTAATGCTAAAGTCTTGATTTTTCTCCAGGTTCCAAATTACTATAAAATAATAAAGCATCCGATGGATTTGACCCTGGTGAAGCGGAAACTACAGAGAAAGCATCCTCTGCATTACAAGAGCCCTAAAGAGTTTGTCTCGGATGTGCGCCTTGTCTTTAGCAATTGTGCCAAATATAACGAGGTGAGTTCGGGGCATGTCTTTAACCTGAGGAGTGTGATGGGATGTTGCATGCGTGAAATGAGTCTGAAATACACTAAAGCAACACAGCATGAACATGTGATGGATTGCATGTGTTCACTGTCTCTTGATCACTAGTACTAACTGTGGTTTTAGTCAAGCAGCTCTTTTTAAAAAATATATATATATTCTGGATGTTGAGCAAGTTTTTCTTAAAGGACTAACACACTTTGTGATGTTTATTTTAATGTTTGAGACATTTGATTAATGTTTGGTATTTTTATTTGAATAATAAAAATCAAAAATGACAGTCGAATGCATGATATGAATGTCAGTTTTGTAGTCGTTCGCAGTTTCTGACATTCGTTCAAGACCCCATGAAGCAAACTAAATGAGTGCAATTTTGTGTTTCAATCTAGTACTAGAAGGGTCTTTGGGTGGGTCTTGACTTTTTTTTTTAATGGCCAAAGCTTTTTGTTTGCCACTTTTGTTAGTTGCAATATAGAACAGTCTCTTTCTAAAAAGCAGAAAGTGAATTTTGGAAAACATTACCGTAGTGTTGTCACAATACTGTAATTCGGTACCAATCGGTATTTGCTGCTTTAAAACGCTCCAGTGTTATATCTGTGGTTACACTCAGTAAACAGCGGTGAGTTCGGTGAACTGATGACCTTCACGGCCAATCACAGTCATTTCTGTTGAGCACGTGAACACAATGGCAAAATCAGTGCTGTTTAAGAACACGCTCAACAGCGCTCAAATGTTAGCAGGAAATGGACGTTTTTAAAATATCAGTATCGATTGGTACCGAATTCCAGTATAGTGACAACACTACATTACCGTAATATTGATGACAAGTATATATATGTAAATATTCATGGACTAAAAGCCACAAAGCTGTCATGTCATTTTAATATCATGGGGTCTTTTAAAGTATGGATGTAAGTGTCTGTTTAGTGACTAAAATAAAACTGCTGTATTTTCCGGAAAATAAGTCAAAAAGAAAAAGCCAAAACATTAATAACAGTCCTAAATAAATTTTTTTTTTTAAAACATAGCATGTATCTTAGTTCTATTCGCACCACAGCAAAGTTAAATGTAACAAAGTTAATTCAGAATAGAAAAAAGGATTCTAAAAAATTGGTGAAACTGAAAATTGCTACGTCTTAAAGGGGCTTTTGCACCGGAGGAACCACAAACAAACTATTGGCAGATGTGTTTATGGTGTATTTGGAATGATTTTAGTTCTAGGAACTAAATTATTTCTTCATTTCGAACTGGCACTAACCCAGCACAATAGTAACTGGTAGTGATGTAATGGCTGGTTCCCACATAGTGCTATGGTACACTACAGTACGGTACGCATTTTATTTCCATTTCTACTGTCAAAAGTACCAAAAAGTGAATAGTGAATACAATATATAGTGAATTGTACTGTACCAATTTTTGAGAGCCTTTTGTGAGGGTACCTGGCACAACAGTATAACTCAGGGGAATGACAACACAGGAAGTGACATTTTTAAATAGCTGAAACACAACAGCGTAATAATAAAATGATGGTGCGCAACATGCTCAAACAATGCTTGTCTTCTCCTGACAAACAGCCACATGCCAAGAAGCAAGAAAAGGATCTGCTGTATGTCCTCCATTGTTGTTTACATTTACTCATTTAGCAGACGTGACTTACAAGTGAGGATAAAGGAAGCACTTCAGGTTGCAGTATATAAATGCTATGACTGAGTTATTTTATTTTTAATTTGACTTTTTCCTCTGAGCATATTGAGAGGTGAGAGTATGTCCTACAGGCGGTTTGTCAAGCCCACTCACCTGTATGGAGCACACTTAGAATTGCACAATGTTTTCCAAGAAGTATGAGGTGCTTAAAAGGAGGTGTCTGGTGCATATGGAAAGGAAACGGGTAGTGTTTATTGGGCCATTCAAATGTTGTCTAAATGTGTGAAAAGTATAAGGGATGTCGCTTTCTCTCTACTTTTTCACTTTGCTGTGTGTCTACATTTGAAATAACAAACTTGAGAACACAAAAGACATTCTTTCTTCTTTTTCAAGTGAGAATGAAGTTAATCGCATCTATCTGCCGTACACCATGCCTACCAAGTAAGGGTAATATTAGCAGTGGAAAAGCAAGTCTGATTAGGCTGACCTATACCGAATTGTACTGTACTGATTAGTACTGGAAAAGTGTAGGAGCGAGGCATATGTGTATTCTGCATGCATGCCATACAAAATATTGGCACAGTATTTTTAAGTGTTACAAAACTTCAGATGGATGATTTTAGCAGCATTTACATATCACCTTTGTCTGGAGCATTGTCCTCTTTTTAGCCTTGATGATGCATAGTAAGAAGAACCACTGAATCACCTAGCAGTGCTTGCAGTGCTGTTTCAATTGCATAACTTGTATGTCTCCATCTCTATTATAGTGCAACGTGACACTCAATGAAAACAGCTTTGATCAGTGTGTCCTCTGTCCTCCAGTTGTTGATTTAGTGAATAACTGCTCTTGATGTCAGAAAATGGTGCAGAGGACATTAGTTCTCAGGACACAAGGCCTCTTGACTTGTTCTTGTAACTACCCGGTGCAAAAACCCCTTACGAAATGCTAACCCCTTTTTTAAATGCTCTCGGGTCATTCAGCACCAATCCAAATATTTGAGCGCTTGGATTGGTTTTGCTTCCCTGATGTTAAATGCATTACAAAGTCACATTGTAATGTTAATCACAGCATATTTTGGAACATATTTAATACTTGCATTCTGGAAAATATAAAATGATTATTCTGACACCTTCAATATGTACAAATGATTTGATTTTAGCTTTACATCTCTTAGAAAGTCATGCTTACAACTGTATTTTTACCATTTTGTTGATCGTTGAGAGTTTTACATTGTTGTTGCTTGTCGAACTTTGCGAACATCTTCAATTTGAAATGCAAAACAAAGTTTCTTGTTGTTGAAATTTTAATGTTCGTCAAAGACAGACCTCTGAATCCATTATTAGGGTTAAATATGAGACTTTCTATGGAACATTTGGCATAGTATATTTGAAGTACACAAATACGGTGTTTTTTTGCAAGAGAAATAACTATAGTTAAATTCTTCAAGTCTCCCAGGTTAAAAGTTGTAGCACTTTACACTGTCATTGTTATATTTAAGTGACCAAAATGTTTATTTCTGTCTAAATGGAAAAACCGCTAAATGTGGACATTTTTCTGTCTTCACTCAATGACTGTGGCAATCATGTCAAAGAAGCACGTTAAATGACAATTTTAGATTTTTCTGTAATCTTCCCACCCAGTTTACCATTTAGTTTGCATCTGTCAGCATAACTGACATTGTAGGATGTTTTTATTTTATTTGTTTTTGAATAGGTAAATCCCCTTCTACACTACCTGACAAAAGTCTTGTCGCCTATCCAAGTTTTAGGAACAACAAATAATAACTTGACTTCTAGTTGATCATTTGGTATCAGAAGTGGCTTATGTGAAAGGCAAAGGCCTCTAGATTACGCTTATTTTTCCCAAATAAAATATGATCATGCCTTGATTTTTAATTATATAATTAGGACAGTAAGGTCTGACTTTGCTTAGACAAAAGTCTTGTCACTTTACAGAAATAATGTACAGTATAGAATATAAAGTCATGGTGCAGTGGAAAAAGATTTAATATTGTGTATGACTCCCATGAGCTTGGAGGACTGCATCCATACATCTCTGCAATGACTCAAATAACTTATTAATAAAGTCATCGAGAATGGCAAAGAAAGCGTTCTTGCAGGACTCCCAGAGTTCATCAATATTCTTTGGATTCATCTTCAATGCCTCCTCCTTCATCTTATCCCAGACATGCTCAACAATGTTCATGTCTGGTGACTGGGCTGGCCAATCCTGGAGTACCTTGACCTTCTTTGCTTTCAGGAACTTTGATGTGGAGGCTGAAGTATGAGAAGGAGCGCTATCCTGCTGAAGAATTTGCCCTCTCCTTTGGTTTGTAATGTAATGATCAGCACAAATGTCTTGATACCTCAGGCTGTTGATGTTGCCATCCACTCTGCAGATCTCTTACATGCCCCCATACTGAATGTAACCCCAAACCATGATTTTTTCTTCACCAAACTTGACTGATTTCTGTGAGAATCTTGATTCATCGGAAAAATCTACCTTCTGTCACTTTTCCAAATGATCAACTAGAAGTCATTATTTGTTGCTCTTACAACTGAGATCGACGACAAGACTTTTGTCAGGTAGTGTAGTGTCTTAAAAACTGAAAGACATGTAATTATGAGCAAAAGCCCCAAATTGTGCTCCTTGGACATTTTTATGTACAGATGAGGATGCGACCTCACTGTATAGATGGTATAAAATCTTTCTTCCCCCTTTTCTTTTTGTATTTTTTTTTCCTTTTGTTTCTGTGCTGTCGTTGCCCTTTTTAGATGTCTCGAATAATCCAGGTTTATGATGAGGAGAAACAGAGTAATGTCCAGGTAAGATGTTTCGTGCACCACACCGATGGGTTCAGCAGTGCTGGCACTCGAAAGCATCCAAAGCAGGAGTTTTTAACCCTGTCTGTGATTCTCTCCTCCTCTTCCTCCTCCTCTTCATCCATTCTGGGCCTGCATTTCACCTCCTGGCATTTCCACACTCTTTACCCTCTCCCTCCCTCTTCTAGGCCGATTCGGAAGTGGCAGAAGCGGGAAAAGCCGTGAGTCTGTACTTTGAGGAACGATTGCTGGAGATTTTTCCAGAGCAGACGTTCCCAGTTGTGATGGAGAAGGAAACTCAAATCGAGGCCGAAAAGGAGGATTCAGAGGACTCTGATGATGACATCGTACAACCCAAACGCAAACGCTTAAAAGTGGACACGGAGAAGCTGCTGCACATCAAGTGAAGAAGATCATGAGGAAACGTCTGCAAGAAATAAACCGTCTTCCTCTCAAGCTCAGTCTTATTCTGGAGTAGGATGATGCTGGAACTGATGATTCAGATGATTCGTTTGCTTGACGTTGTGCTCAAAAACGCTGTTGATTGGTTGTACATATTGCGTGAGACTTTTCAACCTTGCATTGTGGACACTGGACGAACAGTTGGGTGCGGATAAAGATGCTTGTACAGATTTAAATAGTCTCGTTTTGGTCTGATTTAGTAAATATCAAGCTTTTCTTTTCTTTTGTTTTTCTTAAACCGAGTTATTATTGTTATTATATTTGTAAATCTATTGTCAATGATACTTTATAAATGATAAACTCATCTCTCCCCTTGGTTGTATGATAAAGTTTATCATATATGGTCCACCTGCTTCCTTTGCATGTGTATTTTCTTATTTCTGCAGTTGAAGGATCCCTTCGACAGGAGAAGGTTTTAACTTTATTTTCAATAAAACGGTGAGCTCTGGATTGGTGGAAAGTTTTAATCACGGACCCTTTTGGTCAAACCATGCATATGAGTGTCTGTGCCATTTTTACAAAAGCCAGAAACAGTAGCTGCGTCCCAAATGGCACACTATACACTATGTACTTACACACTCAACAGCATAGTATATGAATTTAGTGTCGTCCCAAATGGAACACTAATGTTTTTTTAACCAAGTGGAAATTCAAACCGTTTTCCAGATGACATTTGACGGTTGCCAAATTGGCGAAATAAATGACCAAACTACCAAAAAATAAGTTTGCATTCACCATCGGGATGCGGTATAATCACTCTCATAGGAGAATTTTGCTTTCACAATCCAAAATAAATAAAGGAATCCAACATCAGTGCCCGAAAGCTCCGCTCCTTCAGCTACGTGAGCAAAGCTGCGGCCGTTGAGTGCGTGAAGTGTCCAACATTCCACACTTCATTTTAACAGTTGAATAAGTGCATAATCCAGATCATTATTGTGCACTTATTATTTTTAGAGTTTTCAGTGTGAATGCACTACTTACACTATTTCTACTACAAAATGGCGTAGAATAGTGCATAAGTATGCGATTTGGGATGCATATTTAGCTGCGTTTCAAATAGCACACTATACACTATGCACTTACACACTCAACAGCATAGTATATGAATGAAGTGTCGTCCCAAATGGAACACGTTTTTTTTACTAAGTGGAGATTCAAACCGTTTCCCAGATGACATTTGACGGTTGCCAAATTAGTGAAATAAATGACCAAACTACCAAATAATACCTGGCATGAGTATAACCGCATTCACCATCAGGAGGCGCTATAATCACTCTCGTAGGAGAATTTTGCTTTCACAATCCAAAATAAATAAAGTAATCCAACATCAGTGCACAAAAGGTCTGCCCCATCTGCTACGTGAGCAAAGCAGCGGCCGTTGAGGGTTGTTGCTAGATCATATACGGTTGCGGCCACAAGTTAACGAGAATTATTTATATTATTTATTAAATTTCCCATTTATTGTATTTTATTACTGTCTACCCCAACCCTAAACCCAACTGTCACAGTAATGTAAAAACAGTAGTTGTGCTGAGTATTAGTTACGTTATTTATTAAATTACCCAATAAATTGTATTTTATTAACGCCTACCCCAACCCTAAACCCAATCGTCACAGTACTGTAAAAATATTAATTATTGTTATATACAGTGTTACAAAAATGATGCTATATTGATGTGTATATCCACAGCTGTATCCTATCTAGACTTTACCGTCGTTGAGTGTGTGAAGTGTCCGACATTCCACACTTCATTTTAATGGTTGAATAAGTGCATCATCCCGGTATTTAAAGTGCACTTATTCTTTTTAGAGTTTCTGTGTGAATGAACTACTTACGCTATTTATACTACAAAATGGAGTAGAATAGTGCATAAGTATGCGATTTGGGACACCTAGTGTGTTTATTACAATCCAATCACACACAAACCGCCGCAGTGCCAGTGTTACATTTAGAAAAGTGGAATATTTTAAATTAAAATGCTATGTTTTGGTTGACCTTATAAAAATATTGTGAAATTGAATGTGTAAAATATTGGACATTTACATACTTATCAATATACATGTTAATAGAAGAAAGTCAGAAGTCTGAACTGTTTAATAGGAAGGGTATTTTTTAATAACTGTCAGATCTGGGTCTAGTTGTGATGTGGAGTTTTTTTATTTATTTATTTATCATGTATACAATTTTCCTGCTGTTTCTTATTTCTCCTTTTCCAAATGTGATGTCTTGGTAGGTGCTCCATTATTTATTTGTGACTCTGAATCACAAAACCAGTCTTATATGTTGCACAGGTATATATTTGGCAATAGCAGTATAAGGATAAACATAATTAAATTCTATTATGTTTTATTTTATGCCAAAAATCATGGGAGCATTAAGTAAAGAATAAAGATCATGTTCCTTTAAGATTATTTTTGGTGTGTAAATTTCCTACTGTAAACATAAAAACTCAATTCTTGTTTAGTTATATGCATTGATAAGAGCTTAATTTGGACAGCTGTAAAGGCAGTATTCTTAAGTTACATTTTTTTAAACCCTCAAACTTAAGATTTTCAAATAGTATCTAAGCTAAATATTGTCTTGTAAAAAAAATGACACACATGATTGGTTTTGTGGTCCAGGGTCAAATTTACACATTTCCTGGTCCTAGTTTTTCAAAACATTTAATCTTGATCAAATTGGTCCAGATTTGGAAATCCCATGTTTTGCTATCCAGGATTAACTGATCTATCTTACTTTTATGACCGTTTTTAAAAGGAACATTGGGTTGGATCGCTGTGATCCAAATACCAAATTTCAGGATTACCAAATCCTGTTTACCAGAGCCTTAAATGGAACCAGCAGTGTTGCCTACTGGTTTAGCAAAGAACAACAGGTAGGCAAAATACCAGTGGCCACAAACAGCCATTGTTTGTTTTAATGGTAAGAAACAGAAACGCTGCAATCAACAAACCTTTAACATTTTTTAGTTTGTTCTAATACAATACTGCTTAGATATTGTTTTGTTTTTGCTGTTTACTATATCTCATTAGATGTGACATGCTTTAAATATGGGGGAAAAAATCATATATCATCAGTAACCATTAAGTTTATAATCCTTCACTTAAAAAAAATAAAACTTTTTTAATTTAGTTTTATTTGGTTCAAAGAAACACAACTGAATCCACCCTTCTGATGGGATCAGGATAATACAGTTTTTTTGGCGGTCAAATTGATCCCAATTTGAGTTCAAAGTTTTGAATGACCCAAAGGGCATGATTGATCTAAATCAAATGAAAGATTGCATTACATGATCTGAATTCAAAATCCCTCTGTTACTTTTGAAAAACCCATTTCCAAGATATGATCCAATCCGTGATCCAAAATCCCACTGGATTACTTTTGAAAAACTGGGCCCAGATTACTTAATGGAAGGGATATTTATACCAATCAACTTCACTGAGGCCTGTATTTTGTTTCTTGGGCAATAGCGGTTTTTGTACTTCTTGAAATGATGACAAAAGGAACTTAACCTAGAAAATACTTACTGGGGCATGAATTGTGACTCCAAGTTCCCTTATTGTCAGTCTTTCACGCACGTGGCGCCCCGTACAGTCGTGCTATCCGACATTACTCTGTTATATTTGTGCATATAATGTTTTCTTCGGCAGCCTAGAGACTGCTGAGAAATCACTACGTCACTGCGCGTCATGATTTCGCTGAATGAGCATTAGTGAAGTGAAGCGTGACGATCAGCTGATATGAAGAACTGCTGCTGCTGGTGTCTGGAGGCGACGGAGCGACACTGCCTCAGGTAAAAGTTGACATTTTTATTTATATATTGTTTATTTACATTTTTATGCGGATCGAAGCTCTGTATTCAGCAGTTAATCGACTAAATAGTGTTTAACAGAAACGACAAAAACACATAAACATGAACTTCACACCGGTTTGTGAAAATGTGAGACATTTGATGACCGTGTAGTTGTACTTGTTGACCCTGTCAAAGTAAATGCACTATTAAAATATATTAAAAGTATTGGTTTAATATCAATTAAGCGTAAAGTGTTATAGTTTGTTTTATATTATCAAAAGAGGATTTATAAATTTATATACATAATTCAAAGAAACTAAATAATAAAATATGAACTTATGTTTGCGAAAAAGACACAATCAGTGAAACGATTGAATCTGATGAACATGTTGAATTAATCAAATGTTATCGATGAACCGATTCACAAAATGGATCTGAATCATTTGTAAACGAATCGCACTGAATTCCTTTCTGGAGTTAGTGAACGGAAGAAAAGTTTACCGATTGGCCTTGGTGCATGACTTTATTGATACTTATACAAAACGAAATTGTATTAACAGTAAAATAAGTTACGTTTTAGAGATAAGCATGTGTGTTGGTAAATTCTGATTGCATTTTGTTTAACCTAAAACATTTTTCGGCAGATAATTTTATCCTAAGCGACTTACAAATAAGAAAGATAGAAGTAATCGAAGCAACAATAGAACAAAAGTATATACCTATTTAATTCCTAATTAGTCTAATCAATATACTATATTGTTAGTGTTTAATCAAGAAAAGTCGTGAACAGAATAGAGACATATAAATTAGTATGCCTCTATTCTGTTCATGTCTTTTCTTGATGTCTTTTCATGCCTCTATTCTGGTTCATATGTCTTTTCTTATACATATATATACAGTACAAGGCTATAAAAAGATTAGAAAGTGTTTATAT
>CAIGQV010017835.1:23559282-23610677 GCA_903798115.1 Danio jaintianensis
TATATATATATATATATATATATATATATATATATATAAAAAGATAGATAAAAAGATATAGAATAACCAGGGGATGTAGCTATTTAATTTAATTGTTTGTGACAGGGAATTACTATAAACATCATGGACAAAACATACTAAAAAGCTGTTTGTGTTTATACGTGGCCCTAAAAGTAACATTTTGGATATTTTAAATGACCACGTGACGTATTCACGTTATGAGCTGAATAATTCTTTAAAACCGACTCACTTGAACGAACTGTTGTAAAGAATCGACTCGAAAAATTGAGTTTGCTTTGAACCACTGGCTAGTTCGCTTCCTCGTGATGACGTCTCGCCTCAAGCATCCAATCAGAGCGCTAAACGGTGACCTCGTTGTTTTGACTGTTTTGTTTTTCTCATTAGGTGACCGCGGTAAGATCGATACATCTCTACTATTCTACCTCAACTGCCGAAAATATAAACCACAGGTAACGTATTAAATACATTCGTGTTTATTAAACAGTTGTATTGTCTTCTAACGTTAATCGTTTCAACAGTACTGCTGCCCCCACATGTTTTCTGAAGAAAGCCACCTGGCGTGTTTTCACAATTCCTCATACTTCATTATTGTTGTTTTGTTAGTGATGTCGGATGGTTTTGAGCTCGGCGGTGGTGGAAACTTCAGCTCTCTGTGTCCTAATGGCATAGCGTGGATCTGGTATGGACTGGGTGAATGTGCTCAGGATGGCAGAGATGTTGCCAGTGTGGTTCTCGGACTGCTGTCAATAGTCTGCTTCATGGTGTCCTCAATACCGTGAGTAGACCAAAGCTGTTTCTCTGTGTGTGGTTTACCTTTTTTCATGTGTGACCCTGGACCACAAAACCATGTCATGAGTAAAATATTCTGATACTGATACTTTAAAACATATATAAATGGCATTGGGGTAAAGTTGGTTTTATATTCGCACATTCTGACTGAACATAATTTCAGAAAAGTATTCTTTGCAAACTCTAAATAGTGAAATCATATTAGCAGCCAATGGCTATCAAACTTCAACATTGTTAACAGTCAAATAAATAGTGCTAATGTTGTTTTCAAGTCATACTTGTGATTTCAGACCGAATATTCAAAGTGCCATGATAAACATAATAGGGAACGTGTCACAAGTTGTCACTGAAGGAATGTGCGAATATAAAACCAACTTTACCTCAATATAAATGGCTTTCAATTGATGTATGGTGTGTTATGAGACAATATATGTATGAGATATAAGTATTTGAACATTTGGAATCTGATGTGGTTTAAAAAACAAAGCAAGATACTGAGAAAAGTACCTTTTAAAGTTCTCCAAATTAAGTTTTTAGCAATGTACATTATTAATCAAAAATGAGTTTTGATATATTTACAGTAGGAAATTGACAGAAAATATTCATGGTTTAATCTTTTTTTTTTGCCGTAAAAGAAAAATCAATCATGTTGACTCATACAATTTTATTTATCTATTTTATTTATTTATCTGTTGCCATTAATATACCCGAACAGCATAAGACTGGATTTTTGTGGTCCAGGGTCACATATTAGAAATGATATCATGTTAATGTAGATAGACTTTTACACTGCTGTTCATAAACTTGAGGTCACTAAGAATTTATACTTTCAGCAAGGATGCATTAAAGTGATAGTTTGGTTATAAATTTAGTTAGTTAGTTATAAAATTAGATAGTTATAAAATTCCCTCATTTACTCACACTCAAGTCAAGTGGTACTAATCTATTACGAGTTTCTTTCTTCTGTTGAACACAAAACCAGATATTCTGAAGAATGTTGGGGGAAAACACCATTGACATTCAATAATTAACAAAAAATAATAAGTCAATGGCTGTTGTTTTTCCCAACACTTCTCAGAATATCTGGTTTTGTGTTCAACAGATAAAAGAAACTCAAACAGGGCTGGAACAAGCAGAGGATGAGTAAATGATGGCGGAAATGACATTTTTGTGTGAACTATCTCTTTAAACTGAACAAAAGGGATGGTAAAGACATTTTATAATTGTAATTAATATTTATGTTTGAAGGGTGACACGGTGGCTCAGTGGTTAGCACTGTCGCTTTACAGCAAGAAGGTCGCTGGTTTGAGTCCGGGCTGGGTCAGTTGGCATTTCTGTGTGGAGTTTGCATGTTCTCCCCATGTTCGTGTGGGTTTCCTCTGGGTCCTTTGGTTTCCCCCACAAGTCCAAAGACATGCGGTATAGGTGAATTGAATAAACTAAATTGGTCGTAGTGTATGTGTGTGAATGAGTGTGTATGGATGTTTCCCAGTACTGGGTTGCAGCTGGAAGGGCATCCGCTGTGTAAAACATATGCAGGATAAGTTGGCATTCTGCTATGGCGACCCCTGATGAATAAAGGGACTAAGCCAAAGGAAAATGAATTTATGTTGGAAGTTTTTTTTAACTTTATACTAATCAAGGGATCCTGAAAATAATGTAACAGTTCTCACGAAACATTAAGCAGTAATTTTGTACATTTATAATAGGAAACTTTTCTATGGTTAGTTGCATGTAACCTATTTAATTGTAATTACTATAGGTTAACAAATAAAGTGTATAACAACTAAAAGTGTTACCACATATTTATATTGCTATGACCAGATTCATCTTTCATTTAGTGTTTTATAACTGCTGTCACAATAATATTTAAAATATATATTTTTAAATTTGTTCGAATAACTAAATGCACAGTTTTGTTTCAAACCTTACAGATAAATTGATCCAACTACCATAAATATGAATGGTAGTGTGCATATGAAGTGACATATTTTCCACACGTAAGTAATGGGATCTTTTTGACTGTTACTGTAGGCAATACTACAGTTCCTGCAAGACAGGAAACATGGACAGCGCTCTGTCTATTTGGTTCCTCTTATTCTGGCTGGCGGGTGATTCGTGCAATCTTATAGGGTCATTTTTGGCTGATCAACTTCCTCTACAGGTACAGGAACAATAGACACATTTTTCTTTTGTCACGTTGGATAATGTCTGCTAAATGAATCAAATGTATACATAGTTTTAATTGAATGATCCTAGTTTTGTTGTAGTATAAAGTGAGACTGGATTTATATATATTTAAAAATAGTTGATTATTATTTGAAATTCTTCAATCCCTTGTTTTTTCTTCAGAAATATACCGCGGTGTACTACGTCGTGGCAGACCTGTTAATGCTGGCCATGTACATGTACTATAAACTAAAGAATAAAAGATCATCGGGTGAGTTGGAAATTATACCTCGCTTGTGACCTGTAATTTAGGCTAAATGTGTCTTAAGTAAGGGACTTGTTGCTTTTAAGGCATACATGGGTCAAAGATGAGACGTTCCATTTTGGTCTCTGAATCATATTAAACTTAGAACATAGAAAGTATTAAATACAAGTAAAGGAGGTAAATTACTTTGTATAAATATGGGTGAATTAATGTTTCATCGTCATTCAGCACAACAGATATATTTATGAAAAAATAAAACAAAAGACATTCTGAAAATTTTTTATATTTTAAATGCTTAAAGACACCTTGCTGTCAAATGAGTTAAACCTAGTAAATTAAAGGAGAAGTATAAATATTTAAAATGATCTCCTTAAATTGAGTTTTTAAATGTCAACAAATGATTCTGGTTCTAAATATGTCTGACAAGATTTTTTTCTATACAGAAACTACTGTTTCACTCAATCACATTTTACAGGGTTCCCACAAGTCATGGGATTTTAAAAGGTCTTTTTCAGACATTCAAAGTCAGAGAACGTTAAACATTTTTTGTCCAAGTCATTGTTTTTGTAATTTTACTTTCAATTTATCAAAATGTTTTTTTTTCTATGCCGTGTTATCTTGTTTTTTTCACATGTTCTGCCTATTGTTATGGCTGTAATTCACTGCCATTTTAATATTTTTCCACTTGTCAACCAGCAATCAAATACATTTACCCGGCTATAACTTTTTTCTGCTCAGTGCTCAATCAGTCCCTTCTGGAAATTGTGCACAACATGTTTTTGCAGCCTAAAATGATTGATTTTGGCAATGACTTTTCTCAAAATTTAACATTCTTGAGTGGTTTTACCATGAAACGATATGCAAATTTACACTGTGTGTATATGGTGTTATTAAATATAAAACAATTCAGATGATGTAGCAGGAATTTGAGAATTTATCACGGCTGGCCAAAATCTGTGGGATATCTGCAGCAATTAAAAAAATGGCAAGCTCCTCTAAATTTTGGCCATTTGCTTGATTTTGCATTAAGTTCAGCGATTACACACAACAGTTGCCTGTTTTTATATTCACTACCGGTCCCTGAAATTCAGTTATTCAGTCAATAAAAGTCAGGGAATTTGACATGTTGCTTTGAGTGGGAACCCTGCTTTTAGTGAGTGTCTTTTGTAAATCAAAGTAAAATATATGATAGACTTTTTATTGTTTTTAACATAGATAATTAAAACCCTTTTTCCTGTTTAACCTACAGAATTTCATCGGTTTTGGGGAAAATGTCTTTAGGAAAGAAAAAAATCATGATATTAATAACAGTGTTTATTTTTAAGTTTTTATGAATTGTTATATGCTTCTGTCAAGTTTGATCAGTTTTAGGTTTTTTAATTTGATTTGATTTTAGATCTATTACTACTATTATTATTTTATGTGTTTTTAATTATTTATTTTTTATTATTAATTTTTTTTTTCTTTGCATTCATCCTTGTATCTTTTACTGTTGCACATTTGATGTCTGTAAAGTGCCTTGAGATACTACTTTTGAAGGCGCTATATAAAAATAGTTTATTATTATTATTTTGTATATGTATATATAAAGCATAATTTTTAATTTCCTTTGAAAATTCAGATTGTCAATCATTTTTCAAAATCGTATATGCATATTTCAGATTCATTTAAATTCTTCAAAGCAGTTTGTAATGATTTAACCTCATTATTAAGAGTAACACAGCGGATGATTGCCTCATGCAGTAATGAAGAGAAGAGATGGAAAACTCTCAGCTCTACATTCACAGTCATTCATAAGAATGTGCTGCTGCCTTGCTAATTCATGGAAGTGTTTTTCTCCTCTGCAGATCGTGCACTGCTGAATGCGCTCAGCGTGCTGTGTCTTTTAGGAATGTCATCTTCACTTCTCAGTGTCTCTCACTGGTCTCTAGAGGACCAAACGCCCGCAGGATTCAGGGGTCGAGCACTGCTGGCCCTGGAGGAGGACAACGGTGCAGTGCAGGTAATAGAGGGACTTTCAGCATTCACTTGAGTTGCAGTTTACTTATTTATGTGGTTTTAATGTTATTTTGGTTTGCCGCTTGATGTTTTTCAGCCATTCAAAACAAGAGAGATTATAGGCTTTGTTATCGGCTCTATATCTTCAGTACTGTATTTATGCTCCAGACTGCCACAGATTTACACCAATGTAAGTATTGCTAAACATATGTGTTGATAGATGTTGATCTAAACACAATCAGAACATATCCGGGGTCATATTTCACCCCACAAAAAATCTAAATAATAATATTTTGAGAAGATAGATGACTTTGAGTTTAAGAAAAGTGCATTATAAATAAAAATGAGTTATTATTAACTATAAAAGAGTTATACAGCTATAATATGATGTATGTATGAGTGTGTGTGTGTGTGAATGAGAGTGTATGGGTGTTTCCCAGTACTGGGTTGCGGCTGGAAGGGCATCTGCTGCGTAAAAGATATGCTGGATAAGTTGGCGGTTCATTCCGCTGTGGCGGCCCCTGATAAATAAGGGACTAAGCCGAAGGAAAATGAATGAATATGATGTATCATATGCCAATTTAATTTTTTTTTAAATAGATCATTTTACATGCTATATAAATAATAATACAATGCTTTATAAATAATGTTGATAGATTGAGTAAAATTATCTATTTTTAAATAATTAAATCAGAAATAAAATTCAAACAAAAAGTGACTATGCATGACTGAATATCAAAAGCTATTCTAAATTAGCTATTCTAAAATATGTATTTGGGACCATTAAATTGGCTGCTATTGCTAGTTGTAAAAGTGCACACAAATCACTGCAAAGCAAAAAAACAAACATTAAATGAATTTGTAAGTTACATGGTTCTAAAAGGGCCTTGCACAACTACAAATCCACCATTTATGGTACTCCCTTGATGCTGACTAACATTGACGGTCATTTTACTTGTACAGTTAAACGTTACTATAGAAGAGTTATGAAAAAACAAACCTGGGAATAATGGAAACTGCAAAACTATCTAGAAGCAATAAGTAAGTAAGAATCCAGATGAAATAAAGTGTCTTTAAAATAACAGTGCAATGGGCTTTTATTTTGTTAATGCAAACTAAAGTGTCATGTATATTTAAATGATTTATTACTGAGTGCAACGTTCCTAATTGCTTTGGGACTCGCATCTGTATTGACGAATGCTTTTAATACATCTGCGGTTATTTTACATTTCCATGCAGCACTCATTTACTGATTTTGCTTCTTGGTGTATTTGAGATATTTCATTGCTGCCTGCAGTTTCAGAGGAAGTCAACAGAGGGCTTGTCATATTTCCTGTTTGCTCTGGTGATTCTGGGTAACACCACATACGGCGTGAGTGTTCTGCTGAAGAACCCAGATCCAGGACAGGGAGAGGCCAGTTACATGGTTCACCACCTGCCCTGGCTTATCGGCAGCCTGGGAACTCTCTCACTAGACCTGGTCGTATCCTTTAAACACACATTGCAGATATCTCATCCATTCCTTCTGCATTTATACAGCCATGAGAAGTCAAATGTATACAGTAGATGCATTTATATATATATATTTTGCTTAGTTTAATGTTGTCATATTTAATTATAATAATATCAGAATATTAATATCAGAATTTTTTTTAAATTCATTATGAAAATGTGTGAAACTCAGGACAAAAATGGCATGGAGAAAATTATATATATACATACGTACATATGTTTATAGGTTTTGTTATATTATTTTTTGTTTTTTTTCAGTACACCAAGATAAACTTAATGAAAATCATTTCTTTTCCTTGGAAATAAGCTGAAATGATTTATTTTGTACAGATATGGAAACAATTTGGAGAACGCTTGTTATATAAAGTTTTGATTTATATTTATACATTTTTCTTTTATTCTTCAGTCTACTGATGACATTTCTTCCCAGTTTGTTTTGTTTGCATTAAATGACAAAAAGTGATATATTTTTTCTAACTTCATGACAGTTATAGTCAGGCCCAATCCCAATTCTACCTCTTTGCCCTTTGCCCTTGGTGTCCCAATTCTCTTTAGTTTGAAGGCATAGGGCTCAAGGGGAGGGCTAGATAGCCCTTCAAACTGAGATTTTTCAGGACCACACTTAAAACTAAGGGGTACGAAAATTTCCCAGAATACACCAGCTACAACGGCAGCATGGCTGCACACGGAAGTCAGGAGATGCACAAATTAGTATTTTTTTTGTCATTATTATGAATTTTTACAACAAACAAGCATATGTTTTAATACATTCATAACGGCGTTCATGTTTTACGGTCATGCTTTAAAAAAAACGTAAAAGCAAAATTTTGCTATCTATAATCCCTAACATTAACTCTTGTATAGCAGTCCCACAGCATACTTTCACATCTGACACTCAAACACCCAGAAAACTTCAGAGACTTCAGAAAAGTCTTGTGGCCGGGAATGCCCTTTTTACAGTGTCTGGTACAACGTTAATGTTGTTTTCGTGTGTTTAGATGAATATGTCCGCGGTGTATATGCACAGTACAGTTATGAGCTTATTGCCACATTATATCGTTATGATAACATGATATCGTTGCCTTCAGTGATTTCCTGAAGATAAATACCAACGGAACTGGAATAACTACAGCAGGCGCCATTGTCAATCTCATATGAAATAAGAGTTTGCTATGACATATGATGACTTGTGCTGGTGTTGTAGTGCTGTCCTATTTCTTAGGGGTAAAATTTGAAGCCCTTCCTCTTCACAAAAAAATATTTTTGGAAAAAGTTTCTAAATTACAATATTTTTTTTGAAATTCAGAAATGTTACCAGACCTTTAATAAAAATAAATATTAACATTTTATTGAAAATCTAGAGAAATCCAGAATTATCAAGTGTTATTTCAGTATTTTCCAGGTAACAGTAATTGTTATTTTTAGTTAACCACAATAAACCTTCTTGTCCTCAAATCCTGCTTTAACTTTATCAGTTGGTCAGTTCATGCAATTTAGCACCAACACAATTTGTTTTGAGAAGATGCAGTCAAAGGTCACATGACTAATGTTCAGGAACAATATTGTTTATGGAACAATATTCCATAAACATTTAAGTCACTGTATGTTTGACCTCCTGCTTCACTGAAGTTCACATATATTGACAAATCTCAAAGCTCATTGCCAGATTATCTGAATCACATGAACGCATTTGAGTTCTTTTTTGCCTTAACGCTTTTCTTCAGATATCTGTGCAGTTTATGATGTACAGGAAATCTCCACGGGTTTCTGCAGATACAGATGAAGAAACGGCTGCGCTCCTGCAAAACTGAACTATTCTCATTCCTGCTGTGACTGGATCAAAATCTTTAGATGGTTTTTGAGCATCACATTTCACAGAAATGCACAAAAAAAACCTTAGTTTTATTTACATTTTATATCAATAGGTTTTATACCTAGCAGCATCAGTGATTCTAATTATTATTATTTTTGTCTAATAGTAGTTGCTGTTCTTAAAGGGATAGTTCACCCAAAAATTATGTCATTTAATCATCATTCACTTGTGGAAGTTTAAAACTTTGGGTGAACTATCCCTTTTATTGTTACCAAAGGGATCATTTACACACTTGTACTGTACTTTAGAATTCACAACAACTTTTATTTTTTCAATGCATGCAATCTTGTAAATTTGATGTACAGTGGATTAAACTGGACTTGACTTAGGAAGACTTGTGAAAACAGGCTTCTTCAATCTGTGTACTGTAATCTATTAAATATCAGTTGGTTTTGTAAAGATGTTTTTAATTTTTATATTGTGGCCTTGATTATGCACTGCACCTGACAGTCAGTTTGTAGCTTCTTTTATTGAAGTTCTTATTTTGAAGTCTTATATGACTTTGTGCCTGTTTTTTTTTCCTGTATCACAACACACACTAAAGATTTTTGTTTTCTGAGGCCAAACATGCTTGAAGTATTTCTTTATCTGTTGTTTGTGTGATGAAGATAGTCAGTTTGTTTCTGCCCTCTTCATATTTTTCCCCCCAGGTAAATCATCGGTTTTCTTCTGTTATCTGACGAGTGAGAAGAGAAATTGCAGAGATGGAACAATTTCATCTAGCAGGAATTGATTGGTTTGTGAAAAGTGGCCATTAAATTGCAGAGCCACATTTGAAGACATGTGGAGACTGAAGGTCAGCACTGCAAAAAATGTCTTTAAGAGTTTTTGTCTTTTTAGTACATACAGTTGAAGTCAGAATTATTAGCCCCCCTGTATATTTTCCCCCAATTTCTGTTCAATAGAGAGAAGATTTTTTTTAACACATCTCTAAACATAATAGCTTTAATAACTGATTTCTTTTATCTTTGCCATGATGACAGTAGATAATATTTTACTAGATATTTTTCAAGATACTAGTATTCAGCTTAAAGGGCAATTTAAAGGCTTAATTAGGGTACTTAGGCAAGTTAGTGTAATTAGGCAAGTCATTGCATAAGAGTAGTTTGTTCTGTAGACGATCGAAACAAAAAAATATTGCTTAAGGGGGCTAATACTGACCTTAAAATGGTTTTAAAAAAAATTTAAAACTGCTTTTATTCTAGCAGAAATAAAACAAAGACTTTTTCCTAAAGGAAAAATATTATAGGAAATACTGTAAAAAGTTCCTTGTCCCTTCAACCATCGTTTGGGAAATTAAAAAAAAGAAGAAAAAATTATCGGCTAATAATTGTGACTTTAACTGTATGTCTAAAAATTTGAATTCAGAATTAAGTAGTTTTTTGTTTGTTTTTTATCTTTAAATAGAGAGCATTAGTGGCTTTTTCAGCAGCATTGGCTCCAGAAGTATTTCTCCCACAGGGATAAAAAAAAAAAAAGTTTCACGAGTTCGTACTTACAGATGCTTAACTGAATAAGATCATGCGTATTTGGCATGCTGTCCCGGGAGAGTGCTCTGGGCCCAGGGTCCTCCCCTTGCTACCTACAGATTGTGGTGGTAGGATGTCTGATTATTTATAGGCATTCTCCCTTCTACTGATTGGATAATACACTACCTGACAAAAGTCTTGTCGTCGATCCCGGTTGTAAGAGCAACAAATAATAACTTGACTTGTAGTTGATCATTTGGAAAAGTGGCAGAAGGTAGATTTTTCCGATGAATCATCTGTTGAACTGCATCCCAATCATCACAAATACTGCAGAAGACCTATTGAAACCTGCATGGACCCAAGATTCTCACAGAAATCAGTCAAATTTGGTGAAGGAAAAATCATGGTTTGGGGTTACATTCAGTATGGGGGCGTGCGAGAGATCTGCAGAGTGGATGGCAACATCAACAGCCTGAGGTATCAAGACATTTGTCCTGCCCATTACATTACAAACCACAGGAGAGTGCAAATTCTTCAGCAGCATAGCGCTCCTTCTCATACTTCAGCCTCCACATCAAAGTTCCTAAAAGCAAAGAAGGTACTCCAGGATTGGCCAGCCCAGTCACCAGACATGAACATTAAGCATGTCTGTGGTAAGATGGAGGAGGCATTGAAGATGAATCCAAAGAATCTTGATGAACTCTGCGAGCCCTGCAAGAACGCGTTCTTTGCCATTCCAGATGACTTTATTAATAAGTTATTTGAGTCATTGCAGAGATGTATGGATGCAGTCCTCCAAGCTCATGGGAGTCATACACAATATTAATTATTTTTCCAATGCACCATGACTTTATATTCTGTACTGTACATTATTTCTGTTAAGTGACAAGACTTTTGTCTAAGCAAAGTCAGACCTTACTGTCCTAATTAAATAATTATAAATCAAGACATGATATTTTATTTGGGTAAAATAAGTGTAATCTAGAGGCCTTTGCCTTTCATATAAGCCACTTCTGATACCAAATGATGAACTAGAAGTCAAGTTATTATTTGTTGATCCTAAAACTTGGATGGGCAAAAAGACTTTTGTCAGGTAGTTGTGTGATTGCTAATGCAGGAATGAATGTGTTAATCATTTGTGCGTGCTCCATTTTTTTGAAATATAAAGCATCACTTAATCAATAATTCAAATGGTTGGCACAAGGAGAATCACATTACAGCATTTCTAATTTTCATTTTTATCTTTGATTTAATTAACAAAAAGTTTTTTGAATAATTATAGTTGACAATAAGAACATTCATCTCATATTTAGAAACAATTTTGTGATAAATTTGGTTCCTCACGCTGCACATACAGTACAACAATTTAATGTGTAAAATTTCTCCTTTTCACTAAACTGACAATGCATTGTAGGACTGCCTTATTAGCAACATGTGTATTGCTGTCTTTGACTGTATCCAAAATTACATTGCTGTGCACAGGTACTTTGAAGAAGTACTTTGTAACCACAAAAAAAAAAGTATGTTATATTGATGTTCATGTAATTATCATGTGACACTTCAACATCAGTTATGTCACTTTACTGGCATTCAGAAATCCTCTACTGTGGCCTCATGGGACAGTAAAGTGTCCATCAAGTGCACATGTCAGAAGTAGTAGGTCATCCAGGTTATTTTCACCTACTCTTTTCTAAAGACCCGTTTGCGTCAACACTGACGAACAATAAAAACCAGATTATTTAGCATTTTATTCTGCATTACCCCCTTGTAACCAGCAGATGTACTACTTGCACATCTGACCAGGGAATCTTTATTTTATTTATTAATCTAAACAAACCAATTAAGCGATTGCATCCAGTGTAGTGGACAATAATGTCTATAGCTCTAAATTGGCTGTCAGTGTTTTATCGTTAATTAGATGAAAAAAAAAAATTTGTTGTGAAAGTGGTCCCAGTGATATTGTTTCCCTACATCTTTATTATTATTATTATTATTACAGTTTTTCTCAATTGCTTTGGCCCATTTTTCGAAATAGTCTTAACATTCTCTAAACTGTGAATGCAAATGTCAAAATTGTTTGCTGGAACTTAAGAACTTTGTCTGCAAAATGTAGTTACTCCCCCAAAAAATTTCATTCATGCTTCAAAACCTAGTTATCGTGTCAGTAATTTGGTCAAGGCTTCCAAAACAGTGTATTTGTCATTGTATAAGCCTCGCTGGTCAAAATGATTAGTTGTTTTTTCACCATGACAGTCAACCATGGAAATGAAGATTAAAAAATAAATAAATAAATCTGATATTTGTTGAGGAGTCAATAGTACATAGAAAAAAAAAGAACATTTGTATTTATACAGTACATTTATTTTTGTACGAATGTATTACATGTAATCTTGGATGTCCAATTACTGTATTGTATATTTCGTATGTTACCAAAAACACACACAAAAAAAAATCATTAATGGAAAACATGTATTCTTGGTGGACATCCTGTCGCTCTTGTTGGCCTTGCCAGAGATTACACTTCTTCCAATTGCTCTTCCACAAGCATGTTGCTGCAGTTCAGGATTGTGGAAGTTCTCTATTCTCAAAAGAAAATGGTAGTGATTGTGCTGTTGACAATCTACATACATACATATATATATATATATATATATATATATACATATATGCTCTAACAAACTTGAGTGACGCATACTGTATTGCAATTAGAGGTCATTTTCCAATTTAGCAAACAATGTCAATATCAGATATCAATAAAAATCAATAGGAAATGCCAATCTAATGTGAACAATAAGCTAATTGTTCAGAGATCTAAACTTATTGTTTTGAAAAAAAATAAACTTCAATCGAGAATTGATAAAAACTGTAAAGCTGTGGTCTGAACTCGGCTGTTGTTTTACATTCAGAATGACGTCTATCATTATTTTTATTGTTATTGTACTTGGTGTGAAAGGGCCTTCAGTATTGTGAATTCAAAACTTATTTTGTCACATCATTGCAAAAATTGCTTTTCTTACTTTGAATTTTTTTTTTGTCTTGTTTCTAGTCCAAATATCTAAAAATTCTTAAATCAAGAAGCTTTTTCTAGACAAGCAAAAAGTAATGTTGTGTTTTAAGAAATAATATGCCAAAGTTAGGTGAGTTTTTCTTTAAAACAAGCAAAATAATCTGCCAATGGGGTAAGCAAAATAATCTTAAGTGAAAAGGAAAAATAAGATTGTTTTGCTTACTCCAGAGGTGGCACGGTGGGTCAGTGGTTAGTACTGTCGCCTCACAGCAAGAAGGTGGCTGGTTCGAGTCCCGGCTGGGCCAGTTGGCATTTCTGTGTGGTTTGCATGTTCTCTCATGTTTCTGTTGGCGTGGGTTTCTCCGGGTGCTCCGGTTTCCCCCTCAGTCTAAAGACATGAGCTATAGGTGAATTGAATAAACTAAATTGGCCGTAGTGTATGTGTGTGCATGTAAGTGTGTATGGATGTTTCCCAGTACTGGGTTGCAGCTGGAAGGGCAACCACTGTGTAAAACAAATGCTGGATAAGTTTGCGGTTCATTCCGCTGTGGTGACCCCTGATGAATAAAGAGACCTAAGCCAAAGGAAAATGAATGAATGAATGCTTACCCCATTGGCCGATTATTTTGCTTTGTTTTAAGGGAAAAAAAATCACTTAGTTTTTGCATATTATTTCTTAAAACAAGACAATATTTTTTGCTTGTCTAGAAAATCCTTCTTGATTTAAGAATTTTTAGATATTTGGACTAGAAACAAGACAAAAACTGTAAGCAAGAAAAGCATTTTTTGCAGTCAAACGTTTTTTTTTTTTCCCTAATATATAGTAAGCATTCCATTTCAGATGCAGAATTTGTCCACAAGAGAGCTTTGTAATTGCAGTGCTAATGCTTCAGAACAATCTTAGTGCCAACACTCCCTTAAAATACTGCCTATATAGTCAGCTCACCAGATTCCAACACATTTATAATTTCAGAAATAACCTTGGCTCCTTGATCTACCCCATGGTTCACATCAGCAGCCCTGATGTTGTTCATGGAAAAACACATCAATGTTGTTTTTCCTCATTACAACAGTGGCTGTCATTAGCATCCTGTGAGTTAAGAGCACCAGGCCTTAGATTGTCCCTCTGAAGGGCCACCCATGGAGCACAAGAGCGGCTGGGGGTCTGGGACTCAGATAAAGGGGTCTGGATTTTGCATGCGTCCAGCTGAATTGTGTAGTGACACGTGGGAGTGTGTCGGACGGTTGTGAAATGCTGGCCGGAGGAGCGGCAGGAAGAGCGGAGAGAGATAGCGAATGTTCATCCATCAGTTAGATGAACTAGGGCTGTTTATAAACACAGGGGCTGCTGGGAATCTTCTAATGAGGCCACTCATTCATAGTGCATTTCCACAAATCAGTCATTATTTCGCTTAAACTGCTTCCTTTACGGGTTTTTTTTTATTGAGTTTAACATTTACGCCAACAGTAAAGTTGGGTTTTCTCATTACGGTGGCAGGATAATGTTAAACGTTTCGTTTTTGTCTGTGTATTATCGACTTTCCTGTGTTTAAAGTTGCACAGATATTGGTATGTGTTTGAATTAATGGTTTGCGTTGGAGGGACACGCTGTTTGTTTTACGCATGTGTGTTTGGCAAGTGCTGGACGTCCAGGCTGAACTGCTGTCAACATCACAAACGCAAGAGAGATCCAGCACACGCAACATCAGCACTGGTGAGTACATGAAATCTGCTTTCTTTACTGACTGACAGCACTGAATGATTCATCAAATGCTCAATGTATGTGGATTCATTATTGCATATGTATTTCAAGAATTAGTTTAATGATTCGTCAAATGCTCAATGTACACTACCGGTTAAAAGTTTGGGGTCAGTACGATTTTTAAATGTTTTAAAGTAAGCTTATCCTGCTCACCAAGGCTGCATTTATTCAAAAATACTGTACAAATTTTGCACTATAAAGTAACTGTTCAAAAGTAGTTTATAATTTAATTTCAGAATTTATTCCAGTGATTTTAAAGATGAATTTTCAGCTTCAATACTCCAGTCTTCAGAGTCACATGATCCTTCAGAAATCACTCTAATATTAATTATTATTATTATTAATGGTAATAGTAATAAAAGCAATAGTGACTGGAGTAATAATTTCATTTGAAACTACATACAATAAGAAAGCAGTTATTAAATTTTGTTTATAAATATTTAACAATTTACCAATTTTTTTTACATTTAATAAATGCCGCCTTGATGAACAGAATCATTTTCTTTAAAAAAAAACTGACCCCAAACTTTTGACCAGTAGTGTATGTGGATTCATTTTTGCGTATGCATTTCAAGAATTAGACAGTTTATTGATTCGTCAAATGCTCAGTGTATGTGGATTTGTTTTTGCGTATTTCAAGAATTAGTTTTTAAAAAATCATTAATATAGATTGAATTGTATAAGAAAGTCAGTAAGTGCAGCTGTCTTTTTAAACAAAAGCATATTTTCCCATCCCAGAATTCACTTTTGAGGAAACCAATCCGTAATTCTCTGAATGATAGAAACTAAATAAATTGATCTCACTTTTATTTGAAATTTAAATCCCTTGTAGCATCGCTTTTACTCAATTTAATAAATCATTGCGTGATTATTAGAGGGGCGACACGGTGGTTCAGTGGTTAGCACTGTCGCCTCACTGCAAGAAGGCCGATGGTTCAAGTCCCGGCTGGCCCAGTTGGAATTTCTGTGTGAAGTTTGCATGTTGTCCCCGTGTTCGCGTGGGTTTCCTCCGGGTGCTCCGGTTTCCCCCACAGTCCAAAGACATGTGCTATAGGTTAATGAATAAACTAAATTGGCCATAGTGTATGTGTGTGAATGAGTGTGCATAGATGTTTCCCAGTACTGGGTTGCAGCTGAAAGGGCATCCGCTGTGTAAAACATATGCTGGATAAGTTGGCGGTTCATTTCGCTGTGGCGACCCCTGAAGAATAAAGGGACTAAGCCAAAGGAAAATGAATGAATGATTATTAAAACTATTAATTAAAATTCATAAAATTACTGACCCTAAACTTTCAGACCACAGTATATTTTGCATTATGCTAAAAGCAACACTGTGAATAAAATACTGCTGTAAGTTTTAAAGATGCTTGAGATAATATAGTTTAGCTAAACAATTTGCTAAACAAATGTTCTGCTTTTTAATGCATAATCTTAAAGTAGTGGAGTCTCACACAGCAGACCTCATTATCTGCAGATCTTGGCTTTGTTGGGTCAGTGTGATCGTGACAGTCCTGTTTCCCAACATCCTAAATCCAACAGACAACTTAAGAATGTTTGAAATGTTGGCATTTGTTGAGCGGCCATTTAGACATTCACTTCCATGTTTATTCTGTCTGCGAGCTGCTACACCAGTCAACAGCAAAGACAGAAATCAATGACAAGTTGCCATTTGATCAATGCACACTTTGTTTTTAATAGAGCGGACTGCTTCAATTGCGTTATCTACACCTCGAATACCTTACATTTCCATTATCAGCCTTACGTCAGTCTGTCCCGATGAACCGCTGTTGATAATCACCTACATTCAAAACATTAGCAGCACCTCTGGACTTTAGTCTAGCACTGTCCGTCAGTGATTCATGCTTAAATCTGTAAACAGCCTGGCTACGAGCAACCAGCTAACATCAAATAAGATAACAGATGGATAAACGAGGAAATAGGGGATATGGTGCTGTCTATATTTTTAACATGATGGTGGTGATCTTCTAATGCAAGCTGTACTCCCTTTAGGTCATCTCATGCAAAATGTTCATCTAAAACTCTAACATTAAACATAAAAGCTCGTTGTCATTTATGAGGCATTTTCATGTAAACAAAAATGCAATCAATTAATAACAAAAACCTCACTTTCCTCATGTCTTTCACATGTTCTTGTGATTTACGTGGGATTTTAAGGTGAAACTCATGTGGTTTTTGGGTGTGCCTTAAAATTAAAGACAATTGGGCAAAAAAGCACAATTAAAAAATTTAATTAAACTATTAGGGCTCTATTTTAACAATCTAGGTGTAAAGTCTAAAGCGCATGGTGCAAAAGCATTAAAGGCGTGTCCAAATCCACTTTTGCTATTTTAAGCACAGAAAAATATGGTTTGCGCCTCAAGTTCCTCAAAATAGCAATGCGCCAACAATGCACCTTAACACACCTCCTTTATAGACCGGCACACCCATGAGTCCACAAAGTGGCGCAAATGGATTTGCTATTTAAACAACGTGGTGCAAAACTTGAAAATTAATGTTGCGCTGGTCTGAAAATAGCAACAAAACCCGCAAAACATGTCTTGCGCCTTATTGCGCTGGGTGTATGATAGGCCCCTAGACTCATGATTGTGGTAATTTATTTGTCATGATATTGAAACCCGACATTTTAAATGTATAATTTAAACAGTTTGTTTTTATTAACAGTTTATACTCTTCTGCCTGAATTAAGTAATTGATATTTTTTAAGTAAACAACCAGATGTAAAAGAAACACCAGATACATAATTAAATACAGATTGACATAATTATAAAATGTATAATGAATAAAAAAAGTATAAAAACAATTACATTATACAGTTACATCAAATATTGCCCCATAATTGAAAAGTTAGCAATTTAGAAAAGTTTTTCTTTTTTTGTCTAAAGTTAGACATTTCTGAGCATGATGTGCATTAATCTCTTAAAAACACGATGGCCCATTGTCAGTTATTCTTTAAAGGGTTAGTTCACCCAAAAATGAAAATTCTGCCATCATTAACTCATCCTCCACTTGTTCCAAACTGGTTTGAGTTTCTTTTTTCTGTTGAACACAAAAGAAAATATACTGAAGAAACTTCCATTTACTTCCATAGTCATTTTTGTTTTACTATGGATGTCAGTAGCTGCTTTTCCCTACTCCCATACTTCAGAATATCTTCTTTTGTGTTCAATAGAAGAAAGAAACCACTTTAAGTGTGAGGAAACGGTGAGGAAATGTTCACTTTTGGGTGAACTATAGCTCAACGAAACCTTAATTCCAAAGAACATTTAGAAAAAACTTTTTGTTTTTTTTATTACGAATTTCACTTAAGGAAAAAAAAGGATAAAGTGTTTTTCACTAAGAATAAATGGTTCTCGGGAAAGGTCCTTTGGAGAGCTAAAAAAAAAAAAAAGGTTCTTCTATGGCATAGCTGTGAAAACACCTTTGTTTTAAAAAGTGAGCAATGGTTATCATACACTAAAGCCATGTTTATTTACATTGTGGCTATTTATGTTCTTGTGAAAAATGAATGAGTGTTCAAACTCATTGGAGCTTTGCTCTCTCTAACCCCATCTGGAACCAAACCGTCCCAGAAGTTCAAAGAAGGTTGTTTTGTTAATCGTACAAAGTTTTTTTTTTTTTAAAGGAAAGAACCCACAGATATTGTGATGGATGGCATGGGAGCGATAGCAAAAATTCCCCTCCCTTGGGTCTCAGAGGCACTAATGATATCTATATTTCGACACAGCGAAACTGAGGTCAGCCTTTTTCAAATGCTACCTCAATAACGCCATGGAGGATGTTCTCTGTCAACGCAACGAGCGGGACACGAGAGGGCACGTGGAGAGGCCATGTCTTAATTTGAGCTTTCAGGAAAGGCCACCCCCTCCATGGGGTCTAAAGTATATCGGGTGGGAAGGTTAGATTCCTGTAGTCCTCAGTCTTTTCAATGTCAAAGATTAACTGCATGACAAACAAAGCCGTGGCAAACACAGCGTGTATAAACACTCCCTTCAGCTGCAGAGATGAGCTGCATGTCCCTCTGTCAGTCCTCTGGGAAACAGAGAGCGACCCATACTGCCACACAGAGAGTTACTGTAAGTTAAAGTTAATAAGAACTAGAGGAACTATCCTTCAGAGATGCAGATTTGGAAGTCAGTGGAATTGATCAATGATACAGATGTATTTTTTTGGCATCAATGTTTTGAAGAATTGGGCGCTGGAGGTTTCTGAGAACTCATGAATCATGCAGGAGATGTACTTTGACTGAGTGCTCAAAGCATTGAAGGAATAGTTAACCCAAAAACGTCAATTCTGTTCAACCTCATGTTGTTCCAATCCCCTGAGATTCATCCAGAGATTCAATTCATTTTCGTAACACAAATGAAGATATTCATTCATTCATTTTCCTTCAGCTTAGTCTCTATTTCAGAGGTCACCACAGCGGAATGAACCACCAACTATTCCAGCATATGTTCTACGCAGCGGATGCCCTTCCAGGTGCAACCCAGTATTGGGAAACACCCATACACACTCATTCACACACACACACACACACACACACACACACACACACACACACACACTCATACACTACGGCCAAATTTAGTTTATTCAATTCACCTATAGCGCATGTCTTTGGACTGTGGGGGAAACCAGAGCACCCGAAGGAAAACCACAGGAACATGGGGAGAACATGCAAACTCCACACAGAAATGCCAACTGACCCAGCCAGGACTTAAACCAGCGATCTTCTTGCTGTGAGGCAACAGTGCTAACCACTGAGCCACCGTGCCACCCCAAATGAAGATATTTTAGATGAAATTCAAGCCCTCTTTGACCCTCCATAGACAGCAATGCTCCAGAGACGTGCAAAGTCCTGGAAAAAACCAAAACCAAAAACATTGTTAAAACCTTAAATGTGTTTTTGGTGGTTCAACTGTAATCATATGAAGCTCCAAGAACACTTTTGTGCACCCCAAAAACTGTATAAATGGCTTTGCCTTTGCCTTTCCTTCCATCAGGTTGTGAGTTTACTACAACATACTGCCATAAGAGTAAGCAGCGCAACATGCAAGTTTCGTATTGCCTTTAGTAAATCTGCACATCTTATGCAAAAGTTTTATTTATATAGTTAGTTTTTTATGTTTTATTGGAGCTTTGTATGATTATAGTTGAATCACTGAAGAGCAAGACAAAATGTTTTGACAATGTTTTTGGTTTCTTTTCTGGACTTGTCTTGGGATCGCTGCTGTCTATGTAGGATGAGAGAGCTTTTGGATTTCATCTAAAATATCTTAATCTGTATTACAAAGTTGAATGAAGGACTCAGGAGTTTGGAATAACATGATAATAAGTTATCAATGGGAGAATTTTCATTTTTGGGTGAACTAACACTTTAACAGTGAGAAGGTTCTGAAATAAAAATAATAATAATATGCAATTCAAATCCTGTTTTATTTCAATTATGTTACTGTTAGTACATTAAGATTATATATTTAAAATTACTACTGTATTATGGATACCAGGCCAGTAGTTGGAGATTTCGCTTTGTAAAGAAAGCAAAGATGGGTTTGATAAATTTGTGATTGCTGTGTTGGTTGTCAAGTACTCACACGTGCTCAAAGGGGCGACAGGTTTGGTCAACAAAATGCCTCTGTCATCTAAATCAATGGCCAAAACAAAATAAAACGTTTTCCGTTTTTAGTTGAAAAATTTAGTGTAAATGTACCTTACATGGCAACAAAAATTAAAATGAAGGCTGTTCTTTGGAACTTTCTGTTCATTAAAGAATCACAACAACGTATAAGTGCTTGTATTTCTACAGTGATAACTACAAAAGTTTCAACACCAAACCTTTGAATGGAATATTCATAATATCAGATCATTCAAACACTTTATTACTGCTGTTGATAAACGTCATGCAAAATACTTAATAATATTAATATCTGCTTTACATATTAATTTTCAGTATTAGATCTCAACAAGCAAATATCATGAACAATGAGTTATGAGCACCAATATGTGTTAGTAAAGGTGTATACAATGTTCTTTTTCACTTCTCTATCTTGTAAATACAATCTAGCAACTAAAAATTCTGAATTGACACTTAATGGCTGATTTGAAAGTTCAAATTGTATCATTTCACACACGGATATAAATACACAGAATCTGGATTAACAGTTGTTTCTATGAGCTGCAATATGTAAGCCATCTCCCAAATGCACACACAAACATACAGTAAAGCCAGTTAATACATTTACATGTATAAATTTCTCTATTTGTGATTATTTCACCACATGATATTTGCTAATACAAAAAAATTTTAAATAATAATATTTAAAAGTTACCTATAATATTGATTTAATACAAATCAAGTCACAAAACGGTCGGGGGGTTACAACAAAAGACTGTGGAAAATTTCTACATTTGTTTTTAGTATTAGTGATGACATCTGAAATGTTGACCTTTCAAAGATGGTGGACATGTTGACATGTCTGGAACAGTTGGTGGCATCTACGTATACATGTCTAGGATTTCTCTGATAAAGCCTATTAATAATAATATAATAGCCTGTACTTAACTAGACAGCCTCCACTGTTGTACTTCTGCTGTAGTGTTTTACTAGGGTGCGTACTGATATTGGTACTTGTTTTAGTTTTGTTATCCCAAAATGTTTATAATGTAGTAAATTTCTCAGTGACTTACGGTTTAAAACTTCAAAGTTCAGTGGGGATCAGCAACTTTGAATACCGACATTTTACTAAATATATTCTTTTTTTTTTCGACATTTGAAAGTAAAAGAGGACAAAATTTTAATTTTTGAGTGAACAATTCCTCTAATTGTTCCTAATTGTTATCCTGGATCTTCTGAACATATACTGTACACTAAAAAATATCCATAAATTAAGTTTCCATATTTTGTGATTCATGTCTTTATTTATACTTTTGAATTGCATTATGGGACTTTGGTCTCCTGCAACAACTTTTGATGTTGAAACATTTGGAAAAAGTGACTTTTAATTGACATTTTTTATCATTTTTTAAAAAGTAATATATTGCATGGGTTGGTGTTGTAAAATAAACTGACAGTACATTTTGTGTTATTTTATGGATTTAATTGTCTCTATATAACTTCTTTTACATTATACATAATATTTTACATTATATAGTTTCAAACGACTAAATTGTCAATAAAAGTCACTGTTAAACTGCACAATTGAATTTTTAACATCAAAAGTTAATAGAGCAGAGATCAAGGTCCCATAATGCAATTCATAACCATAAATAATAATAAATTTAAAAAAACACTGTGAATCATGAAATACAAAACCTGTTAATTAACTGATTTTTGTGTGTGTATACAATCAACTTGAAACTCTTGAAACTTTATTGCTCCAGTTTCTAAACAAGACATTTGCTTCCTTTGGATGCCACATAGCAAAGTTTTAGATCCAGTACAGTAGATTCAACATGTTTTGCAGATCTGCTTTTGTGTTCCTGGACTAGGATGTGAGCTCAGGTACGTTTCACACAGCTGCTGCTGAATGCTAAGAGTCAACTAGAGGCTAAACCTGTAGAGAATGACTGGGACAGACTTCTCTTTGTGAGGCCTTTTCTGTGAAATGTGTGCCAGAGCAGCTGTTTGGACACACGGGTCTCATCTCTGCTCTTATTCTCACAGTCCATGCTCTTCAGATCCTCTCAGAGCCCCAGAGGAGTACAGACGCAGACCTCCACAGCCTCCAGTGTTCTGGCATAACCTTTTCGTGACAGTCATGACTAAAATAGCTTTCTCTGGGGTTGAAGAAATGTTTGCAGGCAGTGGACTATGATCCTCAAGTATGGTGAGTGAAAGTTTGTGTGTGCTTTTTTAAATCCAGGTCATCTCTGTGAAGAGTAAGAATCCAGTGATCATTGAATCATTGATGAGAGAAGGGACAGATCCTGAGATGAGCATGTCTGTCAGCGGCTACCTCTCCGCATCAGATGCCTTTGACATCACAGACCATTCACAGTACTATGGTAAGATTATATTTTTACATACAGTTGAAGTCAAAATTATTAGCCATCCTGTGATTTTTTTTTTAGATTAGATTAATTAGATTTTTAGATTAGATTAAAAAAATTTTTTTAGATTTATTTATTTATTAATTTTTTTTGCCTTTTTTCAAATATTTCCCAAGTATTTTTCACAGTATTTGCTATAATATTTTTTCTTCTGGAGAAAGTCTTATTTGTTTTATTTCGGCTAGAATAAAAGCATCAATATTATTACCCCCTCAAGCAATATTTATTTTCTGTTGCCTACAGAACAAACCACTGTTATAAAATGATTTGCCTAATTACCCTAACTCGCTTAGTTAACCTAATTAACCTAGTTAAGCCTTTAAATGTCACTTTAATCTGAATAGTAGTATCTTGAAAAATATCTAGTAAAATATGATGTACTGTCATCAGAGCAAAGATAAAATAAATCAGTTATTAGAAATTAGTTTTTAAAACTATTACATTTAGAAATGTTCCGTTAAACAGAAATTGGGGAAAAAAAATATACAGGGGGGCTAATAATTCAGACTGCAACTGTACATCTGATTTTGTAATGTTTTGACGTTGTAACAAATTACAACACTAACATAGTTGGGATAGTATACTCAGAAATTAACATGCTGTCATCATTTTCTCAGTCTTGTGTCATTCAGACCCAGAATAACGGCTTTTAATTCATTAAAAAAGTCACTGGGAACAATTTTTTTAACAAAAAAAATTAAAAAGTGAAATATTTAATTGGCGACTACCTTCAGCTGAAGGACTAAATTTATTAAAACAGAAACAAATCAATTAAAAGTGGAAAGAAAAAAAAATCTAAATTAAGAATAATGAAATAGGAAATGACTGATGATGCAGTTACAGGGTTTCTGCAGGTTTCACCAAGTCAAATTTAAGACATTAAGACATTTTTAAGACCATCATGAATGAAATGTCAACCTTGTACAGGGCAAAAATGTATTTTTTATTTTTTAGATAGATTGTTGGTTGTACCAATTGGGTAACTTTACAAAAGAAAAATTAATACCAGTTTAAAATGATTTAAGACTAAAAACAGTGAATTTAAGACTTTTTATGGCCTAAAATTTTGTTTTTGAAAATTAAATTAAAAGTTAATAGAAAATAACTAACTAATTACAAAATAAATAAATACAAAGGTATAAATAATAAATCTTTATGCCACTTTAACTACAAATAAATAAATAAAACATTTTAGGTGACGTGGACAATACAGGTAATTTAAATAGCATTTTTGCTGTCTAAAAAAAACACAAAATAAAAAATTATATATTAAGTGAACTAAATAAATAAATAAATACATTTCTCTGATGACTCAAGAAAAGTTTTTAGCCATACTCTAAAAAAAGGACTATTATTAAATTATAATGGAGGCACAACATTTTTGACAATTATTTAAAATAAGCTACATGAATAAACGTTTGCTTTGATGACATGTTGGAACATGATAATAAGACAGATCATGTATTTTTCAGTGTTTTGTCTATTTCATTTACCAGTTTATCACATCTAAATGTCCAAATATTATATCAAAGACATCACCTTGAGAAACAATTACTGTTTGAATAATGCTTTGTCAGTTTGGTTTTGTCATTTAATTCACTGTGGTGTCTGGAAGGTCAGTCAATGATAGTAATTTAGCAAAGCTTCTCACCAGCATGAATGTTTATGAAGAAGCCCAGTGGTTTACAAATAGATGCTAGCACCGGAAAGTTATGCTCTAGCTGTAACAGGACATAAAACATCTGCGAAAAAGACAGGATTGAAGGCCAGCAAAGAGACCTCCACATTGCAGAATGATATTTATGGATGACATAGAAAAACAGAGATGGATTTGTTGGAATTGGCTTGATGAAATCGGTTTTACTTAAAGGAACACTCCCCAGTTTAGTTTTATCACTTTTCAATCAATTCAGCCAATCTCCGTGTCTGGCAGGAGCCCTTTTAAGTTTAGCTTATCATAAATGAATGGATTGTATTAGACCAGGGGTCACCAATCCGGTTCCTGGAGATCTACCTTCCTGCAGATTTCAGTTGCTACCCTGATCAAATACCTGTCCATGGGTATCAAGTGCTGCTCAGGTCGTAATTAATACAACCCCAAATTAGGAAAAGTTGTGACAGTATGGAAAAACGCAAATAAAAAAAGAAAGTAGTGATTTTTAAATTTACTTTGACTTGTATTTCACAGCAGACAATACTACAAACATTATTTAATATCTTCCTCATGATTTTTAAAACAGGTGATTTGAAACAGGTGATGTCAACAGGGGATTGTAATTATGATTTGGTACAAAAGCAGCATCCAAGAAAGGTCTAGTCCTTTAAAAGCAAAGATGGGCTGAGGATCACCAGTTTGCCAACAAGTTTGTGAAAAAAATTATTGTAATGTTTAAAAACAATGTTCCTCAAAGAAAGATAGGAAGACATTTGGATATTTCACCTTCAACAGTGCATAACATCATTAAAAGATTCAAGGTATCTGGAGGAATTTCAGTGCTTAAAGGACAAGGGCGCAAGCCTAAGCTGAACAACCGTGATCTCCGATCCCTCAGAGGTGGCACTGCATCAAGAATCGTCATTCATCTATAAGCAATATCACCACATGGGCTCAGGACTACTTTGGCAAACCTTTGTCAAGTACCACAATACATAGTTACATCCAGAAATGCCAGTTAAAACTGTACTGTGCCAAAAGGAAGCCCTATGTTAACAGTGTCCAGAGGCGCTGTCGACTTCTCTGGGCTCAGAGCCATCTGGGATGGACCATCACACAGTGAAAACGTGTACTGTGGTCAGATGAATCAGTATTTCAGGTATATTTGGGGGAGAAATGGACCCCGTGTACTCTGGACCAAAGAAGAAAAGGATCATCTAGACTGTTACCAGCAACAAGTCCAAAAGCCAGAGTCTGTCATGGTCAAGTGCCCTTGTCAAACGTAACTTGCACTTCTGTGATGGCACCATTAATGCTAAAAAGTACACAGAGATTTTGGAGCACAGTATGCTGCCTTCAAGAAGTCATCTTTTCCCGGGGACACCCATGCATATTTCAACAAGACAATGCAAAACCACATTCTACACACATTACAAGGTCCTGGATGCAGAGGAAGAGGATACAGGTACTTGACTGGCCTGCCCGCAATCTCGACCTGTCTCCAAATGCGACAACGAAGACCCCGTACTTTTGTCCATCTTAAGATTTGTTTGCAGGAAGAATTACACAATTACACCTGACACAATTACACCTGAAACACATCATCACTTGGTGTCTTCAGTTCCAAGTGTTGTGAAAAGGAATGGCAACATTACAAAGTGGTAAATGCTTTACTGTTCCAACTGTTCCAAAAAAAAAACGAAAAAAATAAAAATCATGAGGAAGACATTAAATGATGTTTGTTGTAATGTCTGCAATGAAATACAAGTCAAAGTAAATTTTGAAATCACTACATTCTTTTTTTATTTGCGTTTTCCATACAGTCCCAACCTTTTCTGATTTGGAGTTGTAGGTTCAGTTTATTAATCTGAACCCAGTAGTATTTAATCAAGGTTGCAGTTGAAACAGAGATTTTCTTACTATGGGGGAGATGAAAATGTCTGTATTACCTACCATTGGACACATAGCACTAACTTGAAGCACGTCTTAGTCAATCACATATCGGCTTTTAGTTTTCTTCCCTGCATACTGCCATAGAGGCAGTATTAGCATAAGCCGTTATGCATTTTAAGTTAATTATTTCAGGCTTGCCTTCAACAGGCTTTGGCTGAACTTTTCAGGAAGGTAAATCTCCAGGAACGGGTTTGAGTACCTCTAGATTAGACCATTAGTATCTTGCTCAAAAAATTCACAAAAGAGTTATTTAAAGCTGGTCTCTTCTGTAGTTACACTGTGTACTAAGACAGACAGAAACCGCTGTGGACTATTTTCAGGTGCTGTGTAATATCATTGTGCCTCCTAAAGGCATGGTACAGCAGCAAAGTTCCTTGATTATTGCGCCGAAATAGTTCCTAGACATTCCGACCCAGAAAATAGCAACTTTTCATTTTCCATCGGTCTTAGTACACGATGTAACTACAGAAGAGTCAAGCTTTAAATAGAAAACATATCAAAGCTCTTTTTTGAAATATTTGAGCAAGATGCTAATAGTCTAATCTGATCCAATAATCTAAACTAAGCTAACCGGGAGATTGACTGGATGGATTAAAAAATGGTAAAACTCAACTGTTTAATCCTAGGGGAGTTGTAAAATAAGCCTATTTTCAAAAAAAAAGTGTCAATATTAAGTTTTTCTCATGCAAAACATTTCTCTTGCTCATTTCTCTTGTAAGATGGGAATAAAAAAGTCTTTTGCAGCATCTGCATCAAAAATGCAGCAAGTTGTGACACGTGTTCCCTCAAAGGGGAAACCGAAATCTAAAATCCATCTTCGTAACTTTCCCTCCTTGGACAGAATAAAAAAAAACATCAGGAAGGCTCCGTTCTGTATGGTTATAAAAACCCCATAAGCTACAAAGCAAATAACAACCATAAACAAAACTGTAACCTCTTCAGCTGCATCCTGTTTCCAGAGACAGAAAAGATTCAAAAGGTCTTGCTCTCGGACTTTTTTTTTATTACATCCCAACGGCCTCATAAAGTCATTAGGTAATTCAAGAATCATGTGAACGTGTTGCCTTGTGAAACATTTTCACTCGTTTCATTCATGTTATTCTATTCCCGGCAGATGTTCTTGTGGATCCTCTGAGCTGCTCTTACCAGGAACCAGATCTACAAAGTCCTCTCTATGGCCAACAACCATTTAGTCCTGTCAACGTGCAGTTCTCCATGTACGGGGCGCAAAATGTTCCAGCATGCAACCCGCTGTACCCATACAGCCATCAGTGCTCTGAATACACCTGTGAGCCTGATATGGAGGTCCAAAGCTCAACAGCCAGAGCCAGCATTGTTGGTCTTCCAGTGCTGAAAAGACCCCGAATGGGCCATGGAGCTCGAGTGAAGGGCCAGGATGAGCTGTGTGTGGTGTGTGGAGATAAAGCCTCGGGATATCACTACAATGCCCTCACCTGTGAGGGATGCAAAGGTTGGACGCTCACAAAACACTAGTGCTAAATTTTTAGGACAACATGAATGCATGATGCACTTCTTGAGTAGAAGTAAAACATAGTATTTAGGTTGACAAGCATGGGTTTACTTTTTATAAAGCAGGAGGTTGGATGTAGGATATATTCATTCATTCATTCATTCATTTTCCTTCAGCTTAGTCTCTTTATTTATCGGGGGTCGCCACAGCGGAATGAACCGCCAACTTATCGAGCATATGTTTTACACAGCGGATGCCCTTCCAGCTGCAACCCAGTACTGGGAAACATCCATACACACTCATTCACAGACATACACTATAGCCAAATTTGTTTATTCAATTCACCTATAGCGCATGTCTTTGGACTGTGGGGGAAACTGGAGCACCCAGAGGAAACCCACACCAACACAGGGAGAACATGCAAACTCCTTGCTGTGAGGCGACAGTGCTAACCACTGAGCCACCGTGTTGCCTTGTGGGACATATCAAAGAGCTTTTTTTTTTTTAATAGCCACAGAATAAATACATAAATGTAGAGAACTCAGTGCTAGAGTTAGGAAGGGGGAGTTTGTTTTTGAGAGAGAGAGAAGAGGTGGCTACAGATGGTTTGTCAAGCCCACTCACCTGTGTGAAGAACACTTCATACTGTAAATTCACAGTTTTTTTTTTTTATATGGAGTGGTTGTAAGAATGTGTCTGGTGCAAATATGCAACACTGGTGCAAGTGTCGGTTAAAGTGTCAGAGAGATGAAAAAGTGTGTTTTCTACAGGTGGTTTGTCAAGCCCACTCACCTATGTAAGGCACACTTAGAATTAATAATGTTTTGGGGTTGTCGTGTGGTGAGGTGGGGGAGAGAAGAGTGGGTCTTGCTTTTGTTCACAGAGGTTCAGGTGATCTCAGATGTACATAAATAAGTACATAAAAATAAATTTTAAAAAACTGAACCGTGATTTATAAATAACCAAAATACAAAATAAATAAATAAATACAATAAAAACAAATCCGGTATTAGCTGAAAACACTGCTGTGGTCAAAAGTCCAGGGTCTGTCAAGTTTTTATTTTTATTTATTTTCTTCTGAAGCTAATTATTTCTTATCTATTAAGAAATTACAAGTAAATTATCTTTTTGCAATGAAAGTTCATCCAAAATTGTAAAATGCAACAGAAAAGTTCTAATAAACTCAAGGAATTACAGCATAATTATCTTTTTGCAATGAAAGTTTATGCAAAAAGTTTTAAATGCAACAGAAAGATTCTTATAAACTGCACAAAAATTATTATGCAGCAACAATTTTCAACATTAATATTAAAAAGATGTTTATGTGACCCTGGACCAAAAAATTTTTAAATTACATTTCAAACTATATTAAACAGAAAGAGATATCATTTTAAAATGCTAAATAATTTTGTTCATATAAATAGAGCATTGATGACCATAGGAAAGTTTTTCAGAGCCATTTAAAACACATACCAACACCAGACCTGTGAACAGAAATGTCTTCTTTTTTTTCTTCTTGGTTTAGGTTTCTTCAGACGCAGCGTGACTAAAAAAGCTGTGTACCACTGCAAGAGTGGCGGGAGCTGTGAGATGGACATGTACATGCGGAGAAAGTGTCAGGACTGTAGACTGCGCAAATGCAGAGCCGTCGGGATGCTGGCAGAGTGTGAGATTGACGTAAAACCTTCTGCACTGATTTTAAATCTCACAAAAATGCTTTTTGAGATTTGGATTCGGGAAAACCGAACACGATGCTGCTTCACAGAAAAGCACTGTCAGCAATAGCTGATCGCTGGTGTCTTTTTGTCAGGTCTGCTTACAGAAGTGCAATGCCAATCAAAGAGACTGAGGAAGGGCTCCAAACACAGAGGACACAATGGATCATCAGGAAGAGCTGAAGATGACTACTCTGAAAGCAGAAGCGTCTCATCCACCAGCAGAATCAACACACGGGTAAAAACCCTCTCACATTATTTAGCTTTCCCAAACATTACATTTGAGTTTAGTGATATTTGAAACCTGATAAATATTCAGTCTCTTTTCTTGAAAAATGCTGTTTGTAGGTATCATCTGGTTTCTCCAGAGAGCAGAGATGCATTCTGAATAGAATTGTTGAGGCTTTTCGTAGATACATAATTCAAGACAACACTCACTGTCGGGTATGCAAATGTTTTTTTCTTTTTTTTAAATTCCATTAAAAAATGCAGAATTTGTCCCCACTGCTCTTAAGCGATGTTTCACCGAAAAGTGAAAACTCACCAATCTCCTTTTTCTGTTGAGCACAAAAAAATATATATTTTGAAGAATGTTGGAAACCACTAGTCATCAGGTATGTTTCCATACACATATTTTATATGCGCATGTTGGAATATTGCACAAACAATGCTTAATGGGAATGCCAAGATGTGCACAGCTTTTGAAAATGCGCATAAAAACAGTAGGATAGACTGAGTAGGATAAAAGTTTTATCCGATAAAAAATGTGCATAAACTACAATGAAGACACATTTGTCAAATAAATTCCAGCATGTACATCAAAAAAGTCACGTGATTTTATTTTAACAGATCATGTGATAACAAAAATGGGACGACATTAATAGACAAACCAGCGACAGACCACATTGTAAAACATCTGAATTCCGAAATGTTGTTTTGGTCATTTCTAAAATCCCTTTAGCCAAATTCCATCAACGTGGTTCAGTATTATTACCGCCAGAACTCTATTGAGTGTCAAAAAGAGCGTCTTACACCTCCTAAAGCCACCGCATGTTTATTGTGTTTATTCTTCTGAAGTAATTTACTATATAAGAAAAAGGGCCACAGTGGCTTCTTCTACCATTCATTCATTTTCCTTCGGCTTAGTCCCTTATTTATCAGGAATGAACCAGAAACTATTCCGGCATATTACACAGCAGATGCCCTTCCAGCCACAATCCAGTACTGGGAAACACCCATACACTCTCACATTCACACACACTCATACACTATGGCCAATTTAGTTCATCCAATTCACCTATAGAGCAATGTCTTTGGACTGTGGGGGAAACCGGAGCACCCGGAGGAAACCCACACAAACACGGGGAGAACATGCAAACTCCACACAGAAATGCCAAGTGACCCAGCTGAGGCTCGAACCAGTGAGGCTCGAAACAGCTCTTGCTGTGAGGCGACAGTGCTAACCACTGAGCCACTGTGCCTTTGACTCATTGGATAGAAAATGGTGCTTTAATTGCAAATGTGTTATGTGATATATTCCAGTTTTGTGCATAAGTCTAATTCGCATCTTTGGATGGAAACACAGCTATTGACTTCTATATTCTCTTTTGTGTCAACAACAACAAAAATGGTGAATACATTTCATTTTTGTGTGAAAAATATCTGTATTTTATAAGACATTCCTTTTGTTCTTTTCCTAGGTACCTCTATGGTCAAGTTTAACAAATACCCATCTGACACCACCTCAGACCGAGAAGCTTTTGCAGTTTTTGAGGAGCGTACCTGGTCAGTTTTTACTCAGATTCTTCTCTCAGATCACACTCTACATCTAAATGCAACTAATATGTGTACATCTCTTTCTTAGGGTTTGATCTTTTGGATAGTTCTGACCAGAACACACTTCTGTCCAGCGCTTCAGTTGAAGTCATGTTCCTACTCCTAGCTCAACAGTTCTCCGAGAACCCTACTAGTGTTAGCACTGGTAATGATGCACATTATCACATACAATAAATTAAATCTGCAGTCACCATTTTCAAGTGCAGATTCCAAAAGTAAACAACAAAAAGTGCTAAATCCACTCATGGTCTGGTTTAATACCACCTAATCATCATCCTAAACTTTTCTGAATATTTCAGTGATTATTCATTAATGGGTTAGTTTACTCCGAAATTCTGTCATCATTTAATCACCCCCCATGTCATTCCAAACCCATAAGACTTTTGTTCATCTTTGGAAGGCAAATGAAGACATTTTAATCAAATGTGAGACATTTCTGTCCCTGCACTGAAGTTCTGCTCACCCAAAACTATGATTAAAAACTTAAATTAAATCTCTTCATCATATTAAGCGACTGTGTCTATATAGAAGATGGATTATACCGCTATGTTCATATGGATTCATTTCTTGATCTCTTTATCAAAGCTTTGAGCATCAGAGTCCTGGGTAAATAGACTTTCACTGGAAGGACAGAAATCTCTCAGATTTGATTAAAAAGACTTAATTTATGTTCAGACGATGAACAAAAATCTTATGGGTTTTGAAACATTAGGGTGAGTTAATGATGACAGAATTTTCATTTTTGGGTGAATTAACCCTTTACAGTAATGGTGTCTGCAGTACTTTTAATCTATTGACAGTATTTTCAACTGAAATAGAGTCTTGGATTAGGTATCTGATATGTCACAACTGATTAGATATATTATTAGTAGTGCTGTTGTCACTTCAGCAATTCAATTTTGTTTCATTTTTGACTCACTGAGTATGTTAATAGTATGTTAATAATAAAACAATTTAATAGGATTAAGACAATACTCTGATTAAGAGTCTACCATGTAAACAGCGATTTTTGATTAATTTAATCTGACTAAAGTCATAATGGAACTAAACTGTAATCGAATTAAAACATGTGGAGTATGCCGATTTTAGTGGCATAATTGAAGTGCAGTACAGACATGTAAACACCGCAATCAAACTGTTACCGTCGTGTAGGATTTTCGCCGCATTTTTCGACAGGATAGTCCATACACACACGGCTGTTTGACACTATTCTCTGCACCTACCAAGTCAGTAAAGGACCACAGACACACACATCATGAAATGCGGAGGTTTTTTCTTTCCATTCGGCGTGCGGTATCAAATTCCATTAAAACAACACTCTTCCATTGGGCGATACGGTGGCTCAGTGATTAGCATATTTCTGTGTGGAGTTTGCATGTTCTCCCTGTGTTTGCGCGGGTTTCCACCGGGTGCTCCGGTTTCCCCCACAGTCCAAAGACACATGGTATAGGTGAATTGAATAAACTAAATTGGCCGTAGTGTATGAGTGTGAATGTGAGAGTGTATGGGTGTTTCCCAGTACTGGGTTGCAGCTGGAAGGGCATCTGCTGTGTAAAACATATACTGGATAAGTTGGCAGTTCATTCTGCTGTGGCGACCCCTGATGAATAAAGGGACTAAGCCAAAGGAAAATGAATGAATAAACACTCTTCCACAGTCCTTACTTCATACCCGCATCCAATACCTCAGTTTGTCTGATTAAATTAATAAGTTTGTTTGAATGAAATGTTCTTGAATGAAAGTGCCGAACCGCAGGAAATGTGGTTAGCCAGGTGACGCAATGACGTTAACCGATCTATGTGCTCTAACATGTAAAACGGGATCATGAAAGGAACATTCAAAAAGCAACTCATGTAAACACCTTAATCGTATTATTGTCTTATTCAGATTAAAGCAAATAATTAGATTACTGATGTCCATGTAAACGTAGTCACTGTTTTGTTTTTTTATCACCAGCTTTATACCCAGCAAATCTGAATAACTCAAACCCTGATTGGGTGAAATCTTTAGAGTCCAAGAATGGGAACAGCCACAGGATACTGACACACTCAGGTGATCTATGGTGATATTATTCTCTTTATTCTAAGCATGTGCTGCTGTTTTGTCATTTGTTTTACATTTTTTTTAAATCCTCAAGCTCTTTACATTTGGATGAATTCTGATCCTGTCTGTTTATTAGCAGGAAACATGTTCTGAAAGTGATTCCAAAGATATAACTTCTGTGTTGTTATTTCATCTCAACTGAAAAATGAAGAGAGGGTGGGACATAGAGTAGCTTCTCCCCAGCCAATAGCGTTTTGTTTTTAGCACAGCTCTGCCAGTAAGAGTGGTTGAGCTCAAGCGCATCAAATGAAAAGCAAACGAGGACATCTTGAAGGGGGCAGGGTCAGATAAAAGAGAACATTTGATTGGTCAAGATTTGATGAAAAGCTGAAGTATGAGGAAAAAAAATATGGTTGATTCATTTAGACGGAAGTGATAAAGTGAAAGCTTTGGATGTTTATATCTCTTTTATATTTTCTAAATGTGAATTTTGTCACTGTTTTGGAGCACACTAGCTTATAGATGTCCTAAAAACTAACAGACTGTAACTAACATTTTAAAAACTAGATTTTCATTTCATGGGACCCTGGATTTTTTTTCAAACAATGGCTGCAATGGTTCTTGTGATTATTTGCCTTTTGTTGTAATTTGTTTGTATCCCTCATTTGTAAGACAAATGCAACTACTAAATAAATTATTTATCTTATTAAATAAGTTATTCTTTACTATTTTAAATTATTTTTAGTTTATTATTATAGCTATCATTATTGGTTTGAATGGGCCTTGTTGAATTTTACACAACATACAGTGCAAATACAGTTGTATGCAGAAATACATTGACTAAATGTTTTGTTGTCTTTGCTTGTGCTTTATATCTTTGGTCAGGGTTGAATGATGAGCTCTTGAGATCTGTGGTACATTTCCTTCATAGCATGGTGACGATTGCAGTAACCGAGGCTGAATATGCACTTCTAACAGCGACTGCAGTTTTGTGTTCAGGTTTGTGGATTATGATTAACACATCTGACTCATTTCCATGTCAATCTTCACATGACAACACTTTTTTTCAGACTATTTTTTTTGAAGGTTGAATAGCGAATTACATCATAAACGTTTAGATTACATACCTTTTATTTGACCCGTTTCTTGAATGCACTAAGGCTTCTGCTGTCATGCTACTTTGTATTAAAATCTAACATTTGTTTTCATGATATTCTAATTACATTTACATTTATTTCTTGCAACATGTAAACAACTTGTGATAAAACCTCAGTGGTTCTCTATGAAAGCATATAGACTAGAGCTGCGCAATATTTCATTTCAGCATCAATATTGCAATGTGTGCATCTGCAATAGTCACATCGCAAGATATGCAATGTTGAGTCTGGATTATAGTTGACCTAATCATACGTTTAACCATAATAGAGTGAAGGTTTATCATTTGCATGTATTTTTAAGGCCTGTGACTGAGCATTTCAAGAGAGTTTAAAACATTTGGGCACAAAACAATATGATGTTTGGAGGTGTAACAAAGATTTACTGTATTTAATTATTTATACAGAATTTATACAAAGTTTTTCTTACTTTTTGTCTTGTTTCTAGTCCAAATCTCTACATTTCAAAGCAAAAAGATAATTTTACTTACCCCATTGGCAGATAATTTTGCTTGTTTTAAAGAAAAACTAGGTGAAAAAAAAAACTATGTTTTTACTTGATCTAAGAATTTGTAGATATTTGGACAGTACGAAAAGCATTTTTTGCATTGCGAAACTTGAATACTGTTAGACTTCCAAGAAAACCATCAAATAGTGCAATTCAAACCATCTTGTGAAACTGTATCGCAATATTTATTGCAGAAAAATATATATTTTTTTCTTTGCTTGACCTCTTTTTCAATTCAATTCATCTTTATTTCTATAGCGCTTTTACAATGTAGATTGTGTCAAAGCAGCTTAACATAGAAGTTTTAGTAAAGTCCAGATTTCAGAGTTGAAGTTCAGTTCAGTGTGGTTTAAATTTCACTGCTGAGAGTTCAAACACTGAAGAGCAAATCCACTGAAGTGCTGCTCCACAAGTATCGATCCGAGCAAGCCAGTGGCGAGGAAAAAAAAAAAATTCACCAAATGACGAAGTGAAAAAAACAACAACAAAAAAAAGAGAGAAACCAGAAATGAAGCTTTTTGTTGTACAGCAGACGGGCCGTCTTAGTTCTTCACTTATTGTGAATTTTTTATTTCATTTAATGAAAATATTTTTAGACCAATAGTTTTAGTATTTGTTTGCTAAAATAACTTTGCTTGACCACTGATTGTTCTCTGTTGTGAAGCAGACAGGCCGACTCTGCGAGCTGTGGGATGTGTGGAGAACTTACAGGAGTTTGTTCTGGAGCTCCTGTCTCGAGTTTGCTGCTCCTGCAGTCAGGGGATGGGGACACAGGACCCACGCCGCTTCCCCAGGCTCCTGGGACGACTGACGGAGCTGAGAACGCTACGACACAACCACCTCACCCTTCTCCCACAGCAACCCTGGGACATGCAGCCCTGAGGAGAGAGATTTATCACATCTGATCTCTGTTGCAATACGCTCATAATTTTTGCCCAGAACAATATCCCAGGTCAATGTACGGTTGGTTACCCATGTGCAAACATAGTTAGTAAAAAGTGAAAGAATGTAAGCCTCATGGTGTGATGGTTTCTTATATGTAGTCAATAAAAAAGGTTATTTTGAGCTTCTTGTTTTTCTTTCATGTTTTATTTCATAACTTTTTCATTCCGTTCATTTATTAATTTTCACATCCATCTTAAAAAAAAAAAAAAGTTTTCTCCAGATGGTTCATGTCCATTCAGCTTTTATTCTAGCCAAAAATATTACGATTTCTTTTTTGTTTTACTTTTGATAATCGTGTCACATAATTTTAAAAGTTATTAATTTATTATCGTATATACATACAGAGCATCCTCTTCCACAAGCAGTAAAAGTGAATTATTCATTTATCTGTCTGTCTGATGTCCTACCCTCACAAAGGGTCTTTATTTTAAACAATCATTATTGGTCATTAAATCTGACTAATTTTATCTGACAATGTCCATATCGTGCAGGTGTTGGCAATGCCAATCACAAACCAAGTGAATAACACCGTTTTAATTTCCCTATGACAACAATGAAACAATGACAGTGGATTTATCATGAACGTCTGATGAATGTATAACTTTACAATTTTAAAACTGAAACCACTTAGCATATTACATAGAACTAGATAAGCAATAACGGTTTCTCTTTTGCGTAGATTTCATCATCTTCCAGATATTTTTAGGACCAGCAGGAACTCTACTTAGTTTAAGACATTGTGCACTATATTATTAAAGTTGATTGCTTGCTGGTTTTTGTTATACTTTTAAAAGATACATTTGAAAATGAAGATGAAGGAAAGTTGTTAAAGGTTACTTAAGTATTATTTTAATTTATAAACTCATCTTTTTATCAGTAGAAATGAATACTGTCATTATTTGCTATTCGTAAATGTGAAACAGAGGGAGACGATACATTAATGCATAAAGTCCATAACACTACTCTGAGGCTTTACAAACTGAAACTGTTTTTCAGCTTTAAATTGTTTTAATATGGTCTGTGTGACATTACCTTGCACAGTTGAGAAATCTTTCTGCAAGTGTTCTTCAGTCATAAATACTGACTCTCTGCTGCCCCCTACAAATACTCGAAGGTACACAAAATGGGATGAAATTTCAGCTAAACGTAAGCATGACACCAACAAAAATTTTACGAGACAGTGTAATTTTGATTACCTTATCACAAGTCGATGTTCTTTAATGAAGCATTTATGTTGTGTGAGTACTCACAAAGCACAAACAGCTTTTAAATGACTCTTTTAAACCCAGTCCTAAAAATGCAGCGTCACAATGACCTTCACCAGACGCCTTTTGCAACTCAATCCCGCCCTCCAAATACGTCAGCCAACCAGATATCTACAAATTCGCGCGCACAGGATGATTGACAGAGGAAAAGCGTTTCTGATTTGCTACTTTTCTGATCAGCTATAAAGGCCGCACTCTTTCTTTTTTTTTTTTTTTTTTAACTTGTTTTTGTTTCTCAGAACGTTTTTAATTATAAATGTCAGGTAACATGGACATTTTATGTGTTTCAAAACAATTAAATAATACGCCTCAGAATCTGGTAACACTTTACAATGTTCCATTAATGCTTTTACTAACATGAACTTCGACAGCATTAATCACAGTTCAAATGATTTCAACAAGAATGAAAAAACACTGCAATAAATCTAACCTTCAATGTTTCTTTATGTTAGAAAATACATTAACAATTGGAAAGTAGCCTATTTTAAAGTGTTACACAGTTCTTATAATGTAACAGTATAACATACCAGGGGTGTAGCAACCGGGGGAGGGGGGTAGGGGGTGGGGGGATTGGGGGGGGGTGGGACTGGGGGATACGTCCCCCTCACTTTTAGAGCCAGACCATTTAGAAACAGGTGATTAATAATTATATGAACGTAAACTTTTGGATCTCATTCAGCTGTCCCCCCCCCCCACTTTTAAAATGTCCGCTACGCCCCTGTAACATACATTTGTATTTCTACATCTTATGATTCTGCTTAACTTACAAATACGTAAAATATGAGAAAATACAAAATACACATCTAATGAAAACATTCATTCATTCATTTTCTTTTCGGCTTAGTCCCTTTATTAATCAGGGGTCGCCACAGCGGACTGAACTGCCAACTTATCCAGCATATGTTTTACACAGCGGATGCCCTTCCAGCTGCAACCCATCACTGGGAAACATCCATATACTCTCATTCACACACATACACTACAGACAATTTAGCTTACCCAATTCACCTATAGAGCATGTCTTTGGATTGTGGGGGAAACCGGAGCACCAGGAGGAAACCCACGCCAACGTGGGAAGAACATGCAAACTCCACACAGAAATGCCAACTGACCCAGCCGAGGCTCGAACCAGCGACCTTCTTGCTGTGAGGCGACAGCGCTACCCACTGCGCCACCGTGACGCCCCCTAATGGAAACATTGTTGGTATTTTCTTATGAAAGTTGCTTGTTTTTTTTTTTTTTGCAAATATAATCAGATTGCTCAAAGAATTTCCCATTGGAGACAATATTTGGCAACCTTTACTTTTACAGTTTTCCTTCAGTCGCTTTGGCACATTTCTCAGATCAGAATTAAAATTCTCAAAACGACTTGTTCAATCTTCACATCATTGTGTCACTTGTGCACATCAAAAAAGCAGTTTCTCGTTCCTTTGAGCAAGTTGCAAATGCTTTTACAATTTAATAATTGTAAAAAAAAAAAATTACAATTTAGTTGCAAATGATTACATGCAATTCTCTGATGTTTCCTACATTATCAGTTGCTTATGCCATGTTGATCAAAATGTATTTTTTGGTCTCTGTTGAATAGTTTCACCCCTCACAACATTTAATGGTTTGTTCATGGCTTAAGTCTGTACATGCAAAATGGCTGAACAACTTGTCATAATATTTTGTCATCATGCATTTCCATTAGAGTTTTTTTCTAAATCTGTCTACAACTGCTTAATTTCTCCCAGGTGAATCTTGACTTTCTAATGAAGGTGCATCTCAAAGTAGATTGTCCTATGTTCACATTTCTACTTTTGTTTAGTTTTTTTCTTTGTGCAGTGCTGTCTTTTCCTTTCAGTATCACAATGACATGATCTTGCAACACATTACAGTACATCGCAGATTTCAGGAGATTCCCTAGGCAAAATAATCAATCACAAAAACCGCCCCGGCACCTTAAAATATCAATAACATCCAGCTGCAGACCCGGAGACCCACACACATTTCAGGACACACAATCCCAAAGACTGTAAAATAACAATCCCTGCCATGATCTAGGACATATTTAGTTACAGTTTTTTCAATTGCTTTGGCTCAATTCTTGATTGAAATTTTTATTTTTCAAAACAATAAGCTTAGATCTCTGAACAATTAGATCGAGGTTCACTTCAGACTGGCATTTCTTATTGATTTAAGCAAATTGCAAATGCTTTGGCACATGTGTGCAAACAGTAAGTAAAGATATCTGTAGTTTGGACAAAAACTAATTGCATGTGGCTTGTTGATCAAAACTGATGAGTCAATTCTCATTTAAACTGTCAAACTCTTCACAACTTCTCAATCATTTTTCATCATGTCAGCCATCACACTCAAAACTATTTATTCAATTATCATTAATATTTGTGTATACGCACGTTTACACCATAAATATCTGATAGTGACATTGTTTGTAATGTCTGCTAAATTGGTATGACCTCTAGTTGCAATACAATTTGCGTTATCTATTTATCAATCAAGTTTGGTAGTATTTGGTAGTATACCAAATACTACCAAACTTATATATATATATATATATATACACACACACACACACAGGATCTCCACCAAGAATAATTTTTTCATGGATGATCTTTTGTAGGTTTTTTTTTTGTATTTGTGGTACATAAGAAATACGAAATATACTATACAGTAATTGGACAAGCAAGATTGCACTTTGCATGTAATACATTTGTACACAAATAAACGTACTGTATAAATGCAAATGTTTTTTTTATGTACTATTCACTCTTGTATTATCAGATTTTTTTATGTAAACCTTAATTTCCACAGTTGACTGTCATGGTGAAAAACAGCTGATCTTTTCAGCAATGCGGCTCAAACGATGACAAATACACTTTATGTTTTGGGGCCTTGGCCAAATAACTGACAGGATAACTAGGTTTTGAAGCATGAATGAAATGTTTTGGGGGAGTAATTACATTTTGCTGACATGCAATAAAGTTTTGAAGTTCCAGCAAACAGTTTTGACATTTGCACTCACAGTTTAGAGAATGTTAAGACTGTTTCGAAAAATGGGCCGAAGCAATTGAGGAAAAACTGTAATAATCAGTCTTCTACTTTTTCTTGTTTCTTGTTTTGTCTAACTCCTAAGGAGCATCATCGCCACCCCCTGTATTTCACAAATATGGCGATCGATTGCCATTCATTATAATAGACTGTGAACAGTTTAGTTTCCCATATCAGTCATTATTTCATTACTATATCGTAACGGTCATTATAACCTCTGTGCAGCGTACTGTGTGTTTTGGTGCTCAAATTACGTAAATAAGAGTTAAAGCTATTATTCACGCATTCACATACACAAATGAAACATAAATCACACCATCTAATTGTAGGATTGAGTGTAATAAACTAATTCAGGATCTTAATGTTGTCTTATCTAGTTTACTTAATCAAATAAAATTGTTTTTCAGTAAATGACAGCATTTTCCTACCAAATTACGGCACATTATCTTATCGTCCATGAACAAAATTTAAATTGAGATATTCTTTAAAGTTGCTTAATTTTACATGATCATTTTGTAGTCAAATATAAGATATGTAAACAATAATGTGTCCCATTAAAATTTATTTTAATAGATCTACTCGTTAAAACCCACTGTTTTTAAGAGTACTTATACAGTATGATAAAATGTATTACTACTAATATGCATTTACAACACTTTGTTAATGAATAATACTGCATTCTATATCTTAAACTGATAAAATAATAATTAAAACTTTATCTTTTACTTAGCTGTAAAATATCTATAATGAACAGCTGTGTGTTTAACATTAAATGGTCTGTAGCTCGTGACTTTATAAACTGTTAGAAGGCCTATATAGAAATAATTAGCAATTTGTGATTTTGTCAACAAATATGGCCGACCGCAACTCGTCGTGACGTAGATTCCCGAGCTCTCTTCAGCGCTCATCATGACGACGAGACTCACAGCAGTGACGTCGCGTTCTAAACATTCGATCTGCATTCTCATAAAGCTGGTCAGTTCTCTCTCAGTTTTGTCAGTTCTCTCGGTGTTGCTGTTTGTACTTGACCAAGGTGAGTTCAATACCGACGGTACGAGTGGAGCCACGCCAATTTCACGAAGTCCGCTTCGTGAAGCTTCACTCGGGCCCGTCTGTGCTGTAGTTCTTCGCGGTTTGCGTACGTAAACGCAATATCGCGAAGAATATTACGTGTTTGTTGCTCGAAATGTGCCGCCGAGCAACATTCCGGTGTTACCGGCACGGACTGGCGCCCGGTTAGCTCGTGCACTCCCTGGGGCGAGGCGGCCCGTGCACCCTAGGCAGGGTGCAACACGGGCTCCGAGGACCCTCAGGGAAACACGGGAGGCCGGTAGTGGGACCCCGCTGCCAGGGTTATGGTGGGTGGGAGCAGCGTGGCCCACTCATCGTCTATTTTAAACTATAGTTTCAAACTTTAGTTTACTATAGTTTAAAATAGAAACCATGGTCTGTAATGTTTTAACTGTATGTCTGTCTGTTGTAATGTTTTGCTTTGTTTTTCAGCAGTTGTTGAGCAAAGTAGGACTATTTTATCTGCGTGTTGCGGTCAAGCAAGCCGTGCTTCAGCACAACACGGTGACGGTGAAGACAACCGCGGGTTATATTCACGAGCGCGCGCATTATAATGTTTCACTGTTTCTGTTCTGTATTTTCTGTAAGTTTGTCTTTAAGATCGTTGTTTTCGGATGAGTTTGCGGGTCAAACAGAATAAAAGTTTACTCTAAACACCTGACTCGTTGATTTATTTGTCCTGTACAGCAATCCACTATCATAGAAGTCTGTTGAATGCATTTTTATGCAACATGATTTGACAATAGTTAAAGTAGTCCAACAAATAAATAGTTACAAATATATTTTCCCTATTAGTCAGCGTTTGGTGTAGATAAAAAAAGTTACTCAAAGATGTCCTAAGACATAACGGTAATGTTATGGTTGTTGCATAACTGTATTCCATTATTATTGTGTATGTTTAAACCAGTAGATTACACTACATATTTAACATGTCATGAACTTACTGTTATTCAAGAGTCTGCTTAATAATAAAAAAAAAGATGGCCTAAGACAAGAATGGTTATTGTTTCGGTTTTATGTCCAACTACTGTAAGTTTAAGGTTGACTACTGTATAACAGCTGGTATAGGCTACCTATATCATCATTTTGGTGGTCAGAGATTTTTTTAAATGACCCAAATCAAGTAAATTGTCTCTTACTCAAGTACTTTTAGCATGCGAAAGTCAAATTTAAGCATATAAAATATATTTTCACAACAACAAAATTGTGTCTAGTGAAAATGACTAGCCACAGTGGTATTAAAAACAATGTTCAAATCAAACATAGTCGTATAGTAGAGTTTCAATAGAACATTTATTTCCCCACATGAGAAAATACTGTTTGAGACAGGTTATTTGGTAGGTAGGTAAAATCTGCAGTTTGTACAAGCTTAAAATTTCTTCTTATAAACCGTGAACAAAAGCTCCATAACTTTCTACAATAAATACAAGGTTCTGTGCTTGATGTGAAAAGGGAATTTTACTGTCTAACAGCAAGTGTCCAAGATCATCGTCCTCATCCCTCCAGAAATTTACCGTGAAATCTTAAAATGAACTAAACCAGAATCCGAAAGCACAAGTGAAGTTGGATCTTAAAAGCCTATGCAATAATAGTTTATCATCTTAAATAAGAGATCTGATTTCCGTCTTGAACCAATATAATTTAATTCCTTTATTTCTTTAAGCTCCATAAATAAATTACTTTTTTGTATCAAAAAATTTAGAATATATATTTAACCATAGACACGCGAGTTGTTGCATATACACATACATACATGATTGTATGCCGGTCATGTACATGTACATGAACACACTCACACTATCTTGATATCAAAGACAAGCAGGATACACTATGTAGGAAGTCAGTTCATCTGAAAATCTTTTTACACACACATACATATGTATATATATATATATATATATATATATATATATATATATATATATATATATATATATATACACAACCTTCATTTCATCATTCCCCCAGGCAATTTATTTCACAAGAGAAGAAAAATTAAATTAGATACTATATGATAAAAAAACAAACATACTTATATACACTGGTGTCTTTACAATATACAATAAGTGGTTTGTAAAACTTTAAAAAGTAAAAAGCTATCTTAAGAAAATGGCAGTGATTCATTCAAACATTTATATTCATTCATTCAATTAATCAACCAATCAATCAATCAATCATTTAAAATTATTAATTGCTCTGAATGTACCCAAAATGATAAAACACGGAGTCTGGGTGATTTAAATGACCATAAAGTGACGCCTTATAAAAACAAATCATAGCACCCTTCTATGACCTCCAAAAAGCAAAACTAGACTGATTCTGATTTGCAGCAAAGGGTTAAATTAAACTATTCTCACTGATCAGGTTCCATTTAAAGGAACACTCCACTTCTTTTTATGAAAATAGGCTCATTTCGCAATTTCCCTAGAGTTAAACAGTGAAGTTTTATAATTTTTGAATCCAGGACGTTTAGCTTAGCTTAGCATAGATCATTGAATCAGACTAGACAATTAGCATCTTGCTCAATGACCAGAGTTTCGATCATTTTATTGTTTAAAATTTTGACACTTCTGTAGTTAAATTGTGTCCTAAGAACAAGTGAAAATAAAAAGTTTATATTTTCCAGGCTGAAATGGCTAGGAACTATACTCTCATTCCAGCGTAATAATCAAGAAACTTTACTGCCGTACCATGGCTAAAACGGCACAATGATATTTACACAACACATGAAAAATTGGCCAACTTCTGTCAATATAACCAACATTGAAAATTACCTAGTTTCAGTCATTCTGAAATGAATCTTTGGTCATTTTTGAGTGAGATGCTAATGGTCTAATCGAATTCAACCATCTATGCTAAGCTAAGCTAAAAGTGCCAGACCAGAAGATCGGCTAAATGGATTAAAAAAATGATAAAACTCACCTGTTTAACTCTAGGGAACTTGTAAAATGAGCCTATTTTTATTTTAAAAACTGGATTGTTCCGTTTAGGTCAGATGTGGTTGACATTTCTGCTCTACATGTAGTTGGAGCCGACAAAACCATGATCCCCTCGAACTCGACTCAAGTGCTTCATAGCTCTATCGTAGGCCACCTGCACGGACTTTCTGATACTGGTCTTCTTGCCCTCCATTATACGCAGTTTATCAGTGGTGTCGTCCACGCCGAGAGGAATCACTTTATCTTTCGAGAGCCACTGCCTGTGGATACAGCAAATAATAAATGAGAATTCACTCACACTTCCTTCTGAAATCCTTAAAGCCAGTGGATAATGGATATTTGGAAAAGCAAAGTCTGGTGAATGATCTGAAGGAAAACAAGAAAATCTCCAAAGCTGAGCTCACCAGGTGCGTTTGTTGTCAAAGAAGAGAACCAGGAAGAGTCTTTCTCCGGCTTCTTCTTGTCTCTGTTCCCCGAGGCGAAGCACGTCAAGCGGAGGAACAGGGATCGGGACGCCATTATGCAAAAGACCATCTTGAGGCATGTCTGGATCTATGATCTACAGAATGAAGAGCCATTTTAACCTTTTGCTTTAGCTTTAAATGTTAGTGATTTGCTTTGAAGCTTTGCTAAATGCAACTGAGAACCCATTTATTTTTTTATATATGTCTGTGTGTTGAAATAGTTGAGAACAAAACAAAAATGTCACAGAAGTGCTAAAAAGTGTGCTTTAACAAAACATTTAAAAAGGCTTTTTTACTTGGAGTAAACCAGGGATGCAACTGGGGTGGACATGTTGTGAGTGAAATTACTAATTAAAAAAAAAGATGAATTTAAAGGGCACCTATTTTACCCCTTTTACAAGATGTAAGATGAGCCTTTGGTGTCTCCAGAATGTGTCTGTAAAGTTTCAGCTCAAAATACCCATCAGATAATTTATTATAGGCTGCCCATTTTGGTGTCTGAGCACAGTGTAGCTGTTTTTGTAGCCTGTGGCTTTAAATGCAAATGAGCTGCTTCTGGTGGGGGCCCACCATTCTCACGTGCGTGTCTGCTTCTCATCATGCGTTACGTCAGATAAACAGCACAGTGACAGAGACAGACTTGAATGGGCTGAAATACAGCTCATTAGTCAAAAATACCAAGTAAGTTTATTTGATGTATTTGCGGTGTTGTTTATTCAAGCCTTTTGCAGTACACACACACACACATATTAGTGTTTACTGACACCATGCGGCCATGGTGATTATAGCGTTTAAGAATTACATAGAGATTTTACTGTCTTTATTACAAACATGCTCTGTTTTAAAAACGTTTCAAATTTATGGAACAAATATTTTAATCCCTGATTAGTTTTCATCATAGGTACTCTTTAAATAATTTTATTGAAATTAAAGTATTAAAATATATATGAGATAAAGCAATAAAATCAAACTATATTAAAAAAACTATAAGGAGTTCATGATATGAAATGCTAATAATTAATTGAAATGGGATTAATTAAATCCTTCATATGTAAGACGAAAAAATATTTAAATAAAATGCAAACAATGCAAATGCAATAATAGTCAATCAAAATAAAACAATTGCATATAAAATGTTACATATCATATGTAAAAAAGGGAGGTGATCATGAAAGATAATGAAATTCGATGAATTATTTAAAAATGCCAAATCACAATTTGTTAAATAAAAAACTAAAAATAATAACTAACAAAAGCAATTTCAAGAAAACAACATTATTTTGTCTGTAGAAGTGCAGGATGTAATCAAACAATAATAACTCGTAGAAATGTAACTTTATTCTATATAAATTAAATTAAAAACATGAGAAATCAACAGCAATCAACATAAAAATATGTTTTACTTATTTATATTATTTATATTATATATATTTTATATTTATTATTTTCATTGTTTATTTGAATATGCAAACGCACTGTAAAATTATTAAACTATGAAACTGTTGAAATACAAATTTGGTCAAATAATAATAAAAGATAATGAGAAGAGGAATATGTTTTCATAGAATTCATAATGAGACAAATAATGTTAACTGAGTAAATAAGATTATTGTCTGATGTCACACTCATCCTATTAACGTGAATTAAAAAGAAACTGAATCATAAATAAGAGTTAGATTACTGATCTCGTAATGCTCTTATTATTTAACATACTAACATTTGCATGGCTCCAAAATGCACTGCAGTGTAGTTTGATAGTAATATAAGCATAGAGCGCCCTCTCTCACCAGAGCAGGGTAGGACGGATATCCTCTGCTTTTGGCCCACACCAAATCCAGAGGTTCAGGTTCAGGCATATCTCCATTTGACAGAACATCTGCTTAGAACAAATACTGTAAATATCAGTATATATACAGACACACATACATACTGACATTACATTGGGATTAATTTCTTACCAGTCCCAGTGTAGTCAGAGTCTCCATTAACAGTCTCTAAAAATGGTACTTTGGACAAGGCAGGTTTTCCTCTGCTCTTTTTAGGGGGTGAGATACTGAAACCAACAGAAATAATATTTGTTATCTGCGTGGAAAATGTACTATATGATGCAGAGATGTTTTGTTCTCTTACAGTTCTCTCAGAGTCGGAGACGAGCTGCATTCTGAGTCAGAGCCGCCATCTTTGTGCTTTCTGAATCCATTGGTGAGTGCTAAAAGACAAAAAATAAAAAGAGAGAGAAAGAAAATGGTGTTTAAGAAAATGTTCAGTTCATGAAAATTACAAAATTAAACTAAATTAAACAGGAATGTCCATGCTCTGGAAAAAAAAAAAAAAAAAGATACCAAAGAAAATTTAATAAAATATATTCGAACTGCAAATTACAATGCAAATAAAAAAGCTAGATGGTTAAATGTTGAAAATGGAACAAATCAAAATATTAATTAGCACTGTAATATTGAGAGTTGTATTATAGCATTATTATAATTACAACTATGTTTATTATGATCCAAAATACTTAGTACCATATAGTTCATTCTTTTATAATAATACTTCCGTTTTGTAATAATAATAAAAATAATAATGGTTCAAATAGATAGATAGATAGAAAAAATATATATAAAATAAAACTAAGGTCAAAATACACATGCACATGAATCGCCACTGCAAATGACAATTAAAATAAAAAAATAGACAGTTAAAGGTTTGAAATTTAACAAAATATTAGTATTAACACTAATCTTGAAAATTAACATTATTATAATTACTATTATGATTATTATTTTCCAAAACACTTAGTACAATATACTATTTTATGTTTTTAATACTTCATTTTATATTAGTGATAGTAATAATAATAATAATCATCATCATAATCATAATAAGTAATATATAATATTATACAATATATAAAATAATAACAAATAAATTAATAAAAGGTTAAAACTTAAATAATACACATGCACATTAAAGGTCCCGTGAAGTGTTTTGAAACATGCAATTTTTATTCGATGTTTCACGTAATCTCAACCGAAACAGGGAGAGAGAGTGGGACAGAGTAGCTCCTCCCCTTTAAAAAAAACAGCCAATAGAGTTTTTTTACCGCAGCTCTGCCAGCGAGAGTTGTTGAGCTCAAGTGCATCAAACGAAAAACAAATGTGAAGCGTCTTGAAGGGGGCGGGGCATGTCAGATACTAGAGAGTATTTGATTGGTCAAGATTTGATGATAAACTGAAGTATGAGGTGACCTGAAAAAAAAAAAATCATTGATCCATTTAGGCGGAAGTGACAAACTGCAAGCTTTACATATTTATATCGGTTTTATATCTGCTAAACGTGAATTTTGTCACTGTTTTGGAGCAGTAGATATCCTTAAAACTAATGGACTGAAACTAACATCTAAAATGTTTTATTTTAATTTCACAGGACCTTTAAAAGCGACTTTTTTTAAATGAATGAATATAAAATTAAACGCAGTTATATTTCCCCTTTTTTTTTGGTGGCATTGTGAAGCAGCATGTAATAAAGGCGCAGTGTTTATTACCAGGCTCTAGAGTGAGTCGAGGAGGTGTCCTCTCGCGCTCTGGACTGCAGCTGTGGCTTCTCGTCTGCTGTTTGGCTGGGGCTGAAATGGGCGGAGGTGTTGAGGGTTTTGGCTGGGCTGTAGTTTCAGTCTTGACGGTGGCGGTGCAGTTGAGTGTGCGTGCAGCGTCTCCGTCCTCCCGGTTTCCATTCTGCATCTGATTGTCTCTTTCACGCTGGAGTTTGGCTCCATTTTTTGCTTTTTTAAAGAGGACGGACGTTCTTCTCCCGACACCTCCAGTATTGGGCCGGGATGGTGATTCGGTGGAGGAAAGACCATTGAATAGTTTATTTTCAGGTGGCGCGTCCTCTGGTTTGGTGCAGCTGTTCATAGGTATGGGGTCTGAGTCAGGCTCTTGGCTCTCGCTGTTGAGTTTGAGGCGTTTTGGTGGGCACGAGGAGGTTCTGGGGTCGGATGTCATTGGTCGGAGGGTCGGTGGTTCCTGTGGAGTGTCTCCTGGTGGAGGGGACAAAGCCAGGCCTGTGGGCTCCAGCATGGGTGGAGGAGTTGATTTACAATCATCTGGGTAAAAAGAGGGATAAGCCAGATGTTAAGAAAAATATCTGGAATTTTGGAAACTTTTTAATGGCTAAAAATTTGAAAGAAAAAATTAAAAAGGGTAGTTCACCCAAAAATGAAAATTGTCATCATTTATTCACCCTTTACTTGTTCCAAACCTGTATGAGTTTCTTTCTTCTGTTGGACACAAAAGAAGATATTTTCAAAAATGTTGAATACGAGTAGCCATTGACTTCCATGGTATTTCTTCTTCCAACTATGAAAAGTCAATCAGGTTTTCAGCTTTCTTCAAAATATCTTCTATATCAAATCTAATTTGTAATTATTATAATTACAATTATGTTTATTATTTACCAATATACTTAATTCTTTTTTTAATACTTCCATTTTTGAGTAAAAAATGTGTACATTGTAATTTCTGAGTGAACTATTCAAGGCACAAGAAATATTATTATTATAAATAATAAAGTCAATCAAAATAAAACAATTGCAGATAAAATGTTACATATTATGTGTAAAAAAGGAAGGTGATCATGAAAGAAGGAAATTCGATTATTTAAAAATGCCAAATTACAATTTTATAAAAAAACAAAAAAAAAAAAAACTAAAAATGATTACACAATACACAAGAAATATTATTATTATTATTAATATTATTTCCATTCTATTTTATGTTAGAAACAAATAACAAATAGCGGTTAGGTAACATTTTTACTCATTCATATATTTCTTATACAGGGTTTCTGCAGGTTTTACCAAGTCAAATTTAAGACTTTTTTGGGGGAGGGAGCAGGGGGGGGGGGGGGGGGGGTATGGGATAGGGGGGGACATACAGGAAAGCATTGGGAGCAGAGAGAGGGGGAGGATCGGCATAGGACCTTGAGACGAGAATCAAACTCAGGTCGCCGTGAGCACCATGGTGCTATATGTCGGTGCACTTAACCACTAGGCTATTGGCGCCAACACAAATTTAAGACTTTAAGACCATGAAGAATGAAATTTCAGACAAATTTCAAAACAAGCAGACCCTAGTTGTATACATAAATTTTTTTTTCAACATAACTTAAAAAAACTCTTTAAAAACTAAGTATGCACAAGAGACTTTTATAATATTAGTTATGAATATAGTTTTGCTAAAAGTTTTATTGAGACGTGTTGTTGGTGACTGGATGCATGTTGGATTGATTGGGTAGCTTTTTGTGTAGGAAAATTAAGACCTGTTTAAAATGATTTAAGTCCTACAAGACAATATTTAAGTGAATTTAAGACTTAAAGACCCTGCGGATACCCTGTTATAGTAATAACCCTACAAATACTATACTTTACTACTAATAAAATGGTTTTTTTTCTTTATAGTCACACACTGCCATAAAATAAACCTAAACCTAATAATCAACCTAAACATAAACCTAGGCAAGGCAAGTTTATTTATATAGCACATTTCATACACAATGGTAATTCAAAGTGCTTTACATAAACAAGAACATAAACAACCTAATAATAAACATATAAATAATAGAAAATTACTTTTTTTATTTGTCAAATTTGCAGCTCCACAGACCTTTAGCATACATAAGACCTTTAGCTTTTACAAAATAATAATAAAAAAAATTAATGAATAAATAATTTCATTTAAAAACACAATTGCTGATCAGAATTACAATTTCGACTTGACAAAAGTAGCAGTTTGCGGTTCATCAGTCAAATCACAACTAACAGTGAGTGAGAGAGTCGTTACATTGGAGCTACTGGTTTCAATCGCTGTTTAAGAATGACTGTTTTTGTCATGACGTGTCTAAGTTGCAACCTATTTTTCTTCTGAATTGTGAGAGTCTGTTGTTTTTGACTGGGACAAAAATGGCATGATATTTTCACTAAAATCTATAATCGCACTAAAATGCTGCATCCAAATTTGCATATTATCCATCCTAAATAGAATTTGAAAACAGAATTAGTATGTCCCAAATCGTATTATGTTGGAAAGAGTACCCCATTTAACCCGGATGATCGAATATTTCTGGTAGGAATTCGATGTGCAGATCCAAGCGTGCTCTAAAAGTTAATATTGCCCACAATACATTGTTTGTTGGATATTAATTCATTTAGAACTACATAAAGTGTTAAACTATAAACATGGCAGATGTAGAAGGCCAACGGTTAAATTGAGAGGATTTTTTTCATGGTTCTTTATTAATATCTGACCTTCTGGAATATATTTATTTCATATGTTCCACATTATACTTATGTTCCCCTTCATACGGGAACTTCAACATGCGTCTGAAACAGACTATG
>CAIGQV010017835.1:23620677-23667036 GCA_903798115.1 Danio jaintianensis
GAGCTGAACACGCTCAAAACGGTGGAGATGATAGTGGACTTTAGGAGAAACCCCCCTGCACTTCCCCCACTCACCATCATGAACAGCACTGTGGCTGCAGTAGAGTCATTCAGGTTCCTGGGCACCACCATCTCTCAGGATCTGAAGTGGGACATTCACATAGACTCTATTGTGAAGAAAGCCCAGCAGAGACTGTACTTCCTTCGTCAGCTGAGGAAGTTCAACCTGCCACAGGAGCTGCTCGTACAGTTCTACTCAGCTGTCATCCAATCCATCCTCTGCACTTCAATCACCGTCTGGTTCGGCTCAGCTGCCAAAACCGACCTCCGTAGGCTACAGCGAATAGTCCGGACTGCTGAACGAATCACTGGCACTACCCTTCCTACACTTCAAGAACTGTACTCTTCCAGATTGAGTAAAAGGACTTGCAAAATCACTCTGGACCCTTCACACCCAGCACACTTTCTGTTTGAACTGTTACCGTCTGGTCGGCGCTACAGAGCACCGAGCACAAAAACAGCCAGACACAGGAAAAGTTTCTTTCCTCAGGCCATCTACCTCATGAACAGCTAATTATTCCCCTACTGTGCAATAAACATGTGCAATACTTTTTCATACGCACTTGTACACAGCACCTTATAACAATATACAATGCAATACTTTCTCCATACGCATTTGTACACAGCACCTTATAACTTGTATATTTATAACAAATCTGCACAAACAATTCATCATCCAGAGCTCTTTTGTCTAACTGCATCTCTGTTTAATGTTTGTCGTATTTTTCTCAAATTTATTTTGTCTTGTCACTTTATGTACACTGGAAGCTTCTGTAGCCAAAACAAATTCCTTGTGAGTGTAAGCACACTTGGCAATAAAACCGATTATATATATATATATACATATACACTTTTTTTTTTATTATACAAATAAGAAATAACAAATATTTATATAAAAGTATTTATAATTAAGTGGCTTATTGGCTGCAAAAACCATAAACAGTAAGTGTCCTGTATGTTAATGACCATAAGAATACAGATAGCAATAATTACATGAGTGTCTGGAATACTTGATTCTGATAGGTCAGTCGTGACATTCCAAGATATGTTTTTCCCAGATAACAACTTCTGAAACTTATAACACAGGTCCAACATTGACCATCAGAGAATACCTTCACATCCATATTCATATGCTTGTCTGTCTTGTTTTTGACTGTTTGGCCCCATCTTCGACTGAATAATACGTAGGTTAGTGTTTACTCCATCAGCTGTTTTTGTTTCTGTCAGCTTTGACTTTAATTAAACAAATAATGAAGAACTATTATGGATTTTGAGTCCGATTTTTATGTTTTGTGTTAAGTAGGCATGTAATAAGCAGGATAAAGTACACCCAGGCGGTTGTTTTTCGCAGAATAAAGCCCTTCAGTTCTTTCAGACTTTATTCTGCGATAAAAATCACCTGGATGTACTTTATCTCTTACTTAAAGCAGATAAAATAATAATTAACATCTCAAATTCACAATTTTTCACCCTTAAAACTAGATGAAAATGTGCTACAGCATTGCATTTTAGCTACTAAGGTGTTGCTTGTGGCCCAGTAAAAAAATTCCATCCAAATATGAGTAATTTGCCACACCCAACATTTCATTTTATTTTTTTTTGTTTTATATGACTTCTCAAAAAAAACACTCACCATCTTCAAAAGTGCAGCGGTAGTAGTCATTTTTGTGTGGCGATTCTGCCAGGTGCATGCCCGTGTCCAGGTCGAAGCCTGTGTTTTGGGCTTGTCTTTGAGCGTGCCTCAGGATAGCGCCCCCTAGGTCCCTCAGACGTATTGCAGCTTGGTAAAACACAGTGTCTTTAGCATTGTAAAGCAGGCAGTTGGAGATCATGAGGTTGAAATCAGCCTCCAGGTCAGTGACAGAGCGATACTTGTGAGCCTCCAATTTGGACTGCATTGTGGAGAAGTCCATGGGGTGCGTGATAAACTCTAGGTAATCTGGGACCTGAGAAGTCAAGAGCACAGTTTCACGGTTTAAAGCATGAAGTTTTGGTTACCAAGAATAGATACGAGAGAAGAAAACTAAGAGAATTGTATTTTAATAAAAAAAAGTGTTTACATTTTTTCAAAATGTATTACATCAATGCATGTCCATGGATGTTTCAGGATTGACAACAACATTTAAAGGGATAGTTCACCCAAAAATTTTCCTACTATTAAAGGTTGGTTTATACTTCTGCGTCGAGTGATCGCTGTGACCCACGGCACATGCCTTGCGCTTAGCCATGCATTTATACTGTGTGCTGTTTGTGTTGCTCTGCAATAACACTTCCAAAACGCTAGCTGGTATTAGGTTATGTTATGTTCCTCTGTATTGAGTTTCTTCGCTGGTGTTTTGTTTTTTTCTGAACGCTACCTTAACGTACAAGTAGCTAAAACTCGCTCATTCAGAGGTGGGAACCGGCGGACGTGCAACAACTTTAATCATAAGGTAAACACAAAACATCTGAAGCTCCTTCACGGGACCCGACACTTGTAAACACTCGCTCCATCGGGTTCGCGGCTCTCAGCCCACACTCGGCACAGCTAAACGTCGTTTCGACATGTAGTTACATTTTTTGAGATGTGCGCGTCAGTGTCAGCGTCAGCCACAGCAAGGGCTATGCGACCACGTGAAAGCTGCGCCAGACCATATGCGTGCGCTTGAATCAGCCTTTACTTTGTTTCAGCAGTTTTTTTTTTCTTTGTTGAACACAAAAGAAGATATTTTGAAGAATGTTTAAGACTTGTAGCCACTGACTACCATAGTAGGTAACAAAAATATTATGGTAGTCAAAGGCTACCGGTTTTCAACATTCTTCTAAATATATTCTGCAGAGGAAAAAACTACAAGAGATTTGATAAGTGGAGAATGAGCAAATGCTGACAGATTTTATATTTTTGGGTGCTCTATCACTTTAAATTGTGGAGCAAAACAAAATTAATGCAATGACATTAACTATGGTAACTTTCAAGCAATTGGCACATCTGGTATTCAATTTTTTTGACCGATTTTCTCAAACTAAAGCTTTGTCATGTTCTAAAATTTGTGTGATGTCATGTTTTGTTTACATATAGAGGGCTACCTTACAGAGTGCACTTTTTTAAAATGTTGCCATGTCAACTGATTTTAAGCGTCTTGTTTTATATTTATTTAGGTTTTACTTAAAAATTGAAGTTTATTAGAATAGGCAGCTGACATGAAGTATTTGCATTTCAGCTTTTGCGATACTTGCTCGTCTTCTGTTTTTTTTTTTCTTTTCTAACAAGATCTGGCAACATGAATGAGTCAAGGCTCACACCTCTAACCATCTTCCTCTATGCAGTTGGTTATTATTGCGCACATACAAAAGAGAGAGAGACAGCTCTGATGTGCATTACAATACGTCACAAACAATTAGTTGAGTTCAGTTCTGTACACAACTTAAAACGCTTAACCACAGTTGTCATTATCTAAATTATCTAATTCAGTTGTTGAGTGCAGTTGTCACTCCCATAAATTACTGTTTACAACACAGGATTAAGCACTAAAAAGTGAACTGACAACTGAATTTAGCCACAGATTGTACATGGTCTTTTAGAAAAAGACAGTAAAGGCACAGTAAATACCTATATATAAAAATATATCCTAGTTTCTACTCAAAGCATCACTGTTTGCACAAAAATCTCAAGCTTTCAACTTCTATATTAAATTAATACAATTAAAAATCAAATTAGCACTGATTTCGATTTAAGGACTTTTTAAAGCACCATTAATTTTCAAATCAAGCACCTTTGTAATTCACACACCCAGCATATGTAGCGTCATGAAAGTCCTAACTGTACTTAACATTTCACTTACACTTAATATTTACATAGAAAATGTCAGAGTGATAGGCGGCATGGTGGCTCAGTTGTTAGCACTGTCGCCTCACAGAAAGAAGGCCGCTAGTTTGAGTCCCGGCTGGGCCAGTTGGCATCTGTGTGTAGTTTGTATGTTCGCCCCGTGTTGCCGTGGGTTTCCTTCGGGTGATCTGGTTTCCACCACAGTCCAAAGACATCCAGTATAAGTGAATTGAATAAACTAAATTGGCTGTAGTGTATGAGTGTGTGTGAATGTGAGAGTGTATGGGTGTTTCGCAGTACTGGGTTGCAGCTGGAAGGGCATCCGCTGTCTAAAACAAATGCCGGAATAGTAAGCGGTTCATTCCGCTGTGGCAACCTCTGAAATAGAGACTAAGCCGAAGGAAAATGAATGAATGTCAGAGTGATGATTTTTGAATGTCATTTTCAAAATTTTTTGATCTTTTTAAACAGTCATGTTGTTGTTGAATTCAAAACTATTCATATTCGTTTTTTGAAATATTTATAAAATGTGCATTGTTTGTCATAGTTGTTGTACAAGATTTTTTAAATTAAGAATTTCTAGGTTTTTTTAAATCTGTTTTTGACAGCAGCATGACAATTGTTGAAATAAGACCAACAACTAATTTCATGTCAAATTTAATTCAACCACTTTCAAGGACCTATGTTTGTTTTAAGTACTTTCCAGGCCTGGAACCATCTGTCTGAAATTCAAGTACTTTCAAGAAGTGTGGGAAACCCTGTTAAAAGACTGTGTGACACTGAAGACCTGATTGAAAATTCTGTTTTGCCATAACATTAATACATTATATCTAATACATTAAAACAGATAACAGGTATTTCAAACTGCAATTATATTTCTCATTTTACCAATAACTATGTTCAATCGCTCTATGTTATCAAAGTATGATATATAGACAGACCTCTTTCAAGTTGACAGGTTGTGCAAATATTTTTGCTGTGTCTTTCTCCTGAAGCTGCTCTAAAGTGGAGCTCAGCAGTACCAGAATCGGAGTTAACTGATGCTCAGTCACTGCCTGGTGAATCTTCACCTACAAAAGCAAAAACACATGGTTATAGTAAATTAAACTCTTGAAACAAAAATTACATGAAATTAAAAGTTATGCAAATTGTAATCTATGCCTTTGAGCTTTGAGATCATCAATATACTAATGTAGTTCTAAAAGCTGACAAAACTATTTTATTCAAATTATGATACATACATACATACAAAAATATATACAAGTAGATGCCATGAAACAGTCCACTTGTACAAAAAATAATAATTATGTATAAAATTAACTATAAATTGGATATACTCTATATGATAGGAATGTCAGCTTTTAAAGGTACCCTGAAGTGCTTTGAAATGTGCATTTTTATTCGATGTTTGACCGAAACATGAAGAGAGGGTGGGACATAATGTAGCTCCTTCCTTTTTTATAAAATAGCCAATGGCGTTTTGCTTTATCACCGCTCTGCCAGTGAGAGTGGTTGAGCTCAAGCGCATCAAATGTGAAGTGTCTTGAAGGGGCGGGGCATGTCAGATACTAGAGAGCATTTGATTGGTCACGATTTGATGAGAAACTGAACCATGAGGTGACACGAATAAAACCGTTAATCCATTTAGGCGGAAGTGACAAAATTACAAGCGTTACATGTTTATATCAGTTTTATATCTTCAAAACGCAAATTTTGTCACTGTTTTGGAGCACACTAGCTTATAGATATCCTAAAAACGAACAATACTGATAGTAACATCTAAAAAAAACTATTTTAATTTCATGGGACCTTTAAGCTTGTCCAGCAACATCACAGCAATATTGGTCCAGCTTTGAATTGAACCTTCCAGCAAAGCAATCTCTCAAAAATATGATAACCAGGTAAAAATTGGAGGAGTGGATGGTTCAATCCACAATTTCAAAATAGTCTTTTTAGCAGCAGTGTTTGCAGCTGATAAGGGTGTTCAATTGTAGTGTGGAGTCATCCAATGAAAGAAAAAGTAGGGGATCCCGAGGTATGTCTACATGCAGGAACTCCGAAAGAGCAGAGCATACAAATTTCCAAAAAAGAACCGCCAAATATTTCCAGAAAAAATTATAATAAATAAATAAAATCTATGAATCATCACTTAATCACAGGCATGTATACATTTCTATCCAATAAAAAGTTATTTTGAATGTCAACTTTCCTTTTCCGTATAATATAATACATTTTTTAACTACAAGTGGAAAATTATGGCATTAATGCATATTCAGTTGCATTAATGCTCATAGATTATTCTCAACCACCAGTCTGTTGGAAAGGAAGTACTTTAGAAATACATCTTCACTTTCATCCACTGTATACGATGTGTGGTTTTGCAGGGCTGAAAAAGCAGCCAAGTCAAAGCTCCAGAAATGAGTAAGTCCCATTTTACACACTATATTTGCCAAATCAAGTCATAGCCATACAGAGACTCACAGCCGTTTCGCCTTGCAGTATAACGGTGGGCTATTTCTGTACTTTCACAACGACAGCATTTTTCTGCTGCTCAATGAGCTTTGGCTTTAAACAGAATGAAAAGTAATTCTGGCTTATAACATCGTCCATTCTGCTTGATAACAGCTATGAATTATTAAACGGTTATTGGGAGTAAGTAATGGAACTAGTACAAACTTGATCCCCACAAATTTTTATTTAAAGGTGCTGTATGTAAGTTTTTGACTATTCTAAAGCATAAAAATACCATAATATATTTGAGGATATTTAAGAAACATGCCAAGTGAACATTCTTGTTTATCTGAAAAACAATGTTGAAGTCAGTTATTCTGCTTTGAACATGTGCATTACGTGCCGGAATGGCTGTCTTTGTTTTCGTTCTTTTAACCCGCCCATTCAGAAGCACAGAACAACGTTACTTCACTGCACTCCAGCGAAATGGTAAGGTTTACAATCTAATAAATACATATTAAACCTCTGCCGAGCAAAAATGTGTTTTGATCCGGGAGTGCAATACCTAGTTCAACCACTGGGTGTCAAACTTACATACTGCACCTTTAAGGAGGGGCATCACATTTACATCAATATGGTGATTTGGATGAAACAACCTATAGATATTAATCCTTAATCACCTGGTTTTAGTCAGATTCACTGAAAAAAAAGTGCTTGTGTTACTTGCGCCAAGCCTGACAGATGTCTTTTTCTCTTTTAATAGTTCAGTCAAATACTTGAGTGCTTCAAGTTGCTTGATAACAGTTCAATAATGGATTAATATATAATTTTGAAATTAAACAAGCTACACAAATTGCAGCACTCCTTTTTAATGGTGAAACTTGTAAATATGAGATCATATTTACTTTCATATTTATTTACACACATTTACATATTTATTCATAATTTAATATTTATTTGTTTGTTGTATATTAATATGTATTATGCAATATGTAAATGTTTGGATGATTTGAGTACAATACAATTTCTAAAGTTATATTATCTGTCTTTCAGTAGATATATATATATATATATATATATATATATATATATATATATGACACCTACTGTGGCTTTATTTTCCAAACAAGGGATTCTAATTGACTGAATTTGATTGAATTAAAGCATTTTAAACCTTAAATAAAAGTTACTGAGTTGAGTTATACTTTATTGTCCTTTTCAGGAATTTTGTCTTGAACTCAAACAGCACATTTGTCTTGAACTCAGTGCACATATAACAAATATAATACAACATGTAACATTTACCAACAACAGTGACATTTAAAAGGCCCATCAAGATTAGTTTACCATATAAAATGCAAATGGTATAAATGGCTTCTTGTAATGGTTACTTTTACATTAAGGAACGCTGTATTGCTTCCCCAATGGCAGAACTTCATACATTGGAAATAAAAAATTATTTGGATCATTTGGTGCATTCCTAAAAACCAACAACTCACAGGTTGACTGAAGTGATGTATACTCTCTTACACCAATCTTTTTCATGGCAACTTTGACAAGACGTGAAAGTTGTGTTTTTGATTAAACTGAAAGACTGCCATACCAAGCCTGCATAAAGTTTTCTAGTAAACTTCCCAAAACATCAACATGAGATTTTTACTTATTTCAATCAGTCTGAGTCTCCTTAAAAATATAGTCTTACTTGGAACTTTGAGCAGACATAGGCTGTTTCTCAATCAGCGTTCTCGTGTAACGTCATCATCAAGTTCAGTTCCAAAACTCAAGACCGCAAGACCTTTCAAGAGGACGCATGAAAGAACCGGATGTGTTCTATCGAGGATGCGTCGATGCAGACTTGAGCGCAAAACTCACTTGAGAAGTCCCAGAATTCATTTGATGCCCGTTTAATATTAAAGTTCAGAGATATAACTTATTTATTTCAGGAGTTTACCTAAATGAGACGGTGAAAGTAAACATTAACATGAAAATCTTAATAAAGGCATAAACACATTAATTCGTATTCAAATCTGTTTTATTTGTATTGTGCAAAGTATATTTGTATGTTTTTTTGTGCATGTTATATATATTAAAAAGGGGAAAAACAATAAATTGTTGTATGAATGCTGTAATGTTTAAATAATTGTCCGTTCCGAGGTGATCTGGCAAGAACGCAAGTCCGTTCTTAGCATTCTTGGAATTGAGAAACAGCCATAGTCACAGTGGGCTTTCCAAGTCAGTGTACGGTCATTGACCAGCCCAAGGTATCCACTTGTTCGATCACATTACCGTGGATAATTACTGGACTCTTAAATCACTCTTAAATCAAACACCTAGTGTTTTCGGGTCTACTATTTTTCTCTGGTTTTCTCCACATTTACAGTAAGTTGATTCGCACCACAACACTGCACAAAGTTCGCTATTAAATATAATATAAAATAATTAATATAAACATAATATAAAATAACGCTATTTAGTTATATCCTCATTTTTCCTCAGCAGGGTTAGTATTTCAGTGTCATCAGTATTTTATAATGTAATTATTCTCATGCAAATAAAAAAATAATTTGTGTATACATTAAACAGGATGGGAGCGCATACACAACCATAAGGGGCACCTACACTAGCTAATCTAACATTATTATTATTATTTTATTTAAGTTTCCAATTGTTATATTCTCCAAATAATTCCACAGAAAGCAACAGATTTGTACAAAATTTTGCGCAGAAATAGCAAAAATAAATAAATAAAAAATCCACAGATTCTGTTTGCCACTGAATATGAGCTACACACCGTTTAAAGTGACAAATGTGTCTTAAAAACTATGAGTTGAGTTCAACTTTAGTTACAAAATAACCAGATCCACATATGCGGTTGTCATCATCACTCACTTCGTCATTTTTATTACGCAAGAACAGACTGTTTTTGTACATATATTTTCAGTGTTACCTGCTCTCTCTTTAGTTTCTCTCTCTTGCGGATGAGCTCAATAAGCAGTCGAGCTCTTTCCAGATCATGACGAAGCTTCTGCCAGTACTTCAGCTCTTCTCTAACAGCATTCAGCTTTTCATCTGGCTCCGTCTGCGCACAATTTATAAGATCCAAAGATGAGCGAATACATCTGTGCAATTGATCAGAGTGAAGTGTGGCACTGCATTCTTTTACACGCGAGTAGCCCATAATGATGTGTTTTCAATATCTACCAGCAGCTTGCAGAAAATTATTCAACACACAAACTCATCACTGCATGTGTTTGAGTCACATAGCAACACAACAATCATCCTCCCAAATTTCTAATGAGATGCACGTGTAGACCAGCTACTGTCAGCAATAGAGATTTTAAGAAGAAAATAAAAAAAATTTATATCTAAATTTGATAGCCATAAAATATCAGTATTGTTGTTTTGCTGTTGGTATGTAAAATAAATATCATTTAAAATAAATATTTTTGTTTAATTTTAAACATTGCTGATTTTACCATGGATACAACCACTTATGTTCATATGGTAAAAAAACATAAATAGCAATAATGAAAATTAGTAATAGTAACAACTAAAATTATTCCAGAGACCTTTTTATTCACAAGGTATTAATATATTTTCTGAATAAAAATGTTATAAGTAATAATAATAATAATAATAATAATAAGCTGGTCACTCTTTACAATAAGGTTTCATTAGAAAATGTATTTACTAACATGAACAACACTTGTACAGCATTTATTAATCATAGTTCAGTATTTACTAATGCATTATTAAAATCCAAATTCACAAACGTTACATTAGTTAATGTGAGATAACATGCACTAAAAATGTATTTTAACAAAGATGAACACTGTAATAAATGTATTGTTGATTGTTTGTTCGTTAATACATTAACATAAACTAATACAACCTTATTGTAAATTGTTATCAATAAAACACTAATAATTGTTAATTTATATAAGATTTAAATAGGAAACTGTGCCACCACACAAGCATTTAAAAAACACTGACCTGTTCTGCACTCCTCTGGCTCTGCAGATGTGAATGTAAACGTCGAATGAGAGGCACTCCGTTGCGGGACTGGCGCTTAAGCAACCAGTAATTGTGAATTCTCTGCATGAACTGATTCTTCTTTTGTATGGTTACATCTTTAGCAATTTTGTTCAACCTGTAAACAAACAACAACAAAAATAACACACAATAATAACCTTTACTTACCAAATATCTACTAGAGCTGCATGATATAGAAAAAAATCTGACGTTGTGATATTTTGTTTTTCCTGCTGTAATACTATAGCAGAATATCTGCTATATAACATTATGAATACAATTTCACCAGATGATTTGGACAGCTCTATTTGAAAAGAATCCATTCATTTAGATTGACTGGGATGAATTTGTAAGAGAGTGAATCATGCATGAAATATAATAAACAAATTACAAGCATAGATTAATATAACAGAGTAAAGATAAAAGTGAAATAAACAATGCTTTATGGATTTCTGGGAAGTCTAATAGTATTAGATAGAAAAACTGAAAAATAAAATGTAAAATAACAGAGTTCATTGTATAAATAAATCAATAAAATTTATGTTTATTAATGTTACAAATATTACAATTTCTTATGCCTAAATGTTTTAACTTATCTTGAGTGCTCACACACTTATAGGCCTTTAAAACACAAGCAAACGATAAACTTTCACTCCATTTTGGTTAAACCCTGCAGTGACTCCACAAATCTCATGTGTTTTCAACTGTGGCTCCTGCTCAACTATAACCCTGACTAAACATTGCACATCCGTGACGCGACTATTGCACATGAACACACTGCAATATTGATGCTGAAACTATATATTGTGCAGCCCTAATATGTCTTCCAATTAAAAATGCATAATTCCTCTCTCAGCCCCCTTTAGAAACCTCCAGTTTTCTTTTGGATACGTACAGCATGATCAACAATGTAGAACAATATTTGCTGTATGTAGGATTGCACTGTGGATTATTAATGGATAAATTTCAGGCTTTCTCAGCAGAAGGAGAGGATAAATTGTCGTAACTGGTAAACTCTTCCAAATCAACAACATCTATGTTAGATCCTATACCAACCACATTTTTATTATTACTATTCTAAATGTTTTATCTGTAGTGTTCACTGCTACATATTTAAGTGTTTTTATTGTTGTTTTCATGTGCTCTTGGAGATTCTGTTTTCTTTTGTAACGTATTTCGTGTACATGTATTATGTATATGTATAAATAAAACATAAAAAATGCATTATTTTTTCAAATCTATATGTATTTCCAACTACATACCTTTGCGTGGGTATTTCTGGGACGGTGACCAACGGTGTTGTGGCTTTTTTGGACACCTCCTCCTTCTTCCCTTTCTTATGCTGCTGCTTAGAATGCACTTTATTGCTTCCTTTCTGCTTCTTCAGCTGTGGCGTCTGCGTGTAGGCACTGCGGCCCCTGTTAGCCCTACACCCCAGGACCCTTCCACCAGTCTCTTCATCGTCCGACCCATTCACAGGTGGCGAATGTACCTCGCAAAACGCTGTCTTTTTCACCGAAAACGTAGTCCCATTCACAGTAGTCTCTCGAACTGGATCTATTTTCATAAAAAGTCCCGCTCTTTGTGCACAGGTGACATGGAAAGCCGTGTAGCAGTTTGCTTTGTGGCATTGGATGGAGGCGCCACAACCTTTCTGCTTGCACAGGTAGCATGTTAGCTTCCACCTAGCGGCTGGAATATTGTCCACACCCTCAATGGGCTCAAGGAAGACCGTATTAGCAAAACACACCTCAGGGATCCAAATAGCGCAAACAACATGCGCCCATCGTCCATCGCTCGTCTGTTTAAACGCACCACCCTGATTTGGGCACAGCACACAGTCCACGGGGCGAGAAGGAGACTGCAAGCAACACCTGCAAAGCCACTGCCCTTCTGGGATATAAGGAACTCCATAACACTCCTGGTGGACAGCTAGATTGCAAATATCACAAAATAAGATGACGTTACTGTTGAGACATTCGTCGTCCAAACAGACACAGCAGAAGGCATCTTCGTCTATGATGCTCTGTAAGGGCGCTTGGCTTCGTGACTCTAAGAATGACTCCTTTTCTAAACGGTCAATCAGGACTTCGAAGGTGTCGGGTGATATTTGTGGCTGGCCATCTGAATCTCGTTTTTCATTCACCAGTTCGAGCCAGGCCACGTCCTCCTCATCCATATCATACTCTGCATCTGTGTCTGGTTCTTCACTGGATTTATCAATAAAACGATAGTACGCCGAAGGCCGCGGAGGCGCCTCCACTGGTTCATAAGACTCATGTTCTCTGAAAGTGGGCTTAGGTAATGTGCCATGGTGGCTGTTCCCACTTGACTGTGTCTGAGATTGTCCGTGAGCGTTGGAGCAGTGATTCTGGGATGAAGATAACTGCTTGACATCTTTCTTTTTGCCTCTGTGGGCTACTGATCTGCGTGGCGAGCTGACGACAGTGCTCACCGACGTCTGCTCGCTGTTTTCTTTGTTGCTATTACACTCGGCGATATCCTGAGCGGTCATCTCATCTTCAGTGATCACCACCAGCGGGTCAAAAATGCTGATCCGATGCAGTCTTCCATCCAAGTCCACTTCCACAATCTTCTGAGCCTGGGCGTATGTTAGGGTTTCTCTGGTAGGTGAAACCTTTAGCCGGTAGGGAGAGGGTGAGCGTGGCGGCGATTCCTCCCTGGCTGCTGTACCTGTGTCCGAGGCATCACTCTGGGCCCCGGCCAGGCCTCCTCTCCGCCGTGGTTTTCTCATGGGCGCTCACACCACGCAGCCCCGTGTACCGTGACCTGTGGACAAACAAACAAGGTTTCTCAGTAAGGCTGTGCAATGTGACAATACACATCGTATGGACAAAATAAAAAGTATGTCGTTTCATGTTATGCTCCATCATTTATTTTGTAGTGCCAAAAAATACAGTGTTTACGATAAAACGTTTTCATAATACACGAGCGCAATTACAGGTATGCAGACAGAAACATGAATAACAGCGTTGTGAGAAAGTTGCAATCTTGAAAGTACAAGGTTTACATTTTGCATTTTATTTCTTTCATTTTTAGGTTGGATCTGTAATCATTCGTTTTTGAATATCCCTTTATATTTAATTAATATTTATTTGACATTTTTAATCAAACATTTGCCCTGAAATTGACAAATATGATCACAAATAAAAGAGTAGATTTCTGAGCATATACTTTAAAATGTAAAAAAGGAATAGTCTATTGCATGTGGCCAGTATGTATGATATATATATATATATATATATATATATAAACTGATTGAATTTACAAAAATAGTACTATATCATGATAAATATCGTTATCAGGATATGGGATGACTTGTATCATGATTTTGTCATTTCGCCCAGCCCTATTTCTCAGTATTTTACCAAAAACAAATATAGTGTTGTGCTATTTTCATTCATTGTCTTATACGTTGCCACGCCAAATAGACAACACTGAGAAGTTTTCACATCACCTATGGGCGACTGTCTCATGTGTCTATAAATACTGTGCACACTTTTCTTTCCAGGAAGTGGGTGGAAGAAACCCACATCATGACATGCTGACAAATGTTTGTTTTGAAATGTATTTACTATTATAACTAATGTGTTTTGAATAAATGCAAGTATTTTTTGTTAAATAGCATTACTTTAAGTTGTATAATTATGTATGCAACTATCCTTATAACAGATGTTACCCTTTTTTGGTATCTCTAATACTTCACATTTTAATGTTTGAATAAGGAAAAAACGCTATTGCTTTACACAAAAAAACATTGTACATTGTAAAAAGAAAAAAACACTTTTATATGACTATGAATTGTTGCAGTGCGCTATGTTAAGAACAATTCAGAAATTGAATATAAAAAGTTACAAATGATTAAATAAACAATTTTATAAATAACAAAATTATTCATGTGCGTCGCAGCAAATAAATCAAACATTTATTGAAAGAAATATTTGAGAAATTATATTAAATAGTACACAAATACTAAGAACACTAAAATGTCATTCACTGTAACAATTTATTGACAAAAGCTCCTGTAAGCAAAGCAAAATCATGTTTGGAAATAATGAATTATTTGTGTGAACAAAGTGTTCTGTTTCTTCTTCTGCCTTGTCTGGTTTATATTTGTTATATTTATGCTTGTATTGTTAATGTGCTACATTGTGTACACTGAAAAAGATCATATATTTTTATATTATGTCTAACTGCTCCAGTGCACTATTTTTATGATAAAAATAAGAAATGCAATATTTAAAAATATTTAAACAAACAATTTGATAAATAAAAATTTTTTAATGTGTAACAGCAAATAAATTCCATATTAACATTCATAGAAAAAAAAAAGTAAAAAATAAATTAAACCATTTAATATGATATTTTAATATTTTGCATAATGTTAATGAGTCAAAGATGTAAATGTGATTAAGCATCAAAAATGGTGTTAAAGAACATTCAGTTGTTGTTTTTTTTAAACCAGGATTAAGAGAAGATGCCCATTAAAATGTCATTCAGTGTAACAATTTATAGACAAAACAATCCTGTCAGGCATATTTAGAACAAGAATCACTTGATGACAAATTAAGATACCCTATTTAAAGCATCCCATGGCAAATCTTAAGTTTCGAATCATTTAAAAAATAATGAATATTTGTATAATCATCAAATTATTTTACATATTTGAATAAGTACACAATGGATGTTGGAAAAAATAAAATAGACAATATACTTGCATTTAATATAGTTTGTACACAAATAAAAACACTTTTGGAAGTTTAATTTGATGCGGAAACCAAAATGAACCTAATATGAATAAAAATCATTCATTCATTCATTCATTTTCTTTTCGGCTTAGTCCCTTTATTAATCCGGGGTCGCCACAGCGGAATGAACCGCCAACTTATCCAGCATATGTTTTACGCAGCGGATGCCCTTCCAGCTGCAACCCATCACTGGGAAACATCCACACACACGAATAAAAATCATATTCATAAAATTGTTATACAACAATAAAAACATTACTACATAAAAATGTAAATGATACCGAATATTTAGCAAAGTAATAAACAAAATACATTCTTAAAATCAAAAAAGTTTTGCATATAACTCGGTTGTGAACTATCATGTGCTATATAAATCTACAAATCTAAATATTCCGAAGTTAAATCAGTATAGAAGTAAGCAAATGGATCAATTTACATTATTAATTTAGTTTAGTATACGACATTAGATTAGACAAATTCATTGGAAGGATTAAGTTCAGGCCGGTCGCCAACTTACAGTGTTTTTATTTTTGCTGTCCAATGGGCGGGGCTTTTATCTTAAGGCCTCTAGCAGTTCACCCTCTTGGGGCCAAGGCGAAATCCAATGTTAAATAAAATGTAAGTTAACGCCGCAGTTATACATTCACATCAACAGCCACAAACACTTCCAGAGAAATATCACAAAAGTTTAACTGGAGTTTTGAGGAATTTGTCACTGAAGTGAGACGACCACCACAGGCTGCGAAGTTTACCAAGCCCGCACACTTCGACAGCCAATCACAGCTTGTCAGCACCTTCATCTAGCCAATCAGCAGCGAGAAAAAGTATCACACAGGATAATAGTTAGGTTGCGCGTCCTCGATTCTAGAACGAAACGTCAGCCATATTTACAGTTCAACAGAACTTCAGATTCAGTTAAGTTTCCTCATAACCCCCTTGCACAAAAACAAACAATAACACCGCCGATGTCATCTCAAATCATAAAACTGTTAATCTAATGGTCCGTATATGCGAAGGTGCTCACTGTTAAACTCCGAAGCGATCGAAACGCCAAGGCGGCTAAAGCTGGCGGGCTAGTTAGCCGCTCTCGCCCGGGTAACAAGCACAGCAACCCCGCGTGCGGTAACCAAACACACCGCTCGGCTAAACAATCCTCGACATTGACCTCACAACTCGAATTGATAATACACACAAAAATACAACGTTGATACCTAACAACTTACCGTATTTTCCGACCACAACTTCCGTAGAGAAGGCGAAGGCTGTTTGAGCTGGCGGCTTGGCCGAAAAGCCGGTAAAAAAAAATCACCGATAAAATGTCCCCCGTCTCTCAGTCTTCCATAGTTTCCTCCTACAAATGTCTTCCGCGCACTCATGAATTAGCGTTCATTTCTGGCGTTTTAGCTGCTGGTCGACTCTTGGGTTAGATAAGACAGGGAACAGCAAGGCTAGCTCGCTATTTTCAGCTACCACAGCCGTCTCTGCCTGGGTAGATAGTTAGTGGCTCGCCAGATACAGAGGCAGAGCCGAGCGGAGCTTTCAGTCGAGATAGCAAGAACACGCCCCTTCAGAAAAGCAGGCCATCTACTCAGTCAGCTTTACGACTAATTTAATAAAGCATTACGTTAGTGTTTATTTAACCCATAATAAGGGTTGGAGGTTTTCTCTTTAGGGTGTGTAGACACGAGCGTGTGCTTCCCACACGGTTCATGTTGTGGTCAGAGTTCATCACGACCTGTAATGCATACTACTTCGACTGGCCAAGTGTGCATATTACTAGATAAACGAAACAAGTATTATTTCTTTTAAATCAACGAATATAATACTCAGGCAGGTACAAAACACAGTTAGACGTGGTTATATTTCAAGCACAGTTGAGTTAAGGGATGAACTATCACAAAAACAAGCAATAAAGTCAAAGAAAACAATAAAATGAGGAAAAATACATGGATAGATGGCACATTTTATAACATCTCCCACTAAGGTGCAACTTAAAACCTATGGTGCCATTTGTCTCAGCCAATCAATCACTTCCACAAGCTGAACATCCTGTCACACCTTTCAGAGGTACTAAAAACAAGTCAGCATGAAATTAGAGTATATATGTGCTTTAATACACATGCTTGATCTCATATTATATAATATAATCTGTCAAATAAATGCCATAACTCTCTTATACCCCATGACTTTGTACACCATATCATTCTGAAATGCAGGGTTGGACTTAAATAAGCAAGGTAAGTGGGCGCTTAGGGCCCCAGGAAATCTGAGGGCCCCCAAATAATATCCTAGAAGTATAAATTATACCTATAAACTATATTCAACATTGTTTTCTATCATATTTTGTATGACGAGGGTCTAAAGTTTAACAATTATTACATCTGCGCAAATGTGTCCCCCACCCTTAATCATGGACCAGTCCAGCAGTCAAATCAGGTAACGATTTAGTTTTAAAAACGAAATAATTTATTAATTTTAGTTGAATTAGTGAATTTATTTAAAGAAAACAAATCATTTAAAAAGTTTTACAAGGTTAAGATAAAATGTAGAAAAGGAGATTGAGTGATATAAGAAAAAAACAACAACATGTAAATAAAAAAAATAAAAATAAATTAAAGTACAAAAAGGGCATTTTAGGACTTTTGGGCCTCATGGCTGGAATTGCTTAGGGCCCCCAAATCACTAAATCCGCCCCTGCTGACATGTTTAACACCCTATTTTTTTAGTGTAATCATTTTTCATTTGAGGATGCAGGTAAATACGGTAACATTTTATAGTATCATATTGTTTAACACAGAAATATTCCAGGTTATAGAAGTAAAATAAGTTGCGATTGTCATTTCATGTTAAATTACATTAAGCATTTCACAATACTGAAGCATTATTAGTGTTTAAATGAAGACAGTAACAGTGGTTAATCGGTAACCAATATATATAGTTGGGAAAGCAAAACTGAGAGCACTTAAATGATCAGTTTTTCGGAATTTCGGAAAGTGATTTTGAGAAAATGGGTATGAAATTAAATGTTAATAAGTGCAAAGACTATAGAGTACACAAGACATGTCACTCGTATAGTTTTGAATGGGGAAAAGTGTAAAGGTCAACATGGCGAAAGAAGCCCCGCCAACTAGTACAGGAGCCAATCAATGATCGCTATAGACTGACGATTCTCTGGGGGCTCAGACCAGATGTGAGTTTCTGCAGATTTTGTGTGATTCAAACATTTAGGAATGAAACTAAAGAGACAGTTGTTGTTTAATTTTATTGGTTCTTCCTAATATTAAATTTAATTGTAAGCTTAGCAAGCAAATCTTGAGAATTTGATGTTTACTTATTCAAACAGAATGCCCGAGCATACTGCCCAAAAGGAGTTTCAAAGATGGCTGCTGAGTGAAATGACTTGCCTTAAAGGGACTTCGATAATAAAATTTCAAATACAAATATTGTTATTTAAAGTATTTTTTTTTATTTTTATAAAATGACAATTGGTCAGAATTACAAATATTTTCTGTTGTTGTGATTGAGTTAATCCACTGACCAAATATAGATTTTTTACTTAAGTTTTAACATTAGTGTTGTATTGTCTAAAATTATTTTTAAAATGTCTGAAAACCTTTTATTATTTTGAGCAAAAAATGCTCTAAATTACATTTTTTTAAAACAATTGGAATAAATTTCAACAGTAAAACATAAATCAATCAATCATAAAACAAAAAATATGTTTTACTCAAACTATAAATCGTAAAATCTAGAGAATTTTCAGATGGTCTCAGTTTTTTTTCCATAGCTGGATATATAATATACACTTTCTATTTTAGTTTAGGGGTTAGTTTGGGGTTGGACAATTAAAAAAAAACCTCTTATATTCACCAAGGTTGCATTTATTGAATCAAAAATACAGTAATAACAATACTGTAAAATAATTACCATAAAGAACATATTTTCTATTTTTTAAATGTGTATATAATATTTATGAATTGATTAATGTAACATCCTTGAATAAAAGTATATATTTTCTTTAAAAATCTCATTTGAACAACATACTGATGTGAAATACTTGAACATTAATTTCCACAACACTAAAATACATGAAATTATAATGGCTGTCCTTTTTAGAGCATTTTATCTCGACAACACTTAAAGGACAGTTTACTAATGAAAAGAAAAAGTGTTATCATTCTATCACCCTCTGAAGATGTGAAACGTGTTTTGTGAAAAATATGAAGGGAAAATATTTGAAGAAATAAAAATTACAGGTTTGTTTTGTTCACATACAAGCAACTGTATGATTTTAGAACACCGAATAAAGCCCTGAAGTTGTCTGAAATGGCACAGGGATGAAGTAAATTATGAGTAAATGGTGTAAGGGTGAGCAAATTATCCCTTTAATGTGCCATGCACTTGGCAATAAATGTAGGACAGTTACTACTACATCAAAATAAACTGCTCACCAGATTGCTCAGATATACACTCATAAAAATAAAGGTTCTTTATTGGCATCAGTGGTTCCATGAAGAACCTTTAACATTCTTGGAATGTTTCCACTGCTCAAAAGGTGCTTTATAGTAGAAATAATCTTTTTTAGATTATTAAAACGCACTTAACACTTCTTATAGGAATTAAAATGGTTCTTTTATAGGACCTATGCTTTTAAGAGTGTATTCCTGAAGCAGTGAGTAATTGTACAAAATACTGCTATTCATATACTTTTACGTTGAGGAGTGAATATGCATGAAAAATTGTTCCAAGGCAGAAACTAAATTGTATAATTGCAATACAGTACAGTGTCTGCATCAGACCCACTATCACTAGGACATTGTGAGTGTGTTTCTTCTCTTTGAGTCCCTTCTTGGGAAAGGAACAAAGCTTCTCACTTCTTTAAATGATAAACCTGTGAAAAAAATGGTCACATTATATATATATATATATACATACAAAATAAATGTAAACATAAAGCACTGCATAGCAGTCACGCATGTGTGTAATATCGTTTGCTCACGTTTCCACTCTTCTAAGGGCAGTGTGGCATTGTCGTAGCTGTCATCATATGAAGTAGGCTCCGGCCAGTCATCTGGATCTCTCAGACCATCAAAATAACTGTGTGCCAACGCACCATCAGCAGTGAGACGGGCATCAGCATCTAACACCAGCATCTTCTCAAGCAGCTCTACCGCTGAGGTTAGAGGGACGATACAGTGTCAGAAACAAAGCAACGGCATTAGAATAGCAGGAGCTAACACATGTATTATTATGCAGGCATTATTAGTACAAGGTAAGCTATGGTTTAATGTTAGTTATTTTGTCTTATTTTATCCATGATTAGGACTAGTTATTTTGATTTACTCTTAATGGTGCCATAAAGTGCTTTGATTCAATATATTAAATTGTTCTCTGATGTCTACATAATAGGAATTTGCTTTAGATAAGATCAAAAACTGTTTATATGCTCATTTATAACCACAGAATTTACCCCTAGAATGAAAAGCTAGTTTTGACCATATTTGGAACGGTCGTGAATAATAATGAGCTCTCCAGACCAAAGGGACCAACAGAGATGTTTTTTGTAAGAGCTGAGTGATATGACACATATCATATTAATTCAGCAGTGTAATGTGCCTGTTGCCTCATTAGAAAACTATTACTGCAAATTTCACAATATACATGTTAAAGTAACAAAAGATATAGTTAAACCTCTAGATAGACTTTAAAGCTCTTAGCAAGCTGTGATGAGATCTACCTGCCTGCTGCCTAAGCTTACCCAGAGCCCATGTCCTCCCAGTCCGTTTTCCAATCAAGTGTCATATTAGTCCCAAGTTACATAGTAAGTATAATAAGCTTAGTATGTATAAAAAGCTTAAATAAATTGATGCGTGAATTGCTCGAGATTGGAAAATCTAAACTTTAGCGGACATTCGTGAAGTAAACTGTTTAAAATGTTCATGCGCCTATTTACGTGTGAATAGCGCGTTTTATTCTTGCAAGCCCCGTCTGGTGTGAACGCCCAATTATGTTTAACTATACCTAAATCCAGATTTTCATTCTACGGCACTTTTAAATTGCTGGAAGATGTTGACTTGCATATTATGAATCACAAAAGACAAAAATTTTTACTTATTTAAGAAAAATATCACTTATATCTTACAAATTTTACCATCAAATATTAGTATAGCTAAAAGGCTCATGAACATTTGTGTCAGTGCTATAATTTATATAATTGTTTTTTTTACCCTCAAATGGTTACAGTTTTAATATGTTGATTAATGGGCACATAAACACATGCGGGTAGACTGATAAAATATTACAATAACAAAATTTCTTTTTTTATCTCAATTTGATATTTAAAAAAAAATAGAATTTATTATTTTCATAAATTGACAAACCTCAGGTTCTAGAGCTCAGATCCAGGTTAAGTATATTTATTTCTCAAACTTAATTCACGTCTATTTGTAAGGCATTCATTTTAATTCTTACTGATTGAAATTTTAAAAATTTATTAGTAAATGAAGACATTAATATAGGTAATAAATGCTGTAAGCATTGTTTACTGTTAATTATGGATAGTCCATTAACTAAATGTAAATGAACCCTAAGTGTAAACCATTGCTAGTTCTAGAAGTAACTGCAGAGCTAACAAAGCTTGTTACAGAAAACCAACATGGAATAATAATGTAATTTCATATTTCTGGGCTGCATATTAAATTCCAAGTTGCAATATATCACTAATCTAAAAGTTTTCACTGCTGTGCAATGGTAAAGGGTATGTGTGGCAATAGCTTCTGGTGACATTCTACCTGAAGTTTAAAAATGTAAAACCCAGCTTAAATTGCTCTGTTCCAATTGCTCAGCATCTTGTCATTTTTGTCAGAAATAATGACACATCACACTGACAGGCAGCAACTATGCAGTCAAACTAAATCACAAGTTTTACAATGAAAAAAGTCTCGCGCTAAGCAAGAAATGTGACAACATGACAAAGGAGTAATTTTTCATTGGGGTATTACTTACCTTTTTTACTGGCTCTGGGAAACAATGTTGAGAAATCTCTGTGGGGGTAGTGGGGCAGGGATCTGACATAACTCTTTGCCTATTTAACAGCAGCCAAGACACATTGACATTGATCAGGATGAGGGATGACAGCTGAACAGAAGCTACAGCAACCGTCACACAAGATGTTAATAATTTAAGCTCAACTTTTCTCCAAAATAGTCAAGACCACAATCACTTTCCCAATTTTATTTTGCATCGCATTAGCTATTCATTCCAAGTTACATCAGAGATCAGTCTTGGGTTTAATCAAGTTTCAGACACTCTATGTATTAAAGATACTATCTTTGGTTGCAATGAAAATGTCTCACCTCTGGGCTTTCCAGTTTCTCCACGAATTCTGGGCCTGGTGTTCCAGCTACTTTCATTATCTGAGTCAGCTGATCCATGTCTGAATGTCAGAAGTTAAAGACAATGCATGGCAAGCAGACGCTGATATACAGGGGTGGCACAGGGTGGCAATGCACAGCTAGTGTTTTTCAGCCAATGATAAACTTCCAGTGAAAGGTTTATGTGACTGTTTTCAATTTCATAAGGTTCCTTTTACAGCGTTAATGTTGTAATGTAATTAAAATACAATCAGTTAAATAGACTTAAGCATTAATATGATTGTTCAAGTGTAAAACGAGATGAAAGACCGTTTAAACGCTAGCGCCGTCAGTAGCAGCAGGCTAGCGCAGAAACTCCATTAAAAATACTTGGGTAAAATAAATGTCCATATTTTAAAGACATGGTGGGGAAAATTGGAATTGAATGCAGCGCTTTTTGTCTGATCTGAGACCCACTTTATATCATATATCTATCAGGCAGTGAGGATCACTGATTTTTAAAAAAATCAGATGTTAAACGTGGTGATTTTGTAATGGCAAGACAGTTCACCGGAGCCGCTTGGGCTGGATGACTGAAAATTAAAACTCTGTGTGCATTGCCACCCCAGCACTGGTAACCCAGTGTGAATATAAATATGTTTCCTCAACAATTTACAGCAGGGGCTCATCATTATAAGGACATAAAATAACATATAACTGTAATTAATAAAAAGAAGAATCTCATCTATTAAATATTAAAGCGTAACAACTATGAACTGATATTTTCGTGAATCATGCAGCTGCAGACTCCACAGCTCCAGGTTGCCAGATATAGTCATTATTTAGTGCCGCATCATAGAACTTATTTTTTTAATACTAATACTGACAGCGTTAACTAAGTAATTTGGACTTACTAATAAAGTAGGAAGAGAAAGTAAGGGGTTAGCGTAACACCATATTGAAACTGACAGGCGGAAATCAAAAAGGAAGAGCGTGAATGTAGGATATTTATTGCAGTGAGGACAAGATATATTGTGTCAGATAAATGCAATGGTCATTATATTATGTACATGAAAGTGTGTCAAACGCCATCCCTTATACAACAGATTTGCAGGTAGAACAACAGAAATTAAAACATTGGCCAGGATCTATGCATCTATTTCATAAAGTTTAGTACACTTAGTGGAAGTCATGCTAAAATTCATAAACACTCACTCACTTGTCTTTATCTTAACGAAAAGTGTTACACTATAAAACTAGAAATTTTATTTGTAGCTATTAAAATAGTACAATAAAAATTATTTAAAAAGAAATATAAATTTAAAACCTAGCTCTTCTTGAACAGATGGATATTATAGAAAATGTTGATGAAATGAAGTTGAGAATCATCACATCAAGATACTAAATTACTGTCATAGGTTACAAAGAATGTTGTTTTAGGATTAATACAAATTTGACTATTGATTAGGCCTACATAACATAATCTTAGTAATTTTTGAGGTAGTTGCTAGCTAATCAACTAAATAGCAATGTTGATGAAGCATTATATGTACAGCAATAATCATGCAAAGAGGCTTGATTCAGTGTTGCCACCCCTCATAATTGTCATGCCGCCCCATAAAGAATTTTCTAGATCCGCCCCTGACAGCAAGTCATTTCCAAACTATTTCTGTAGAAAAAAGTGGGCATAGCATTTCTAAATGCAATTGCAATTAACTAAATTATAGTGCATGTCAAACACCTGAATGTCAAACACCTGAAATTTAAGAAACAAAATAACACCCATGACTATTATTTTATCAGTGGAACACAAAAGTAGAATTTCTGTGGACATTTAATGAATAAGATTAATTCAGTAAAAACTAAATAAGTTAGGCAAAGTTAGTGCTTAAGGATACAGTCTTTTCCTTTAAAGAGTGTTTTTCCATTGAACATTTCACCCATGATGCACCCAACCGACCAGATATCCACTACAAAAGGAGAAAATGCAACAATCACAAATATTGAACTATAAACCACTAGTCAACAAAACATACAGGAAATACAGTTCATCCACACAGCAACAATCTGGTTGATTGATTTTAGTAATAGCTACATTTTGTAATACGTATTCAGCCAGAAAAAGTTGTATATAGAAATATGTGATTTAGCACAATAAAAAGTTATGTTATATCATTAATATTCATGTGGAATTAGAACATATCTAGTTACCTAGTTAAGCCTTTAAATGTCACTTTAAGCTGAATACTAGTATCTTGAAAAATATCTAGTGAAATATGATGTACTGTCATTATGACAAAGATAAAAGAAATCAGTTACTAGATATTAGTTATTAAAACTATTACATTTAGAAATGTGTTGAAAAAAATCTTCTTTTCCTTAAACAGAAATTGGGGGAAAAAATAAAACAGGGGGGCTTATAATTCAGAAGGGCTAATAATTCTGATCTCAACTGTATATATACATATACATACAATACTGCCTCAATTCTAATACAATTACACTGGTTAGAATTATACCAAAGAGATGTTGTAAGTGCTCACATAGACCAATAGAGGTGCTATTGGACAGATTTTTAAGAAACTACCTGAAGCAGAACAGAGGACTATATCATTAATCACTTAACTTCATATTTTAGATACAAAAGTTTTGTCTGATCTGAAAGGCCAGAGTAAACGTAGCTCTTGGGCCTATTTCAACAGGTGTGTACATCTGAATGAATGACAAACATCCTGCCTGTCTGCGTGTAGTGCATCCAGTTCAGAATGACCTCCGGGGCTCGATACCACCGCGTCACCACATAACCCGTCATCTCAGCATCTGTATGACGCGCCAGGCCAAAATCCAAGATCTGCAGCCAGACCAAAGACGCGGTGTCACTGTCAACTGTCAGAGGTGTGCACTTCTCTCTAATATGGTGAAAGAATGGTGGCACAAACCTTAAGCTCGCAGTCTTGATTCACAGCCAAGTTTCCTGGTTTGAGGTCCTGCAATGGAAAGAGGTGTAAATCTTCCTACAAAGAGGATTGTTCTTGAACAATTGCACAAGATCTTGGAGAAATCTTTAATCTGAATGCTGTTTAATTTTTGACATTCAAAGAGAGCCGGGCGTCTTTAAACAGATCTGAGCTTGTACAGACAGTGCCTCACTAAACAGGAAACTGCTGGCATTACCTCATAGCACCATGCATGATAGAAAAGCTCACACAAAGCAAAAGAGCCTTGAACCTGCTGATATTATTAGAATCGCAAAGATAAAACAGCACATTTTAGAACTCGTGGTTAAAAAAAAAACAATTCATTCTGACAACAAGGAGTGTGAATATGCTATTTATAGTAGTGCCAGAATATCTACAAAAAAATCCTTTGTTTGTGATCAAAATTCACAATACTATTAATTTGAGCAATCTATGGAAAAAAAATACTTGACAATTCTCAGTTTCTCTGGATGTACTGCATTTACAACGAATGTGTCTGAGTAAAATTATAATATTTGTTTCATTCTATAAAGGTCTGATTACAGCAATCATAGAGCTAAAATCAATACCAAGACCTTTTTAAAGACTCTTTCCATACATTTTGAGACCTCACTGCCAGTGTGCGAATTATACATTGACGATCGGGGAGGGGTCAACTTTTTTGGTAATGTTACTTTGTGTAATAGATGCTTCAGTGAATCAAATGTATGTATTTATTTAAATTACGTCTAATTTATTCATAAAATGTATTTAAGTTTTCAGTGTTTTGTGGGATAGGCTATTTAGTGTATTCTGACCTGATAAGATATTTCAGGACAAACTATGCAAACAATGCATCTAATTTGATGTTACTTTTAGGCAATATGTAGAAACAAACCTATTTTATGAGAAAACATGGTTTTCTCCCCATCTTGTAAACTCTTACAGTGTCTATCAGTGCTCTAAACCCTAAAACATGGCTGACCGCAACTCGCCGTGACGTAGACGTTCCTGAGCAGATTGAATTCAGCATACAACTATACATTGTAAAATCAAAAATGAAACATAATTGAATAGCTTGTAAAATAGCATTAGGACTTTTTAATACTTTTTTAAGGGCCTTACATTTCTTTAAATTGAAATATGTTTTAAGTACAATGGACACCCTGGAAAAATATCTTCCAAACTTCAAATAAAATGTAAATTAGAGGTTTATTTATTTGCACCGTATTCTGCTTTGATAGATTCTTTAAATGGGGCGTTCATTCTTTATATAACTTGTTTTAAAAAGTAGCCAGGGTTCCCCAGCGGGAGGGGAACTACAATGCTATGTGGAAACTTCCACTATGGGGATTTCGTCAGAAAGCCAATCATTCTGAAGAGTAATTAAACGGGCCAATGAAATGCCAATGAGTTGGCGGTGTCAGCGTGCACAGCTGGCAGCAATCATAATCAGCTTGTGAATAAGAATGCCGGCTGTGCCACACAACCACACCTTTTCTAGCTGAAGAAGCCTCATGTGCAGTCTGAAAGAGACGTTTTGCTGTCATCCTCCGACTTTGTTCGAGAGAGAGAGTGAGAGAAAGCTGCCGTCTTCTGAGAGGCTGATTTCTCCCGGTTCCAGCGCGAGCAACAACGCGAGCAGCGCTGGTCGAGCTGGGTTTCTCCTGTCCCTGGACGTTTCGCTGGACCGGTACTTCAAGAGCGGTGCGTATAAATTTAAGCAAATTTCCTAAAAGAGCAACACGGTCAGGCAGCGCGTCTTTTTAAAGACGTCGCTCCGACCGTGCGTTTCTGGATGCGGTGGTTTCCTGTCCACGGATGATGGGCACGAGCACTGTATTGCATGTCTGGGGGACCAGCATGTTAATGCGGTGCTCGCGGGCAGCGCATGCCATCACTGCGATGGCATGTCTGTTGCGCAGCTAAGATCGCGGTTCGCTCTTGCAAAAGGGCGAACCACCCCTGTTGTCCCCCGCAAGTAGCGGTTGGCACTCGGGCAGATCTGAGGGTCACAGTGGGGGTCAATCCGCCGCCCTCGGACCTCCCATTCCTCAGCGCACTCCATCCAAGCTTCGAGTGAGAAAAGCGCACCATCCTTCGGGAGGGTCGCCCTTTCACTCGATGACACTGAGGACCAGATGTCCATCGCTGCATCGGAGGGTGGGCTGTCATTTTCCGATGACAATTCGGACCCGCTTCCTCCCTCAGGGGTGGTAAGCGAGGCTCCGGATATGGCATCTGATATGATGGCCGTGCTAACCCGGGCTGCTTCGGCGACAGGGCTGGAGATGGCTTGTCCCCCAGCTTCGCCGCCGGACCGATTAGACGGGTGTTACGTGGAGAATAAGAAGGGGAAACCCTCTAAGCCTCCCGTCCCCTTCTTCCCGGAGGTGCACAGTAAGTTCACGCAGCGCTGAGGGCACCTTTTTCTGCCCGGTCTGCGTGCGCTCCGCCCTCACCTTCCTCGATGACGGAGCAGCCAGGGGGTATGAGGCAAAACCCCAGGTCGAGTGTGCTAGCGCGGTCAATCTTGCCCGCGTGGTGCCCCTTCCTGGCGTGGTTAGCCTCGGCTCCCGTCCAAAGCGTGTAGGTTGTCTGTGTCCCTCAGGGCCAGAGCCTACACTGCTGCGGGCCAGGCTGCTTCCGTTTTGCTTGCTATGGTTAGTGGAAGCGCTGGCCCAGCGGCACGAGGAAGGTTCCGACCCAGGCTTAATGCACTACGCACTGCAACCGACTTTGCTCTAAAAACACCAGGTCGGCTGCGAGTGCCCTGGGAAGGACGATGACCACACTAGTGGTCCAGGAACGCAACCTCTGGCTAAACCTGGCAGATATGCGTGTCGTTGACAAAGTTCGCTTTCTTAACACACCCATATCCCAGGCTGGCCTGTTCGGCGACACCGGGGTGAGTTCACCCAGGAATTCACTTCGGTGAAAGAGTAGTCAAGTGCGATTAGCGGGCTCAAAAACCGCTCTCCCCGTCGATTCGTGCACTTTGGCTGCTTCTCGCCGAGGGCGCTCGTCTGTGGCTCCAAAATCTGCTCCGCCGCCCTGTCCGTTCAACTGGTTAAGCGGCAGCGTTGAGCACCTCACAGACGATCACCGCCCCCCGCCTCAGGGCGCCGCTAAGTCCAGTACGGACCGCGAAGCGTCCCTGAGACGTGCCATTCGAAGAAAAGGATGTTTGCTCTTTCCCTGGCGGAGGGCCAGGGACACCCATATCATTAACAAAAAGGCCGTATGGCTACTAAATTTTTTAAGAGCAATTTTTTCCTCTCTCCGGGTGTGATAGCCCGAACACTGCCAGTATGGGACGCTATGCCTTCCAGCTCGCAGGATCGGTGCTCTTCGCCACAGGCTCTGTGAGTGCCAGAGGACGGGCTCCTTTCTCTCGCACTCCTAGCGGCCCTGCGGGCTCTTGGGACGAAGTTAAGATTAAACCTCTTAACTTCCGCTCTTCCTTGGGACGCATGCCTCCCGGGGTGAGCTCTCCCATCCCGTGCTGCCCCACCGCTGGTGCGTCAGTGATTGCACCGATGATGTCACTCGCGTGGGCTCTGCCAGCCTGGTTAGCGCTGCCCAGCCCGTCGCGATGGCTCATTCGGACAATCAGACTCAGCTATGCGATTCAGTTCGCTAAACGGTCCCCCAAGTTCACGGGCGTGTATTACACCAGGTGTCAGCCCTGTGTCCGCCCCTCTCTTGTGCGAGGAGATTGCTGTCCTCCTGGAGAAGGATGCAATCAAGCCGGTCCCTCCAGCCGAGATGAGGTATGGGCTTTTTAGTCTGTACTTCATTGTATCCTAAAAGAGCAGTGGGTTATGACCAATCCTAGTTCTGCGCATTTTGACCCGCTGCCTTACAAGCAGCCGCTCAGAATGCTCATGCAGAAGCACATCCCCCGGTGCGTCCGTCCTCAGGATTGGTCTGCAGCGATAGACCTGAAGGACACGTACATTCATTTCTCCATTTTCCCACGCCACCGGCTGCGGTTTGCGTGCGAGGGTCGAGCATGATAGTACAAAGTCCTCCCTTTCTGGCTCTCCCTGTCTCCACGGGTTTTCACGAAGCTCGCGGAGGATGCCCTAATGCCCCTTCGGCTCGCGGGCATCTGCATACTCCATTATCTCGATGACTGACTTTTTAGCTCACTCGCGGGATCAATTGATTATGTACAGGGACTGGGTGCTCCGGCACCTCGACCTGTTGGGGTTTCGGGTCAACCGAGAAAGGAGTAGGCTCGCCCCTGTGCAGAGCATATTTTTTCTCGGGTTGGAGCTGGACTTGATCACCATGACGGCGCGCCTCCCTCGAGAGCGCGCTGGGCTGATGCTGACCTGTCTGAGAGAGTTCGACAGGATAACTGTGGTCCCACTGATATCATTTCAGAGGCTCCTGGGGCATATGGCATCCGTGGCCGCTTCACGCCGCTCGGGCTGTTCCATATGAGACCGCTTCAGCATTGGCTTCCCGATCAGGTCCCTAGACGCGCATGGCACGCGGGCACGCACCAGGTGACTGTCACTCCGCTGTGTCGCCGTGCCCTCAGCATCTGGATGGACCCTGCGTTTCTACAGGCCTGTGTGCCTCTAGAACAAGTGTCCAGGCATGTCGTCGTTTCAACGGATGCTTCCAGTACGCGCTGGGGGGCCGTGTGTTGCGGGCATGCAGCTGCGGGTCCGTGGAAGGAACCCGGTTGCATTGGCATATTAATTGCCTGGAGCTGTTGGCAGTGTATCTCGCGCTGCACTGTTTTTACTGGTGCTAGAGGGGAAACACATGATGGTCAGGACGGACAGCACGGCGACGATGGCGTATATCAACCGCACAGGGGGTATCCGCTCTCGCCGCATGTCTCAGCTCGCTCGCCGTCTGCTCCTCCGGAGTCATTCGCGGTGGAATCGCTGCGTGCCATTTTTTTCCCCCGGCGAACTCAACCGTGCAGCCGATGCGCTCTCACGGCAGTTCACGCCCGGGAAAACTGAGACTCCACCCCCGGCTGTCCAGCTGTTATAGGTGCGCTCTGCGCGCTGGCTAACACAGCTGGCCCCTGGGCGTGCGTAAATACGCATTTCTCTCCAGTGAGCCTACTCGCAGATACTGTGTTACGTCAGGGAGGATGAGGACCAGATCTGTTATTGCGCCTCTGGCTCAATCTGATCTGTATTTCAGCACTCTCCTCGTGACGGCCCCTCCCTGGCATATCCCTTTGAAGAAGCTCCTTCTTCTTTGGAACAGGCACCATCTGGCACCCGCGCCCAGATCTCTGGAATCACGTGTAAGGTCCATAGATGGAGCGTGGAGGACTTAGGTGACTTACCGGTTCGGTGGTTAACACCGTCACTCAGGCTAGAGCACCCTCTACGAGGCATGCCTACGCCCTGAAGTGGAGTCTATTCGCTGTGTGGTGTATTTTTCTCCAAGAAGGACCCTGGACATGCCAGATCAGTGTGATGCTTTCCTCCTTCAGCTGGCTGAGCTAAGGCTGTCCCCTTCGCACTGAGGGGTTGGCGTTACGATCATCCCCGCTCTGAGGACGCGGAGATGGCGGCGCGCTGGCAAAGCATCGCCTCATCATCCAGTTCCCAGAGGCGCGAGACGCTGGTTAATTAAATCAATCCTGTCCCCCTCTCATACCCACTTGGAGATCTCTCTTAGGAGAGGTCTGCTCGATCCACTCGACTCAGTATCTTTAAGTTTTCTGTCCAGGTAGACAGCTCTGCTGGTCGCGTTGGCATCGGTCAAGAGGGTCGGGTATCTGGAGGCATTTTCGGTCAGCGAAGTGTGCCAGCAATTCGGGCCGGCCCACTCTCACGTTTTCCTGAGACCCCGGCCCACCTAGGTGCCCGAGGTTCCTACAGCGCTTCTTTAGACTATGTAGTGAACCTGCAAGCGCTGCCCACGGAGGGGGCAGACCCAGCCCCTTTCTTTGCTTTGTCCTGTTCGCGCTCGGCGCTTGTGACCGCATTAGAGCTTACGACTCTAAGCAGCTCCTTTTCTGTTATGATCGGCAGACGGGAAGTGCCGTATCCATTCTGAGGTTGGCCCACTGGATAGTGGATGCCATCTCCCTCGCTTTTCTATGCCAGGGTGAGCCGCGTACCCCGGGAGTGAGAGCGCGCTCGACTAAGAGTATCGCCTTCTCTTGAGTGTAAGCATGCGGCGCCTCTCTAACAGACATCTGTAGAGCTGCGGGCTGGGCGACGCCTAATACATTCGTAAAAATTCTATAATTTTTGAGTGGGCTGATTTTCCTCACGTGTGCTGGATACGCCAGTGAATGAGGAAATTTAGTACGGTGTTGAAACACGCTTGCTGCGCCTTTCTCTCTAACACAGAGATTCGTGCGCTTATTCACTCTGTTCAGTTGAGTTCCCCATTTGGCGAACCCTACAGAGTTCCTCCGAGGCCCCCAGCATCTGACTCAGCGGAAGAGTCAGGTTCCTGGCCCATTACGTAGTTGATATGCCCACTTGGTCAGCCCGCTTTCTGGGTATAGGTGCCTGCTATGCGCGATCCCCACTGGCGATCCCATATGCTTCACTCAGCCACGGTGTAGTTCCTCCTCTTAGGCGGGCCCGTGTCTTCCCTCCCCGCTAACCATCCTTCATATGTGTTCTCCCCCTTTTCAGGGTTAGTCCATATGTCTTCCTGCCACCAGGTCTCCCCATTGGGCAGCAGGTGGCCTCCGCAGCGCCCTCCCTATCGGGACTGCACGCTTCCCAACGTACTGTCGTAATTTAAAATTCCTAGTATCTTAACTAGGTGTATTTTTTACGACTCCCCAAAAAATATAAATAAGCCTTTAAGTGCTTCACAGGTAAGAAAGGTAAGTTAGGGCCAGGGGACACGTTGGTGGGCTGCGTCTCTTGTGATGATGGTGCGCTCACGCCGGAGCCTGGCAAACCTCTCACCAGCGACGTGGTAAGGTTCAATCACTGTGGCGTTTTCCATAGATTTCCCCATAGTGGAAGTTTCCACATAGCATTGTAGTTCCCCTCCCGCTGGGGAACGCAACGGTTACTAAAGTAACCCTCGTTCCCCGAGGGGGGGAACGGAAATGCTATGTTCCTTCGCCACAGGGATTGCGCCTTAGCTGACAGCTGTAGTTCGGCTTCTTCAGCTAGAAAAGGTGTGGTTGTGTGGCACAGCCGGCATTCTTTTTCACAAGCTGATTATGATTGCTGCCAGCTGTGCACGCTGACACCGCCAACTCATTTGCATTTCATTGGCCCGTTTAATTACTCTTCAGAATGATTGGCTTTCTGACGAAATCCCCATAGTGGAAGTTTCCACATAGCATTTCCGTTCCCCCCCTCGGGGAACGAGGGTTACTTTAGTAACCGTTACGTTCCACAATCGCACTCTGCAATAGTTCTTGATGATACTTTTTAAAATATATTTGTTTTCAAAGAAAATCATGATTTCCCACCCCCCCACCAAATATTCTTAACTCTTTTAAGTTAAACATTGGCATTGTTGTCTAAAAATGTACAGTGGGGGGAAAAAATTATTCAACACGTCATGTTTTTTTTTCTGGGAAAAATATTCTAAAGGAGCTATTGATGTGGAATTGAACCAGATTTTGATAAAAACCCAAACAATACAAATATAAAAATAAAACAAAACAAAAAAAAAAATGGAAAAAAATGTTATGTTTAATAACAATGAAATGACACAAGGAGAAAGTACTGAACTACTGAAATGTATTTAATACTTTATAATAAAAGGCTTTTTTGGTGATGGCAGCTTAAAGACGCCTCTCATATGGAGAATAAAGTCACATGAATTGCTCAGTTGTGAGTTTTTTCACAGGCTTCAACAGAGTGTAAAAATCTTGATGGTTCTGTGGGTCTCGTCTATCAAATCTGATCTTTATTTTGTATTTTCTATTGGATTCGAGTCAGGTGATTGGCTGGGCCATTCTACAGCTTAGTTCTCTTTCTCTGAAACCATTTGAGAGTTTCCTTGGCTGTGTTTTGGATCATTGTCTTGCTGAAATGTCCACCCTGGTTTCATCTTCATCATCCTGCTAATATAGATGTTGGACTGAAGCAGCTAATATTCATATACAATGAGGAAGGGCAGAGTTTGCAGCTTGCGGCTTTCACTGCCTTTCTACACCTCCCTTTCTTCATGTGTTCAATATTTATTTTCTGTGTCATTTCATTTTATTACACATAACTTAATTTGTAAACTAATTAATGTTGTTTTCTTTGCATATATGGATTTATTTGGTTGTTACCAACCAAAAAATTTCAAGTCAACAGCACCTTTAGAAATGTGTTTTCTTAGAAAAATGGTGACGTGTTCAATAATTATTTCCTCCACATATATAAACATCTGAAATATATACATATTTTACTATTTTGATCAACTAATTTTATGCTCTTATAAAATTATTTTTATTTCACATTTAGAAATGTCATTGGTAGCTTTTTTCAAAAGTCTCTTCTGCTTACAAAGGCTACATTTCTTATTTAAAATATTAGGTGTCACATAAGTCATTATAATAAGCTTATTTGGTGCTCAAGAAACAATAATTAAAATGGTAAATGTTTAAAACAACTGCATACAAAATGACCAGGATTATTTGATGAATAGAACAGCATTCATCTGAAATAAAATGCTTTTATAACATTATAAATGGCTTTATGGTTAATTTTGATAAATTTTATGCATGCTTCCTGAAAAGCCAGAACAGAACAGTACTGTAACAAAACTGTTCTTTTGACCTTTCTATTCATCAAAGATCCCCCCAAAAAATGTACATAACTGTTTTAATCATTATTATATCATACAAAAATAACCAGATAAGCCAGATCTAAGCTGTTCAAAATAGTTCATATATTAAGAAAAATAAATAAAAAATTATACTTCTGGGGTGACTGCTCTCTCTCATCTTTTATGGCTGTTGATGGTCCACTGATTAATGCATATTAGCGAATTAGTAAATGTAATTCACGGAGATGAAAACTCCCCCATGGATCAGATTTGCATCTCCCAGCGAAAAAGCTACAGCGATCCCAAGAGATGCCATGTGTCTTTAATTCAGCTCTGTGTGGAAATGATAATTATGAGCAGATGCTGTTTATTCACTGCCAGTCTCACTTACTCTGTGAATGATGCCAGCGCCATGGATGTACTGTGGAGTGGAGACAAACAGAGGGACAGAGAGAGAAAGGTGAAATATCAGGATTATTCCTTACAGTGTTATGTTTTAGTATTACACAAATAAGGATTAATCTAATAGATTGAATTACCATTCCCACTAGCAAACATCTTAAGCCCAAAGTACACTTCTGTTTTTATGCATTCATAAATTTCAGCATAGTATGTGTGTTCTGAATCCAATTGTTCTAAGAGTATGTTAGTGCATGCAATCTGAAGTAAAATTATTATTTTCGACAATTATACTGTACTTGTTGTTAAAACAATGTGCAAGCTGATATTATAGAGTATGTCATTCATTCATTCATTCATTCATTTATTTTCCTTCGGTTTAGTCCCTTTATTTATCAGGGGTCGCCACAGCGGAATGAGCCGCCAATTTATCCAGCATATGTTTTATGTTCCAGCATATGCCCTTCCAGCCGCTACCCAGTACTGGGAAACACCCATACACTCTCACATTCACATTCATACACTACAGACAATTTAGCTTATTCAATTCACCTATAGCGCATGTCTTTGTACTGTGGGGGAAACCAGAGCACCCGGAGAAAATCCACGCAAACATGGGGAGAACATGCAAACTCCACACAGAAATGCCAACCGACCCAGCCAGGGCTTGAACCAGCGACCTTCTTGCTGTGAGGTGGCAGTGCTAACCACTGAGCCACCACGCCGCCCTCTATAGAGTATGTCACTCATGGAAAACAAAGCGCATGTTTTTTGTTTATAATATATAATGTAGTTAATATCACAATGTTGAACTTTGACAGGGCAAAAAAAACTAGTGGTTACTAGGGCTGCACAGTATATCGTATCAGCATCGATATCGCAATGTGTGCATCCGCAATAGTCACATCACAGATATGCAATGTTAAGTCTGGATTATAGTTGACCAGGAGCTACAGAATTGTATTTAATTACTGTATTTATAAGACTTTATACGATTTATGCAACAACAAAAAAAAGTTTTTATTACTTGAAATTTTTGTCTTTGTTTCTAGTCCAAATATCCACATTTCAAAGCGAAAACAAGATTATTTAACATACCCCACTGGCAGATAATATTGCTTGTTTTAAAGAAAAACTCTTAATTTTGCCTTATTTCATCTGAATTTTAAATCAAAACAATATTTTTACTTGATCTAATCAAATTTTTTTTTAGATATTTGGACTAGAAATGAGAGCAAGCAAAGTAAGAAAAGCATTTTTTGCATTGTGATTATTCAATTTCTGTACCTGAATACAGTTAGACTCCCCAGAAAACCATCAAATAGTGCTATTCAACTATCTTGTGAAACTGTATTTACATCGCAATATTTATCGCAGATATCAGATTTTTCCAATATCATGCAGCCCTAGTGGTTTCCATTATAAAAATGTAATAAAATAATAATAAAATACCAAACTTAGTCTGGCATGCTCACCAAGACTGTATTTATTTAATCAAAAAGAATAGTAATATTGTGAGATATTAATATAATATCGATTAAAAATCCAATCAATTTAATGTTTTTAATAGATTTAAACGTTGTATTTATTGCTGTATGGCAAGACAAATCCTGCTACTCATTCTAATACACAGATTCAGTGCTTAATAAACCTTAATAAACCTTTCATGTTGTTATAAATTCATATATACAATTAATATGTATAATGTAATTTTTTTTATTATTATTTTTTATTCTTGATTGAAAGAAGATTTAAGATTACACATTTCTTTACTGTCCATTTTGATCAGTTTGATGCATCCTTTCTAACATAAGCATATTGCAGTAATCGTTAGAAATCAAATCTGATTCAATGTTGATATGAAAAAAGATCTGTTCCGACTGGCCGTGTTGCATCACACAGCATTTTTCAATCACAAACCACTGGAAACGTGTTGCATCACGCATGGTTAGGAACATTTTGTGAGAAATTGTTTTGACCTTTAGTCCACACAGCATCTGATAGACCAAGAACTGGATACGATCTTCTGTAAGAAGGCCCTTGACTTTAGAGAGATCGGTGTACATGTACGGCATCACCAGGTAGCTAAAACAAAAAAAGATATATTTTTAATTTAATAAGCATAATGTTGTTGTAAATCTATATACAGTTACATGACATTAGGAAATATTTACATGCAGCTCAGAAATCTACATCAGAAATTTAAAAAAGAAAAGATTTTCTGACAGAATTCTCACTTTTGGCTCAACAATTTCATTAAACATGTCAGGCATTTAGCAAACAGCCAGATTTCTCTTACACAGGTCTATTATTAAAAGACTTACAAGTCTTGGAAATCATCCAGTCTGGTGGCAGGAGTGAAGACGTCTAGTAAGCCTATTACCTTGGGTTGGACAGCAGAATTGACAGCAAAAAAGACAAGAAGTGAGTCACAGTCTTTTCACTAATATTATAATGGTGTTAGATGGACAGACTGACTGAATAAGGCTGCCTGGGTGTCTTATATAAGACACTTACAGTTTATGACACAGCAGTCAATCATCAGTGCCTCCAGGCGCCACAAGTATCCTGTTCTGTGCATACACACGCAGTCCGCTAAGCTAAACATTTGATATACTCGCACTGCTCTCAATGAAAACAATGAGTATGGTGTGATACAAGTGCCTTGCAAAAGACACTCAAGCTATTGAAACCCCATTGTGGTTTGGCTCTAAACTAGCACTTATGATTCAAGCAACACTTACATTTTCATGTTTCATATGCTTGAGCAGTCTCAATTCACGATATGCTCTCTTCGCAAAGATCTCCGACTGAAACGGTCGGTGCAGCTTCTTGATGGCCACCTTCTCTTTGGTTTTGTTGTTGATGGAAGAGCTAAGAGAGGAAGGACAATCACAGTCATAATAATAGGTTGACGGTTCAACTACTTACTATAACAGATTGAGGAACTGATACAGAAAGTGCAATATTCAAATAAGAAACAACAAAGTTTTGCTTTGCTGCAAAACTTTGTCATGACATGTGGTTTTTACAGCCCCCAACCTTTCACTGTATTCGAACTTTAAGCTGTTGTGAAGGTTTGCGGTATTAAACCCTGAGCAGGAAATGTCAATGCTGCCGGGTTAGATTGTATAGCGATTAACTTTAGAAATAACATAAAAAAACCACAGGTAAAATAGAATATATACAGTTGCATATATGAATGCATGAGAAATGCATGTTATTTAAAAAATATTTCTCAAGTGCTGTTTAATGAACCGAAGATTTTAGTTTTAATAATGAATTTCTAATAACAAATTTTTTATAACTAAATTCTAATTTATTAGTAAGTATTTAGCTTAAAGTGCAATTTAAAGGCTTAGCTAGGTTATTAGGTTAACTGAGCATGTTAGCTTAATTAGGCAAGTCATTGAAAAACAGTGGTTTATTCTGTTGCCAATTGGAAATAAAATATACAAGGGTGCTAATAATATTGGCTTCAAAAATTAAGTCAAAAAATTGTTCAAAAAAATAAAACTGCTTTTATTCTAGGCGAAATAAAACAAATAAGATTTTCTCTAGAAGAAATAAATATTATAGGGCATGCTGTAAAATTTCCTTGCTGAATTAAACATCACTTAGGAAATATTAGAAAATTCACAGGAGGGCTATTATTCTTGCCTTCAACTGTATGTTGTCTAGTTTATCTGGAATATCTTTAGATTTTTTTTATATTTCAGACACTACAACACATGCATTGTTTCATCAATCTTTTAAATTACAAAAGGACATTTATTATCTATCTTCCACTTTAAGCACGTGATTTCATTTAGTGCTTTCACATGAATTCACATATGATTTCACACAAGCTTAACTCTGTAGATGTCGATCATATCGATTACCAAATCAGACCGCAGTTACCAAACCCATGTGAAGTGGAAGTTGAAGTGATTTACTTCATTATTGTGATGTATTTCCTGCTGAAACTGAAGATTGAAAAGAAAGCAGGGTTTTATATTAGCAGTCTTCTTTGATACCTCTTACTCGCAGGAAAATAAGAGCTGGAGAGTATTGGTAAAGGATATTCGGGCCAACCGTTCAAACTGACTCCATCAGAAAAGAAATGCCATTCCAGATTGGAGGCTAAATTTTAGATTTGGATTAATGATGAACTTAAGCCAGACTGTGCAATTTTTAACCCTTGTGATTTTGAGTCTTAATTTGGCCACAGCTTTCTCTGTGTTTCAGCAAATGGAGTGATTTTTTGGGGACAAATCTTATTTTGACATATATTTTGGGAAAATGCTATGAAATTTGTCAAAAATTCAACAAAACACTCCAAATTTACTACCCTTTCATTAAGTTTGTGGCTGTTTTTGTCCTATTGACTTCCATTATAATGACATTTTTTTGATTGCAAAGCCATGACGCCCTATATTCATGCATTCTTGATTGTTGCTGGATTTCCCTGTTGAGAGGAGGTACAATTTTTAATTTTTTACTGTTGATCATCAGTTGCAGTGCAAAAAAAGCTTCTTCATAGCCTTCTATATGGAGTATAGTGTGTGTGTTTGTCTGTGTGTGTGTGTGTGTGTGTGTGCCTGTGTGCGTGTGTAAGAGAGAGAGACCTTTGCGCACTTATCTTGATTTGTCTGAGAAAACCAAAATAAGCAGCTCAGCTCTCAGAACATAGCAAACAGTAAGTGTATTTATGCGCACACTTTAATCTGCTGTTTTACTCCATAGAACTCCACGTAAAAGCCAGAAAACTTTTTTGCACAGGCCTATCTAAAGGGTTAATGCTGCCAATGGATGATCTACAGTAAGAATTGCACATTTTACCTTTTCCTAACAGGGAAAAACACCAACAATCAATAATGCATGATTATATGCTGTCATGAATTTGCAATAAAAAAATTTCATTTTAATGGAAGTCAATGGGGCAAAAACAGCCACGAACATAATGAAAGGGTAGTCAATTTGCAGTGTATTGTTGAATTTTTAAAAATTTTCAAAGCATTTTCCCAAATTAAGGTAGTAAATTTGAACAGTACACAAGGGTTAATAGTCCTTTCATGATTGTAGCTTGTCTGACTGTACAAACATGATTGACATGTCACAGATCTCAGTTGTCATAATGTCAGAATGTACGAAAATCAAGACATGTCCAAAAAAAGACACATGCATGAAGGCTCGTCTAGAGTTTTACATCATCATTTGAAGTCATACATAATTATTTATTAGGTATTTAAGATAATACAGCATATTCTATCCCCGTGTTGGGGGGAAAATGAGATCACAACACCAATTAAACTGCTGTCAAACCTACAGGTTTTAATATAATTTTTTAGGATTTACATTTTTTTTACCAGACGACCAAAGCATGGCCAAAATCACGCAGTGTAAGGCTGTGAGCCCAAGCTTCAGACAACGTTTTTTTTTTCTGTATATGATACTTACATAGATGAATTGTGCATCTTAAATATATCAATGAGAGTTACAAAGTAAATAGTGTAATATTGGATTTCATGAAGACTTTAAAGGGGTTATATGTACAATTCAGAAACCCTAATTTTTAGCAAATTGCCAAAGTGAACTGCAGCTAACAAATTTTTCCTTATGCTTGCCCTCATTAAAATCAGCCTATAAGCCCTATTGACAACCTAGGAAGTCAGTGAGGGAAGGCCTTGTTTTTTTTTGTTGCTGTTCAAAACATGCAAATTCTTACATATAGCCCTTTAATGCATAATTACGTTATATAAAGCAAAATATTGCAATACAATGCTAATATTTCAATAACATTCCTTAAAACTAACTAGCAGCATCTGTTTTCATCACTAGTTAACTCCTATTTCAGCTGAACTCCAATCACATTTTGGGTGCTTTCACACCTAAAAATTGGTGTGGTCTTGGCTCGATTGAAACGAACTCTGCGGATCGATTGTAGAGAGAAAGCAAAACGATCCAACGAACCAGGCTATATCACAGTGTATTATGGATATGTAATAAGCATATATGGCTATATGAAGAGAGAATTATGAGTAGGGCGGGATGCCATTCCTACCAGTAAATGTGTGCTTCATGTCGAATACGAAAGTGAAAGCATGCTGAACTATGAAAGCTGTTTATCCATTAGGAAAATTGACCGAACTGCAGTCTTGGTTTATCTGTTATTTCTCTCTATAATGTAAAGCCTATAATGCATAATTCTAGCCAACGGCTATGAGAAAGTCTTACCTCTGATTTATATTTGGTGACGATGTCTGTGGGTGTCACCATTCAAAATTAAAGTGCAGCTTTTCGCTTATAATGTCTTATTGCTCATTGCCATAAATAAAAAAAAGGACGCATGACTTGTTTTAGCTATTTTGGTCCGTTTAGAAACTTTGCCGTGTGAAAACAAACCACACCAAGAACAAAGTACAACATTGTAACAATTTGAATCCCTGTTTCAGAAACACAACAATCGACCTACAGGTGTGAAAGCACCCATAATCCAATAGTGATTACAGTAGTAACTTAGTATCATTAACTCACAAAGCAATTGGTCAGTACTAGTAGTTATTACAATAGTGAGTAGTTCCCATTTAGGTCTCCACTAATACTTTTCTTCTAGTCATTATAAAAGTAAATAGTTAATTATAGTAAATAGAAGTATAATAAATTAAATACTTAAATAATTAAATAATAAAATACTTAAAAATTAAATAATAAGTAAATATAAGTATAGTAAATGTTTGACTGTTTCCAGTAAGAAATGTATTTTTTGCCATTGAAACTAACACTTTACAATAAGGTTTTACTTGTTTACATACAATGTAAACTAGGGCTGTGCAATATAGAAAACCGCAATATGCGATAATTGATATTCGATACAATATTTTAAAAAATGTTATACGAACATATGTTTCATATTATTTCAGGGACAAGAAAGCATCACTACATCTTCTCAAAATGAACAGTCATGTTTTACCTATGCATAAACAAATCCGACATTTTAACAATGTAAAAAACTAAAATAAATATATCACCAGCACTTTGCTCTACTGACATAGTTTGATCAACCTGAAAATATGATCAATCATCAAAACAAAAACACTTGAAACAGAGTGGAGTTACTTTTTCGCTGTCTTGTGGCTTTCTTAACATGCTTTAATTGCTTGATCATACAGTATTTCAAAATCTATACTAAAACCAGCATGTCCTCTCTGCTTGGTTTCAGAGATGAGCATTGACGTGTAACTACACTGCCTGAAGTGCTGAGAAGTCTTTCAGAGGGTGTGCCACTGGCAAGCACACAATATTTGTTTGTATTAAACCATTCATTTATTGCAAACCATTGCGATATGTATATTGCGATATGCACATTTCAATATATTGTGCAGCCCTAATGTAAACTAATAATGAGTTGCCTTGCACAAAGCGATTGTTTTGCTTCATAAGACCTCAAAATATAACCAGAAGGCACAGTTATTAATTTGTTTGACTTGTATATGTTTTATTAATGTTAAAGTAGTGCCAGCTGTTCACTTTCATTTTATGAATCACCAAGGGCCACGATTTTAACTAAAAATCTTCCACATGGGGTAAATTAAAAAAAAGTTTTTTTTAAGGAGAACTATGCCTTTAACTCTGGTCAATTATAATCCAGTTATAGCTACACAAGTAACTTCAAAATGATCATTCTCCTGATTTTATTACTTCACTCAGTATCCCAATAGCGACAAGTAACTATTCCATGTAACTCTTTATTTTAAGATGGCCTTGTTACTATAGTAATTAGAATTAATTATGCACAATAACATGCAACTAACCCTAAAACTAACCCACATTTGAACCCTAACCACATTAAGTACATGTAGTTAATTAATATTAATATAGTAGTTTAATGAATAGTTACCCTGTAAAAAGGACACCTTGTAATAAAGTGTTACCCTATTCCATCGCTACCAGCATTGAATTGCAAATTTTAGACACTAAAAATAACATTTGGGTTTGTTAACATGAACTAAAACACTTCTAAAGCATTTATTAATCTTGGTTAACATCAGTTTTGAGATTTATTTATAAAGCAAAGGTTGTATATGTCTATGCTCCTGAGCTAAACATTTCTAAACTAACTTTATCAAAGATGAATAAATACCATTGTTACCAACTATTTGGGTTTTGCTTGTGATATTCTTAGGTACTTATTTCCAGGAAACTATTAACTATTTCATTATAAGTAACTACAGAATAAGTATGCTATTCTTGCCAGTCAGTGCTGTAAGGTGACTAGATGCAAACCTATATTACTGACTAACAGAATTAAAGGGATAGTTCACCCAAAAATGAAAAGTCTGTCATCATTTACTTACCCTTCACTTGTCACAGACATGTTTGATTTATTTTCTGTTAAACACAAAATAAGTTATTTTGAGAAATGTAAGAAACCTGTAACCATTGACTTCCATAGTATTTGCTTTTCCTATTATGGAAGTCAATGTTTACAGGTTTCTTACATTTCTCAAAATATCTTCTTTTGTGTTTTACAGAAAAAGGACAATCATTACGTTATTAGACATATGCCAATATTCAATAAATCATAATGAACATGCACAGTACCGATATCATAGGCACTTCAAAAACAATGAATAATTGTTTTTGTTTTTTTAAGTATTTTAATAATATTCAAATTGTTGTACTTCAGTGGTTGTTCATCACAGCACCAAATGATGAAGTCTTAATAGTTGACTTATTTTCAAACTAACATTTTCACAAATTCTGTGACCCTATATAGGCCTTTTGTTCATTAACTCTGTACAGCAATGCTAATAACAGGACTAATAACAATAAAAAGTTGTAATTACTTTATTAAATGGATTTAATAATTTACTTTAACATATTACTGTGATATGATTATTTCTCACCGTTGATTCCAATGCATTGACTAACATTTACTAAAATAACTTTACGGTAAAGTGTTACTTATCGTACTTTATTGTGCTTTTGCAATTCAATTTGTTTTAAACATCTGTTTACTCTGAACATGTAGCCTATATCGCCTAATAAAGCAATACACTTAGAAATTTGTTGTCATACTTGTTAAAATAACCTTTTTTACAGCGTATGCCAATAGACCCTTTTCAAAGACTGTTATGACGCATTTAACGGTCATCAGCATCTTAAATCCTTAAAAGTTTTTCATTTTTATTAAAAACATATTACATTTATATGTATTTATTATATCATCTTTGCAGGTGGCGCGGTAGCGCAGTGGGTAGTGCTGTCACCTCACAGCAAAAAGGTCGCTAGTTCGAGCCTTGGCTGAGTCATTTGGCATTTCTGTGTGGAGTTTGCATGCTCTCCCCGTGTTGGCGTGGGTTTCCTCCGGGTGCTCCGGTTTGCCCCACAGTCCAAAGACATGTGCTATAGGTGAATTGGGTAAGCTAAATTGTCCGTAGTGTATGTATGTGAATGAGCGTGTATGGGTGTTTCCCAGTGATGGGTTACAGCTGGAAGGGCATCTGCTGCTTAAAAACCATATGCTGGATAAGTTGACGGTTCATTCTGCTGTGGCGACCCCTGATTAATAAAGGGACTAAGCCGAAAAGAAAATGAATGAATAAATGAATATCATCTTTGCAAATGACAAAAAAACAAATTTCCGCTTGTGCAAGGCCTTTAACAGGACAGTAAATCTGACGTTGTTCTCTCTTCTGGCTGCTGTTAACAGTCTCACACAAATTTGTTCCCTTTTCTGAAAATCTTGACAACACCATCATGGAGTTTTTCTTTTAATATTTCAACAAATAGAATTGTAAAAATATTATTTGTTGTGCTCTCCCATTCACTGTGCTCTAAGATTACCGAACTGTGATGGCTTAATCTACTGAGAAACCCAGAAATGTGAAAAGGTTCCATACCGTGATAATATCTTATACCATGATAAACGTCTAAGCAATTAATTGCAACGAGAAAATATAGGCTAATACCGGCAGAAGGCATGGAGCGACCAGAAGGTCTGTGTAAATGCTGAGTAAATTATAATTTTTGGGTGATATATCACTACTAGTCACTATTACTACTAACAAATCACATTTTATGTTTTATATTCGCACATCCAGACTTTCTCCTTAATAATATAACGTTAGTTTCAGAAAAGTATTCTTTGCCAATTTTAAACAGCAGCCAATGACTATCAAAGTACAAAATCAGTTCACAGTCAATTAAATACTCCTAAAGTTGTTTGGAAGTGACACTTGCATGCTATTTCAGACGAAATATACGTGGCAAACGTGGTAAACAATATAGGGAGCGTTATAATGAACGAATGTGCGAAAATAAAACCAACTTTACCTCAATACAAATCACTAGTAAGCTGAAAGAAATGAATGTCAACTCGGCTTGCCACACAGCGTCCTACTTCATGCGGCAACCTGTTGAGAGACAGCTCGAGCGTCTACCTGTCTGCGATGAACTCACCAAACGCTGCCATACGCTCCCGTTCCGATCTGCTTCAAGCAAACGTACTTTCCCGGGACTTCCCATACCGTACTGTTGATCTCCTCACGACTGAATTCCACCCGAGACTCCATTTAGCGACGAAGGAAAGCAGGCAGAAAGCAAAACATTCACTGCGCGCGCACTGCGACTCCTACGCGATATTCTGCATTCGCGCTCCGAAAGGTCACTGCGTAGGAACGATTCAGCCTCACGACAAAATAAAGCTGCCGTTTATCTGCTCGTGTGTACCGCGGAATTGACGCGTTAAATCGCTAGCCATTGAAAGTTTGAAACGCTCGCCGTGATCCTACGACGCGCTGAGATCTGACTGCGTGACGTCGTGATGCCCCGCACACAACACGCCCACTTTCCGTTTCAAACAACTGCCGCTTTGATTGACACACTGCCGCATACTTTAATGTAAACACACATACAGCATTGCAGATTCACATGTTTTCAGTGTAAATATAAAAAGAAACTGACCGGTTCTAAATGTTTTCCCGTTTATCTTCAGTTGTTGATATGAACTGACTGGTGCAAGTTTGTGATTTTATACTTGTATAATATTATATAGATTTTGTCCCTTTTATTTTTGTTTGTTTATTGTAAAGCACTTTGGATCAACTACGGTTGTGTTAAATAAACGTGTGCCTTGCCTAAACTACTCTGAAATATTAGTAAAACATTGGGTCCCACTTTATATTAGGTGGCCTTAACTACTATGTACTTACACTGAAATTAATCATTTTTTACAATGTACTTATTGTGTAAATAAATGTTTTTACATTGTACTTATGACTGATTAAATACCTGCATGTAATTACATCTGTAATTACACTGTTGACCATCCCTTACACCTTAACCCACCCTTAAACCTACCCATACCACCAAACCTATTCCTATCCCTACCCGTATCCCACCTTAAGAGCACCAGAAATGTTTACATTGCACTATGAACACAGTAAGTACATTGTATTTATTTTCTGAAGCAAGTACATAGTAGTTAAGGCCACCTAATATAAAGTGGGACCAAATATTGGAAACTAACAAGAAATTCTGTAGCAAATAGAACAGAATAACATTGTATATGTGGCTTGAGTCACGCTTCCTTCTTAAAGAATGAATATTGATTTATTAAAGGAATAGTTCACCCTTTAATGCTGTTTTTAATGCTATTCATTTATCACTCCCCAGCCTGTTGTGAACACTCTTCAGACAGTTTATGGAGGTTGTGGATTAAAACTAATAATATTGTTAGTAATGTTCTTGTAACTACTTGAATACACTGATCACTTCAATTCATTCATTCATTCATTCATTCATTTTCATCCGCTTTTCCGGGGC
>CAIGQV010017835.1:23681168-23705733 GCA_903798115.1 Danio jaintianensis
ACACACACACACACACACACACACACACACACACACACACACACACAGAGATATTGTGCAGATATGTAGCATGCATATGTCTTGTTTTGTTTACAGTTTGGCAATCAGATGTCTATGTTTCTGATTGAGTGATTGTGGGCACTGTGTGTCACTATATATTAAAGTCAGTAAAAAAAAAAGTAGTGTTACTCACGCCTGTCATCCCCCAGCCGGCTCTGGACCGTTAAGTGACAGTGATGCTCCATGTCTGACATTGAGGCCCAGGAGGCCATGCAGCACCTGTGAGAGAGAGAGAGAGCGATAGTTCCTGTCTACCATCCCAATCATCAGGCCTTGACTTCATGTCTGACATCTGACCTGGCAGGAGGTACATGTGACCTACAAGCTGGGTCGGAGCTAAAATTCACTGACTTTATATTTCAATTCCCAAATGAATTTTCTATATCCTCCTGAGACCCAGGAATAGAAATTAGTGAAATTCTCTGAGACACAGTTTTAAAGGGGACCTATTATGCAAAAATCACTTTTATAAGGGGTGTAATCACAATTGTGTGGCAACAGTTTGTGAATATAACCAACTTCTAATGAAAGAAATTCATACATTTTATTTTATATAATCACATTTGATAAAAACAGTCTGCAGAAATATTTTGATTGACATTCTCCCTTTGTACGTGTCATTAGATGGGGAAAGACCCGCCCATTAGTGACAATCTCTCCCTCATTAGCATAGGACATTAGTCTGGTTTTTGAATCTTCCACTATACTGACACACAGGCATTTGTAGCTCTGCCCTCTTTTGAAAAGAGCACAATCTCATTTGAATTTAAAGCAACCATCACCAAAATGACACAATTAGGATCAAGGGGCAGTTTCAAAGAGTTGTTTGTGGGGTATTTGTGGGGCTGAAACTTCATATACACACTCTAGGGACATCAGAGACTTTTTTTTACATCTTGTAAAATGAGGCATAAAGGGTCCCCTTTAAGTCTACATGTCCTGTACAGAGCACATTCAAAAATATCAAATATTTGGAAGTTTCACAAGTTTCACTATGAACACAACCTCTCCTCTGTAAAAAGGGCTGAGAATAATTTAAAGTCGCAGTGAAACGGAAGTTAAATTTGTAATTTTTGGAGTTTTATCGTGACGTACAGGATTTTATTCTTTGGGAACCGATTGGATTGTTGGAAGGTGGGTGTTGCTAACAAAATGAAGGAAGATTGATGAATGGATGAAGGCAAAGCAGAAATGAGACACCCACTGATAAAGCACTAAAGATATTCCATGTGACCAGAAGTGAATAAAAGTCATTTTGAGGGGGGAGGGAAGGTTATGGTATTTGATAAAAGATTTTGAGGGCAAATACATTTTTACAAAATAAGGAAGTGCAGAGATTTATCGTTTATAATATACACCACTATTTACACACTGTAAAAATGCAGGGTCCCACACAATTCATTCATGTTATTCCAACACAAATTGATTAAGTTAACATAACAAACTTAAGTGGATTGAACATAAAACAATTAAGTTGTACAAAAACCATCTCAAGAGTTGTGTTGTTTCAGCTCATTTTAAATAAGTAGCTTGAACAAGCAACTAAAATCTTTTTTGAGTGCATATTCAAATAATAAGAGTGAATTTTGTGTAAACTTTAATGACCAAGTTTAATATTCAGTGCTAACCACTGAGCCACCATGTCGCCAGTTATATATAAGTTATTATATATAAACATAGTTAACCTGCAGTTTTATAGCATATAGGTAATTTCCATGTGTACATGTTTAATGATGTATATTTGTGTATTAAGTGTGTGTGTGTGTGTTGTCCTGTGTGTGTTGAAGTTATGGTCCTTGTTGATTCATAAAATGCAATTTCATGACTACCAGCATCTTTTAAGTCTAGAAAACCTAACAGGCAAAACTAAATAAATCAACCCAGGCTCATTGCGGATATGTACCCAGGTCTACATTTCTGGGGATAGCGAAATACGTAACTGGAGGAACGTCTGCTCGCAGTTTTTGTTTTTGCAAATCCACCAGAGGCCGCACGTTTTCAGCCTGTTGTTTATTTATTTTGCTTTTTTTGACCTGGTTTCTGAAACCGTTCTTCTCCGGACTTGAACCCTGTTCCATGTCCCAAGTCCAACAGTGTACGCGGCGAGCTACTGGGCAAACTGGTAACACCAGAAAAGCCGTCCATATGGAGGTAAGTGGTCAGCTGGTAGCGCTAAAAGGAACAGAAGCCGTCAGCGGTGTCATACCACCCCGTAGCATTCATTTTTAAGACAAAATGCAGCCATACGTACCTCTGTCTTCATAATTCACACTCTCCAGAAATGTAGACAGGGGTATGTATCCACAATGAGCCTGCATTAAAATAAATAGAAATGACTGCTGATGATACACTGAGGTCTTATGAAAACAAACAATCGGTCTGTAGAAGAAAGTGATGATTATTTACAACATTATTACCATTAATCCACAACATTGAAAAGTGTTACTGATTGAGTTCATGACAGTCTGGAGTGTAAGCATACATATAATTGACTGCAGCCAAAAAGCCTTTTCATAAATAAACTTGTTTATGGAACTCATTGCCATGTTAACAACAAATACTGAGAAATGTTAAGCATACGATTTATAAAAAAAACGTCTGGCGTGAAATATACACTCATACAACTGTGTTTGAGAAAAAGATTACAGGTGAATAAAGTGAGATGCGAGGACTTTAAAACTGTGAAGTGGGAGGGAAGGTGATTTTTTTCTTAATGAGAAAAATGCTGATTGTTATGTGCTAAAAAAAATGAAGAACAAAGACTTTGTTTGTTCACAGTTCTGCTGTTTGTCACATGTTTGGGGTGCAAATTAGCGCTCACGCTCCTGTTTAATGTCACACCTATTAAAAGTGCTTGGCACACACACACACACACACACACAGACACACACACACACAAAAAGAGGAAGAGAGAATTACAATGATGTGGTTCTTGCACATTACTCTGAGTTACTGGCTTCCGCTGCAGTACATCTCATGTGACATTACATTACCAAGGGAGAAAAGGCAGACTCTTAGAGCATTTTCCTATAGTACTGTGAGTATTAGGAACCGAATGTAAAGAAAACATTAAGGTGCAGAGCTTGTTTGCTGGAATAATGACTTGTAGGAATACAATATAATAATGCTATGGGTTTAACATTCATATGTTATGTGTACAAATACATACATCAACAGAAATCAACAAGCATTTTAACCTAATAAAAGGTAGTTGTAAGCATTCACTTAGAAAAATGGTAGTGATTATATACTGGATATTTATTTTCAATTAGCAGGCATGGTTTTTGTAAATAAATATACACATAAATACATTGGCCTAGAGAGATTAAAGGTCCCGTGAAGTGCTTTAAAATTTGTATTTTTATTTGATGTTTGACATAATCTCAACCGAAACACGAAAAGAGCATGTGACATAGTTTAGCTCCTCCCCTTTAAAAAAAACAGCCAATAGCGTTACAACTCTGCCAGTGAGAGTGGTTGAGCTCAAGTGCATCAAATGAAAAGCAAATGAGAAGCGTTTTGAAAGGGGCGGGGCATGTCAGACACTAGAGAGCATTTGATTGGTCAATATTTGATGAGCAACTGAAGTATGAGGTGACGTGATTAAAACCGTTGATCCATTTAGGCGGAAGTGACAAACTACAAGCTTTACATGTTTATATCAGTTTTATATCTTCTAAAGGTGAATTTTGTCACTGTATCAGAGCACACTAGCTTATAGATTGATACTAACAAATCAAAAACTTTATTTTAATTTCATGGGACCTTTAATGTGCTGCAACTTAAGAAAGCACATGCAAATAGAAAAAATCTACAGCAAATTAAGAAAACATCTTCATCGATTTGAACACACATGCTGCAAATCTTCCCAATGCAAACACAAATTAAAAAAGACACTGCAAATCCTCACAACGCAAACACAAATAGAAAATGTGCTACAAATCCTCACAGCACATGCACAGTTTGATATGAAAAAACCAAGTTGACTGAAGTTAGCACATTGTATTTGTTAATTTAGTTATCTAAGAAGGATTCACAGTTAATCGTCAGTTTATGTAGACTAATAATATGAAAAAGACAAAGGAGTCATTTAATCAGGGTGTTAAAATAAACCAAAAACTCACCTTCACGTCACCTACAATTCATTGACCAATAATCACTGCACAATAAGCAAATCTCAGCCAGGTCCTTCACTTTTTTTCACTTTATACCCTTGAAATATTTCCATTGTAGTCAATGATATTTCCACTGCTTTTTTCTATGCGTGTTTTCATTGTGAGGCTTTGCAGAGCGTTTTCTGTTTGTGTTAATTTGCTGGTGTTTTTTTCTATTTGCATGCACTTTCTTAAAGGTCTTTGAAATGTGCATTTTTTATTTGATGTTTGACGTAATCTCAACTGAAAAACGATGGGAGGGTGAGACATATAGTAGCTCCTCCCCTTTAAAAAAACAGCCAATAGCATTTTGTTTTATCATTGCTCTACCAGTGAGAGTGGTTGAGCAAAAGTGTGTCAAATGAAAAGCAAATGAAAAGCAAATGAAGCGTCTTGAAGGGGGCGTGGCATGTCAGACACTAGAGAGCATTTGATTGGTCAAGATTTGATGAGAAACTGAAGGATGAGGTGATTTGAAAAAAAAACGTTGATCCATTAGGCAGAAGTGACAAACTGCAAGCTTTACATGTTTATATCAGTTATATAACTACTAAGTACAAATTTTGTCATTGTTTTGTACCACACTGGCTTATAGATATCTTTGAAGCATATCTTTGTAACATACAGATAATAACATCTAAGTTGCAGCGTGTTAAGGTCTCTTAGCCATCGTACTTAAAGAGATACAAAAAAAATGTATTCTGTCATCATTTACTCATCCTTCACTGGTGCAAAAAAAATGTGAGTTTGAACACAGAAGAAGATATTTTGAAGAATGCTGGTAGCTGGCACTAGTTGACTTTCATAGTATTTTATTTCCTACTATGGAAGTCATCAACCAGCATTATTAAAAATATCTTCTTTTGTGTTCAGCAAAAGTTATTTTTATATCAATTATACAGTGACTTTTTTTTTGAGAATATCAGGGTACTAAATAATTCTGTTTTTCATACATTTTCCCATCAAATTTGTCTTTTATTTTGCATTATGTGAACACAAAAAAAACATGACGATCAGCATATAGCATTGTGCATAAAAAATACATGTAATAACCAAAATACAGGAATACAGGTTGTTAATAATATTAATAATAATGCCAACAACAACAATAATAGTGACAATAAAAAGAAAAAACTGAAGAATAAATGACAAAGACATACTAAAACAAATAATATATATATATATATATATATATATATATATATATATATATAGTTTTTCATACATTTTATGTGCTTGAGTGCAAACAATAAGTTACTGACTGCAATTCATTTAATGGCCACTGGTGTCACTAAAAACATAGATTTCTGAATCCTATATAACCCATTTCAATTAAAGTTGGCTTTTCATTCATTCATTAATTTTTTTCCGGCTTACTCTCTATTTCAGAGGTGGCCACAGTAGAATGAACCGCCAACTATTCCAGCATATGTTTTACGCAGCAGATGTCCTTCCAGCCGCAACCCAGTACTGGGAAACCCCCATACACACTCATTCCCACACACACTCATATACTATGGGCAATTTAGTTTACCCAATTCCCTTATACCACGTCTTTGGACTGTGGGGGAAACTGGAGGAAACCCACGCAAACATGGAGAACATGCAAACTCCACACAGAAATCCCAACTGCCGACTGAGCCACCGTGCTGCCTTCCTTGCCTTTCTAAATCACTTATTTATTCACCATGTGGAACGAATAAATCTTTATGCACTGAAAATAAAACAAACTTTATTGGAGCACGTTTTGTAAGAAATCACTAGTCTTCAGTCAGTACGTTGTAACTATTTCTGATATTTACCAGCAATTTCTAAGTAAACACTGTTGCAAAGTAGATCCTACACCACAGCTGCAGTCTTGCGTTAGCTACGGTCATTATCCTGATTTGAAATGCCTTCAGGGGACTAGTTTTCTTGAGTTCTCTTTCTGTTGGTTAGTTCTAAACAGCTCAGGCCTGGACGTGAAACAGCAAATTAATTCTTAAAATCAGGGCACGCCTGCAGGATGATGACACATTTTTTTTTCTCCCCTATTCTTTCTTGCCCTTTGTTTACATGTCGACTGCGTTTTCCCCAGGGTACAAAGTGTACAGAACAGACTGAATCATATTAGACTAATGCCTCTATGTGTGCCAGCATGACTCAAAAACTTGTTGCAAATGATCCAGTCCATCATTATTCTGTATTAATTATGCAAGTTCCAAAATTCCAGTTTAGCCTTCACATCCCAAAGTGAAACATGGCAGATATGGCTATGTGCTATTAATTATGAACGATAAAGTTTCTAAATACTGGCCATCCATCCCGGTGTCCCACACCTGTGGTTTGGAGAATGGATGCACCCTAAATTTTAACCTCATCACTTAAGTTCTTCAGACTAATACAGAGAGTCATACTGAAACTAAAAGCCAAAACAGCACATAAATACGGAACTCATTTTTCAATGATGTAGGATTAGAAAGCAAAAAACTCTTGTTTCTAATTTTATATTTTAGTTTGGCATAATATTAATGGGGTTTATGTAGAATTTTAAGACACTTGTTACTAGCAACACCAGTGGCCGTTAAATGAACTGCAACCAACAACTTACTATTCCCTCTTATGTTGCATTCACACCTTGGTGGGATGATTGTTGGATTGGATTTGACATCGTTGGATTTGCTCTTCAGTGTTTTGGCTTTCAGCAGTGACATTTACATTACACTGAACTGAACTAAACTGAACTTCAACTGTGAAAAATGGACTGAAGCAGTTTCAATTTACTAGAACTTTTACTAGAACATGCATCTATGTTAAGCTGCTTTGATACAATCTACATTGTAAAAGCGCTATAGAAATAAAGATGAATTGAATTGAACTGATTGAAGTTGCTAGTGGGCGTTTCCAACTTGAGGTTGCTTATATGTAAGCAAGACAAAAAAAAGTGAATTTGTTTTTCTTTTTTTAGCAACTGCCTAGCAACCACATAGCAACCGCCCAGCAATGGGCTAGTATTACATTAGCAACTGCTTAGCAACTACTCAGGACACCATAGCGACCACCTAGCAACACCTTAGCAACCGCCTAGCAACCACTCAGAACACCCTAGCAACCCCCTAGCAACTGCCTAGCAATGCCTTAGCAACCACCTAGCAAGACTCAGAGCACTCTAGCAACTGCCTAGCAACCACATAGCAATCACCTAGCAATGGCCTAGTATCACCTTAGCAACTGCCTAGCGACTACTCAGGACACCATAGCAACCACCTAGCAACACCTTAGCAACTGTCTAGCAACCACTCAGAATACCCTAGCAACCCTCTAGCAAGGCCTTAGAAACCACCTAGCAATCACTCAGAAAACCCTAGCAACCACCTAAGAACACATTAACAACTGCCTAGCAACTACTCAGAACACCCTAGCAACTGCCTAGCAACACCTTAGCAATCGCACAGAACACCCTAGCAACCACTTAGCAACAGCTTAGGAACCACTCAGAACACCCTAGCAAAACCTTAGCAACCACCTAGCAACCACCCAGAACACCCTAGCAACCACCTAGTAACACTATAGCAACCACTTAGAACACCCTAGCAACAGCTTAGCAACCACCTAGCAACCACTCGGAACACCCTAGTAACACCTTAGCAACTGCCTAGCAACCACTCAGAACTTACTCGTACATGCTTAGGCAACATTTATGATATTCACCAAGAGTAAACGTGTTACTTGTCGCTGTGTCACTCATGGTGTGAATGGGGCAATACACTTGCGCTCATGTTTTTTTTTTTTCATTCTGTGATTAGAAGTAAAAAGAAATTGGAAACAATACTGGTAACAAACATCCAGATACATCCACACTGCTGAGAGATGAACATTTAGATGAACATAAATATAAATACGTGCTTCACTCTTTTCTCTCAATAACAATATAAAGACAAGTAAAATGACAGCGGGGATCAAATAGCACTTAAGAAAACATCTGATCATAGTGATACGGATATGTTTGCACAAGTTCTGCAATTCACCAGCATCAAGTCAACAGATGAGGTCAATAAAACGACATTGATATGATGTGTCGTGTTATATTTATAAAGTGGATTTAGGTCTGTAGACTGTGAGACTACAGTTTGAATCAATGATTTATCTTTGCATAAAACACAGACAATCGTGTTCAGAATGGCTCTTACTGCAGGATCCTGAACATTATCTTGAAGAGAGGCTCTCAGGAGCGTAAATGTCACATCCTTTTGATTTTCCTGGCATTAAGTATCAAAATCTAGTCTACGGGCTTTTAGGAAGTCGGGGAAGACCTTGTATAGAGTAAACAGCAATTGTTAATACATTTAAAATGATCACATATAAAACACTATTTACTTTAGTCCCTCAACACTGAAATAGATGTAAATAAACTGTAAACAGTAAATAAATGTATTAATCAATTAATAAGAATTAATAAGAACAGGGCTTAGTGGTTAGTACTGTCGTCTCACAGCAAGAAGGTCGCTGGTTCGAGTCCCAGCTGGGCCAGTTGGCATTTCTGTGTGGAGTTTGCATGTTCTCCCCGTGTTGACATGCGGTACAGGTGAATTGGATGAACTAAATAGGCCGTAGTGTATGAGTGTGTGTGTGAATGCTAGAGTGTATGGGTGTTCCCCAGTACTGGGTTGCGGCTGGAAGGGCATCCTCTGCGTAAAACATATGCTGGAATAGTTGCCAGTTCATTCTGCTGTGGTGACCTCTGATAAATCACTAGAGACCAAGCCGAAGGAAAATGAATGAATGAGTAATCATAGAAGCCTAGAAAAGTTTATGAAAGAGTTACTCCATAATACAATAGCAAAATAAATAAATATCTATATGTTTTTTGTTACATTAATCAGTGTCTAGCAGACCTTTCTAAGGGAAGGATATGGACAATAAGTCATTACAATTACTACATGACATTTAAAAAGTTCTAAATCTATATGTGCTCTTATTATTTTGCCTATTTTGCCTTAAATGTAAATAAATGTTCACACAATATACTTGCTCTTGCTCTCATTGTGCCAGCTGTCTCTTTAATAGAGCATATTTTATTTACACGTTGCTGCTGATTGGCCTGACATTTTTGACACACCCACCAAACAAGAGCCTCGCCTTGATTGGCTTCCTACAAAGTAAATTTGAACACATTCAAATTAAAATGGTACATAGCATTGTTAATAATAAAGCCCCCTTTTATTTAAATGCACTTTTATCAAGGCTAAACAAGCAACATTGTTCTAAAACTAGGCAAAGTCTTATGGATTTTACATATTGCTATGGAATAAACATATTGCTATGGTATTTATATTGCTAAACTGCCTGTGGATATTAAAAGTATTACAAATGTGGTTAGTTTTAGTTTCAAATCTAAGTAGTATAATCTGTACTTTACATCAAGGACCGCAATGGAAACAAGTTTTTTCTGTTTTTAAACTTTTGTTGTGTAAATCCTTGACAAATTAAGTGTATTCACTTATTTTTTTGTCAAATAAAAGAAAGAAAGAAAGAAAGAAAGAACCAAAAGAAAACGCAACTCGAACCCTGTTGCACTCCATTGTGCACTTTTTCCATTAAACTTGTTGTTTAACCCGGAAACCATAGCAAAATGTTGTGCATCGTTTTGAGTTTGAACGTGCCCCTGGTGTCTGGGTTTGTTTAGTCCAGGGGTGCCCAAACTCTGTCCTGGAGGGCCTGTGTCCTGCAAAGTTTAGTTCCAACCCCAATCAGACACACCTAAAGGCTGATTTATACTTCTGTGTGCTGTTTGTGTTGCTCTGCAACAACAATTCCGAAACGCTAGCTGGTAATAGGTTTTATGTTCCTCTGTGTTGACTTTCTCGCTCATTCAGAGACGGGAACCGGCGGACGTGCAACAACTTTAATCATAAGGTAAACACAAAACAAAAGTTTCCATCTGGAGCTATTTCACGGGATTCGACACTTGTAAACAATCGGTTCTCAGCACTGCCCACACTCGTCAATGCTACCAAGCCGACCAATCACAGAGCTTGCGATACATGTCGTTGCGAAATGTAGTTGTATCTTTTGAGAGGTGCGCGTCGGGGTCAGCCGTGGCGAGGTGTCTGTGACCGAGTGAAAATGTCAGTGATTTCAACCGTAAAAATGCTACTGTAAATATCCATAACCTGTTTAACAGTAAGTTTTCTTAATATATACAGTGAATAACCGTAAATTCACTTGTTTGTTGACATTTAGGCTGATTTATACTTCGCGTCAAGCGCACGCTTATGCTCCGGCGCAGCCGAGTTTTAGCTTCTTGTACATTACGGTAGCGTTCAGAAAAAAAAAAAACACCCGCAAAGAAACTTGACACAGAGGAACATAAAAGCCTACTGCTAGCTAGCGTTTCGGAATTGTTATTGCAGAGCAACTCAAACAGCGCGCAGAAGTATAAATGCACGGCTACACGCAAGGCAGACGCTGTGGGTCACGCCGATTACTCGGCGCAGACGTAAATCAGCCTTTAGGCTAGCTAATCAAGCCCTTACTAGGTTTTCTAGAGACATCCGTCTAGGTGTGTTGAGGCAAGTAGGAGCTAAATCTCCAGGACACCGGCCCTCCAGGACCGAATTTGGGCAACCCTGGTTTAGTCCAACCCCTTTATACTGATTTATGCAGTATGATTGGCTGGCATTATCACACTGACAGACTAACCAGCCAATCACAGTGACATGGAGGTGTTTGCTCCCTCCTCCTCCTCCTCATATGACTCCACCACATCCATCAGACTCAAAGTCATCACTCCTCCCTCACTTAACATGAAAAACTTCACCTTTTTTTGCCCAGGCCTGTACTCATATCTCTATCAATGCACTAACATGCGCAATGCAATCCGGTCGAGATTTTCTGCTGATCTGCATCGCACACGCCCATGAATGACAAACAGTCTTTTTATTATGTGGAATTGACGGGATTCTAGTCACAGCCTCTTTATTACTTTTTTTTTCTCCTTTCTTTTTTTCCGCTGCTATTAAAGTGCTGCATCATTAAGCTGGATAATGCCATTTTTAAAAAGGCTGACAGTCCCAGGGTTTTTATGAGCGGCTGCGGAGACTGTGCCGGAATAGTGATGAAACCATATGGGGAGAAGCGGTGTAAATGACTTCTTAGTGGCGCAGCGGTTCGTGAAGGACACGTTGACGGGTGGCTGGCAGGAAACTAATGATCTACACACATCGCACCACCCTAAACACAGGGATGGGAGGAAAACAGAGCCGTAATTAGAAAACACAACATCGGAAAAGAGAGAGCTTGGAGTGACTGCTGTGTCTGGCCTTATAACACAGTGCAGTGAAGTTTGAAGAAGTCAAACCCCTGAGACCTGTCACATGTGTGGGTTTTTTTGTGCTTGTTGCCATGGGCTCCGGTGCAGATGACCATGATAAATGGGAGAATGTTCATATGACTTTATGGATGTTCGTGGTCCTTCGAGTATCGCACTGGATTCATGTTTGCTAGTGCGGTCCCTGGTGTAGTTACTCAGTCTGTCAAAAGTTTGTGAAGTTAGTCTCTTGTTTACATCAGATACAAAGGAGAAATCTCAGTAGAATCTCACAATGTACAGTCGCACCAATTTTGAGCAGTCATGGCCTAATTTTCAGAGCTGTTTGGTTGACAGATAAACAGCCTCGTTGGCAGGAAAATGTCATTACGTAACCTACAGAGAAAAGCTGAGCTCTCTTTATGCAGCAGCATCTTTGACCCCCGCCAATAGACAGGTTTGATAACGACGGCCTGTAATTAGTGTTCTTTCTTTTGTTTGTGTCTCATTCCACCGAATAATTAGCCGCTGTGTTTATTTTCCTCGCTAATTAGTGTATGCTAATGATGCAGAGGTCGTGATGTGTGATCTCGGCCAGCCATGCGAATCACCTGGCACTGGCGCTACACGGAAAATGAAACTTCAGAGTAAACCTTTCCCGTCGACTTCAGACTGCAGATATCGAGTCCTTGTGCCAAATTGCAGATTATTTATCGCTCCCTTGTCCTGCGAAATAGGTTCATAAAATGTATTTCCAAGCAAACACTTTAATCCGAACTGCTTGATTATGGCTGGTATTAAGCCTGCCAGCGAATACACTGATGCCCAATAACAGTTACAGTTGCCTTAATGTACCGTCTATCTCACCGTTTGACGTAAAGTAGCATATAATTTAATACAGTTTATGCTCTTTTCTGTTTATAAGGCAATAAGGGAAAAAGTCGAGTGCATAGACGAATGGTGTTGAGTTTTTGTTGAATATTTAGTATCAAGATACTGTTTTAGGTTTATTTAAGGGAAAGTTCAACATAATTTCAACATTAACAAATAACTTTTAATTATGTATTATTTCCTATTCTTTGTAAATGAGTATGTAAATGGAAATGAGTATTTTTGTTGTTGTTTTGTCATTTTAATTAGTCATTTTCTTGTGTGTCGAGTTAATTAAATTGTGAAATATTACCTTGTAAACTAGCTGAACTTATATGTACATTTTATGTTAAATTATATACTTTTTTATCATATACACACATATATATGAGCAATATCACACGAGTTGCAGTGCGATATGGCTGTATATCGGACAATCGTGACAATATACAGCCATATCGCACTGCTATTGCATTTATACAACAGTTTGACGCCATAATCGTGTATATATAAAAAAGAAAATCTAACACGGAGAGTCTCAAAAACCCTTTTGTAGGAGAAACTACTTTCTTCCGTCGTTCATACACATCTGCAGCTGACGTCAGAACAGCAGAAACCGTTGCTACTTCATAAACGTCACTTTAGAGCTAGTATTTGAATGATTCTTTAGCATAATATCTAAAGTGATAACAAAACAGCTGATTTTGCTCGCATTTTAAGATTATAGGGCTGAACGGCATGAAAGGCCATCAGTCTACAGAGATTCCCCAGTATTTCTCTGTTGTAATCGGGAGATCACAATAATTAACCTCGAAAAAGCCAGAGCAAAGCAAACACTACCAGATTACTATGGTATAAATACAGCACTACAAAATACAAAAGAGAGAGAGAGATTTAGAATGTCACTTACCTGTTCTGTAATGATTTGTTCAGCTGTAGTTTGAAACGTACACTGAAAAAATGCTGTTTTTCTCCCCTAAAGACTTATTATGCAGTCTCTGTCGCCATCTTGTGGCGGAACGTCAACCATCATTGCTCTGCTCAGTATGGCAGGCTGGCCGCCAACGCTCTGAATCTCCGAAATTATGAATATTTAAAATAGGCACTATCCTTATAAATAAACTGCATAGTTTGAAAAAGTACATTATGTTGTCCAACAGCTGCAATATTTGTCAAATTTTAGTCCTCTGCTTGCCACTCATATATATAATTGAATATAAAATGAATAAACTGTGAATGTGAACACAAATATGAGCTTTAATACATCATTATAGTATTTGTTGTACTGCCTTTAATAAAATGTTGAATATTTAAAAAATGATTGTATAAACTGACAGCATTATAATAATGAGAATCCTCATTAAAAATAATGACAAAGACACATTACACTAATGAGAACTGGGGGTTAAATGTGCCTAATTGTCTGAAAATAATGCAACAAACAAATTTACAAGATTACATTTAAGCAAAATAGAAGCAGTGATTTCTTATTTGGTTCCAGGGTAAAATGTGACCGGAACATCATGCTGTCCACAAATGAATTGTTTATTTTTTAATTATTCAAGCTACCACACTGATGCCACGCAAGATCTCGTGACACACAGAGAGCTCAAAGCAGGCAAAAGATGTGCTGTTGTTCAGCACCGCTGGAAACTTATATAAAGATTAGCAATTTATACATTAATTGCTTATTCGCATTTCATGCTTTTATGCACTATTTCTGTATCATGGATTATTTTGTCATCCAAACCTTTTGGAAGAGGCACTGCCTTCATTGCCTCCAGAGAAAACGCCCCTGCAATACATTTAATAAACAACACAAAAGACCAAGGACATAGATCATGTTGGCTAGATTTATCATTGTTCAAATGCGAGAAATTTGGCTCTATATCAGTGATTTGATTCAAATGTAGAACATGCTGAATATCTAAATCAATTATGGTCTTGTTTTATAATTTTTGGCACACAGTGCAGTATTTTCCTAGTCTGTCAGGTAATCAGGCCATAAATGAGCAGATGGCTGGAAAAAAAAGACATAAAGCTACAGGTTGTTCATAATCTACTTCATCTTACATCGTTTACTCAGTCCAAACTTGTCGAGAATGTTCTTTTCCATACAACAAAAGCATGCAATCATGCTCGGAAGAGGACGAAAAGCACAATATGAGCAAAGTAATATTTCATATTCCCGCAGTATTAGACCTTAAGTCTTCTGAAGTCATAAAAAAGCTTTGTGTGAGGAACAGACCTATGGGGCATTTGTGCTGACAGCCTAAGTGTGCAATAATTAACACTTGTTTAATGTGAGCCAGGCAATGCCAGTCCATCATTAAACTGTCAATTAGAGGCCGGGAGTGTTTACCAATAAATAAGAAGTGCTCAGCTACAGACTAGCATAATTATCACTGCACAGATAAGAACTTTTTATTCCGGCGAACAGGGCTTTCTCATTAGTGACTGGGCAAAAAAAACATATGTGTGTTTTGTAGTGGAAAACTCCTAAGTATTTATGCTCACAAAGTGGGGGGTTTTTGAAAGGTGCTTACTCAGGGTTGCCAAGTCAGTTTTCCCTGCAAAACTGGGCCACTTTTATGCTTTTGCCATGGATTGGATTTTATTTTCACACAAACCAGGTGTCTGAAGGTTTTATGACTGATCAAAAGCCAATCTTCTGCATGCAATTATAAACAGGCAAGAGACTGAAGATACACTATGATCCAATTCATGCACACCTTATCTTACTGACAGGTTTGGCTATTTTCCAGGAGTCATATGCAGGGTGCGAATTATACATTGACGATCAGGGGGGTGCAATTTTTCGGCAATGTTAGTTTGTGTAATAAGCTTCAGTGAACCAAATTTATATATTTAATTAAATTGCATCTAATTTATTAATCAAACTTGTTTTCAGTGTTTTGATGGATATTGAGTGGTTCTCAATGACATTTGTGATATTAAACAAACAATGACAAGTTTGCATTCCTGCACCAATTAATGGATGACCATAAAAGACTACGGTTATTATTATTTTACTGTTTAACTTCCATATGTGAACAAGTGTATAATAAAATGCAAACTTTGCATCTAGTTTTATGGTACTTTTAGACTACATGTTGATGCAAACAATTATTTTACAAGAAAACTGCCGGATTCAAACTGCTGAATTCATATTTTGGGTGGAGCATGCATTCACAATGGTATGTACAGTGATAGGGGTGGTCAAATGTATATTTAAGTTATCTATTATTTTAATTATTTGTATTATTCAAGATACAGATCAGAGGAAACTGATTTATTCAATTAGCGCTTTTCACAATATTTTTTGTTTCAAAGCAGCTTTACAAAAGCTGCACATTATTGCATTACAATCAAAATAAAAGGTTATTAGTTACCATAACTTTATCAGTAACTAAATAATACTAATACTAATTAATAATTAATTAGTAACTACACTGTAAAAAATTATATGAACAATTAGTCATGACAGTATATGTTTTTAGTTCAATGTAACTTATTAAACTAAGTTAATCATGTTCTAACTTAATTTTCTAAGTTATGCACGCAGTTTTAAGTCAGTTTAACATAATATAAGTTCAATGGACTCATACGGTTAATTTGATTCAACTTAAAAATTTAAGGCAACCAGAATTTTGTGTACAGTGTACTAGCTTTTAAAGGTATTACTGTATATATATAAAAATGTATAGCAGTAGTTCACAAAAGAATTAATAATATTATTCCATTACCTACTTGCCGGGGCTGCACGGTGGTGCAGTGGGTAGCACGTTCACCTCACAGCAAGAGGGTCGCTGGTTCGAGCCTCGGCTGGGTCAGTTGGCGTTTCTGTGTGGAGTTTGCATGTTCTCCCCGTGTTGGCGTGGGTTTCCTCCGGGTGCTCCGGTTTCCCCCACAAGTCCAAAGACATGCGCTATAGGTGAATTGGGTGGGCTGAATTGTCCGTGGTGTGTGGGTGTGAATGAGTGTGTGTGGAGGTTTCCCAGTGATGGGTTGCGGCTGGAAGGGCATCCGCTGCGTGGAACATATGCTGGATGAGTTGGCGGTTCGTTCCGCTGTGGCGACCCCAGATTAATAAAGGGACTAAGCCGAAAAGAAAATGAATGAATAAATGAATATCTACTTGCCCTCAAGCCACAGATTGACCATTTCAAAGCTATAATTGTTTTCTAAAATTGGTATGAATAGGTTTTGAGTAAAATGTTTTTAATATTTGTAAAGTCCATATTTAATTTGATAAACTATTAATAAAGTGTCTTTAAAATGTCAAGTAATAATATTATTGTCAGGTGTCTATTCCATGTTGTCATCATGTGATCCCTTTGTTCTGTTTTCCCGCCGTTTCCTGTTGATTATTTTCACCTGTGTTTCATTATCCCTCATGTGTATATATACTCCTTAGTTTAGTTCCTCCTTTGTACAGTATTGTATTGCCATGGTGTATTGTCTACGTGCAGTGTCTCCGTCTTCTCGTGTCTCCATTTACCAGTGAGTGTTATGTTAATAAATTTACGTGTTTTTATAACTCCCGTGTTTTGTGCCTTTGTGTGCAGAGCGCACCGTGACAGAATACTGGACCACAAACAGTTTGCGGCGTACTTTCCCCCGTTTTTCTTTTTAGTCTTTTTTGCCCCAGTGTTTTCTTTTTCTCTCCCCCATATTCCCATCGACAGCCCCGAATTTCTTTCCCTCCTGCTGGAGCAGGGGGAAAGCAGCCTCGAGGACCATACAAGACGGTACTTGTTTGTAGCTAATCTCACCAGCTATCCGGACGACGTGCTCTGCGTGTTCTGCAACAACAGCTCTAACACCGCTTGCAGAGCACGGTCGTCCGAAGATGGTCCTCAGGGCAATATCGCCGCCTATGTGGAGTGGACTCTGGCGAGGAATGGAGCAACATTCATCGTCTGTGAGGAGGAAGAGCTCGCCAGCGCCACTCCCGACCCAGTGACCAGCCAAACACCACCCACCTGCAGGGAGCGTTTGCCAGAGCCCACCGTAGACGGAGAGCCACCCGCGGTGTACGAGCCATCGCCATCTAGAGCGACAGAGCGGAGTTACACCGAGCAGGAGGAGCTCAACAGACTGTCTGACCAGGTGTGTGAGCCGGCAACATCGCCGAAAGGGGGAGTCCTGGTGGACCTCAGCGGCTCATGCGAGAGTCCCGTCCACCCCCCCCTCTGCAGATGTGCAACCGCTGGACACTGGGAAGTTGCTCACCGACTTCTGGAGCGAAGTCAAGCCCCTTCCACTGTTTCCACACAGTTTTTTAGTTCTTGAATTTCCTGATGCCCCAAGCTCCAGAGTCGTGAGTGACTTCCCACCCATCCCACCCTCTTCACCTCTACTCACACCTATGACTGCAGCCAGTCAACCAGCTCCAGCGCTGCTGCAGTCAGCCAGCCCCCCAGCTCGACCTCAAGCTCCAGAGGTGGAGCTCGCTCTGAGGTGCTGCCTGCCAGCATCGCCCTCTGGAGGGTGTCGCCCAGCGTCAGCTCCTCCAGCCTCCGAGCTACGGACTCCACCTCGGCCCTTCGACCCTTGTGCTCCGCATTGGCTCCCTCCTCCCTCATCTCCGCCATGGACCGTCAGTCCACCAGCTTCACCAGGCTCCCTCGTTCCTCCGGCTCCGCCTTGGTCAGTCGTCGCCCTTCCTACACCTCTGGACTCCTTCAAACGCGGACGCGCCTTCAAAGGGGGGGGGGGGGGGGGGGAGGGGTAATGTCAGGTGTCTATTCCATGTTGTCAACATGTGATCTCTTTGTTCTGTTTCCCGCCGTTTCCTGTTGATTATTTTCACCTGTGTTTCATTATCCCTCATGTGTATATATACTCCTTAGTTTAGTTCCTCCTTTGTCCAGTATTGTATTGCCATGGTGTATTGTCTACGTGCAGTGTCTCCGTCTTCCCGTGTCTCCATTTACCAGTGGGTGTTATGTTAATAAATTTACGTGTTTTGATAACTCCCGTGTTTCGTGCCTTTGTGTGCAGAGCGCACCGTGACAATTATACTTTAGACCATTGATTTGCAGAAAATGACAATAGGTCAATAAAAAATATTAGATGTTTTTAGACTTTGAATATTTGGGGCAAATGTATACAGTATATTCAAACACTGTATATAGGTACAAGCTATCACTAGGGTGGTAAGGATGTATATTGGTACATTAAATACCATTTTTTTTGTAAATTTATGATGGCATGAGAGTCTTTTCAGATTTCCTTTCAAACAAATCAGACATACAATTTCCTAAATGATCAAATTAAATCTTATAATATTGCAAATGCATTTGATATCTAAACAACGTGGCATAGGATGTGACGATGATACCTGCGCCGGGCTGAAAAGCACTTGTGTCGTGTCTGGCATCACATTGCCCCTTAAGCCCATTAAAGGGGACCTATTATGCAAAAATAAATTTTATAAAGGGCTTAAAGCAAGTTGTGTGATAACAGTCTGTGAATATAACCAGCTTCTAATGGTAAAAATGTATTAATTATTTTTTTTATAATCACACTTCATAAAAACAGTCTGTAGGAACACTTTGATTGACATTCTCCCTTTGTACGTGTCATCAGAGAGGGAAAGCCCCACCCATTAGTGACAATCTCTGCCTCATTAGCATAGGACGTTAGTCTTGTTTTTGAATCTGCCACTATGCTGACACACAGGCATTTGTAGCTCTGCCTTCTTATGAAAAGAGCACAATCTAATTTGAATTTAAAGCGACAGTCACCAAAATGGCACAATTAGTATTAAAGCATAAAAGGGTCAGTTTCAAAGAGTTATAAAACATTATTTGTGGGGTATTTTGAGCTGAAACGTCACATAGACACTCTAGGGACATCAGAGACCTATTTTACGTCTTATAAAAAGGGACATAATAGGTCCCCTTTAAATCAAACTTTCTGCTCAGATTTTCTCAAGCCAAAAAAATAAGGAACTTGTTTATATGTATGTTGTTTTTGTATGTTTTTTGGTGATGAGAAATCTCAAGGCTACCATACAGTGAAAATCTACAGAGGGTTTTTTATCCAAATGGCAGGGCAGATTTTGTGCAGTCCAGTCAAGTTCTTCCACACTAGAGTCAATAAATCATTTCTACATGGACCTTGCTTCTCACACCAGGAAATTGTCATGCAGGAACAGAAAAGAGCTGTTGGAGAAAAAAGATGGAAGCGCTGAATCCTCTACAATGATTTTGTGATGGAGCCTTAAGATTTGTTTCCACTGGAATTACTGGAATAGCCAAATCTGTTAACTAGAAAGGCTGTTATACCAGCACAGAGGAGTCTGTCCACTCTTCACTACAAACAAGCCTATTCCATATCCCTTCATTCAATACAAAACCTTTGTTGGAAATGTTACTATAATAACACGTTTTCATATAGAACATCAGTCATGATAATGTCAGAAAATGTGCTTTATTTATATATGGACATCACTGGAATTTTAACAGGCAGTTCAGTTAGTGAGTCAGATATTGATTCAGTAACTGCTCTGGAATGCATTTCCCAATAGCATCATTAGCCAGCTATAGCCACAGGTTCTGTCATTTAGTTCAACGGTTCAGTGTTTCCCAAAACTACAGCTTAGTTTCCATCTACTGTTGAATAATTCAGTTCAAATATTGATTCAAACTGCTAAATCATCTGTTCGAACATCTATTTGAAAAACTAGCTCCTAAGATTTTTGAAGAAGTTTTGATTCACTTAAAAGGGACCTATTATGCAAAATCCCTTTTATAAGGGGTTTAAACATGTGTGAATATAACCAGCCTTAAATGGTAAAAAATAATACATTTTATTTTTTATAATCACACTTGCTAAAAAAGTCTTCAGAAACACTTGAATTGACATTCTCCCTTTGTACGTGTATCAGAGGGGGAAAGCCTCGCCATTTAGTGACGATGTCTCCCTCATTAGCATAAACAGCCCTGAGTGAGAAGCAGCCGTCCGCCATTAGAGTTTTTAATTGCTGAAAATAATGTCAGTGACTAAGAGGATTATAAATGTGAAGTTTTATGCTGCACAAATGAACACTGTAGACATTTCTGTTTTTTACATAGATAACGTTAGTCCTGCTTTAAATCTGCTGCTATGCTGAGGCACAGGTATTTGTAGCTCCGCCCTCTTTTGAAAATAGCACAATCTCATTTGAATTTAAAGCGACAGTCACCAAAATGGCACAATTTGGATCAAAGCCTAAAAGGTTCAGTTTCAAAGAGTTATAAAACATTATTAGTGGGGTATTTTAAAGTGAAATTTCACATACACACTCTAGGCACATCAGAGACTTATTTGACATCTTATAAAAAGGGACATAATACGTCCCCTTTAAAAGAATCAACCCATAATTAATTTGTGAATTGGACTATACTACATAAAACAACCTCAATTGGAATCATGTGTTTGTGTATTAGGCATGGTCAAACTGTATGTTTTTAATTGGCCAAAAATACTGGTCTAGGAATACTACACCCCAAAAATCTAAATTACCTTATTATTTATTTTCCCTCTTCTATATTTAAACCTTTTTGAGTTTCTTTCTTCTGTTGAACAAAAAATATGATATTTTGAAAAAATGACAGTTGCTGGCACCCATTGACTTCTATAGTAGGAAATAATCACTATGGAAGTCAATGGGCGCCAGATACCAACATTTGATTTCAAAATATCTGCTTTTTCTGTTCAACAGAAGAAAGAATTTTCATTTTTGGGTGAACTATCCTTTTAAGAGTCAATCCTTCATGAATTGGACTACATGTTTTTCAGTACAGGACAATTCAATTATCTTGCCGTTATCCCACTTGTTTTGTTACATAAAATGTAATTTATAGCAAACCTTCATTCCCAACTCTTATTTCCAACTTAACATAAATGCAGTTGAACCCCAGGTTTAGTAAAATGTACCACTACATTTAGGAATTTTAATAATAATATTTCATTTTTTTACAATTATAATTTTTTGTTAAATTTCAATCAGAGTATATTTGACAATGGAGAATAATTTTTAAGTATCAGTTATTACTTATTTCAAAAAAAAAAAAAAAAAAAAAAAAAAAAAAAACTGAATTTGAGTGAGTTCTGAAAAAAACCTCTGAATTTGAGTGAGTTCGTAATATATAATTGATTTCATTGCATTAAAAAAAATCTATATTTTAAGTAAAAAAATCAACTACATGCATTTTTTATAGTGTCTTCTGCTAAAATGTAGCTTAAATGTCACTTTGTAAATAATACATAGCATTATTCTGGAATGGTTGTGTGTGATGTTTTTGCAAATGTTTAATGCTGCTTCTTACATTTTATAGTAAGCCTGTATATGAGAAGATCAGAGATGTGAGAATCAGAGCTGGTTTGGATTGGTTATTGGGCTGTCTCGGTCACACAGACTGGCAGCTCTGGGTTTGATATTGTTTATGAAGTGTGCTGGGATGCGGTATATGTAATGATTCCACATTCGCCCTGCTCATCTGGGCTCTGTGAGCCGCCTGTCTGTTTCGAAGCGTAAATTATTCCTCTGCTCTTCCGCCTGCTGGCTGCTGCCTCTGCGTTACTGAGCCGAACTAAATGCATTTCAATGAGAGAACGGTTCCAACTTTTCCACTCCTCAGGGGGGGGAACGGGAAAGTGAAATATGCAGACATGTAAAGTTTTAAAGGAATAGGGAATAGTTCACCCCAAAATGAAAATTCTGTCATTTTTTTACTCACCCTCCTCAAGCCATTTTCAACCCATATGAGTTTCTTTCCTCTGTGGAAAACAAAAGGATCAATTTTAAAAATGTGCTTCACCGCTCTTCTACATAAAATTACAATGAATGGAGAACAGAGCTTTCAAGCTTAAAAAATGACTCAAAGACAACATAAAAGCAGTCCATGACTCATGTGCTATATTGCAAGTATTATGAAGCTATAAAATAACCTTATGTGAGGAACAGACCCAAGATAATGTCAAGACAATGCAACACAGACTCATTTTGAATACGTACCCCTGTCTACATTTCTGCATTTCATTTTTAAAATGAACACTATGGGGTGGTATGACACCGCTAATGGCTTCTGTTCCTTTTTGCGCTACCAGCTGACCGCTTACCTCTGTACCGACGGCTTTTCCGGTGTTACAGTTACCAGTTTGCCCAGTGGCTTGCTGCATACGTCAGCAGACTTGGGATGCGAGCGAAGTTGACCGTGACGACAGGGTTCAGAATGGTTCCAGAAACCAGGTAAAACAAAAGCAAAAATAATAAAATAAATAACAACAGGCTGAAAATGTGGTGAAATCATGCTGCCGCGATGGCTTTTCTTTTTCTAGATTGCTTTTGAAAACACTGGGTTGAGTTTAAGGAAGGGGGTTGATCATGCAGTCAGTCAGTCGGTCGGTCGGTCGGTCGGTCGGTCAGTCAGTCAGTCAGTCAGTCAGTCAGTCAGTCAGTCAGTTGACATCAACCTGGCCTGGTCAGCTGAAGTGTATATTGCACCCCCCTGGTGGATTTATGTGAGAAGAGGATGTGCGAGAGAAATTTGAGATCATCAAAAAGCATACACAGCGGCCACAGCGGTGGATTTGCAAAAATGCAAATGATTTATGATTTTCAGTAATGCTGGTTCTGTTTTAAAGTGTATAATAAAAAAGGTGTAGAGCTAGCGACTGAACTAACTACTGAAGCGAAATGTTTGACTGACTGTGTTGTCATAAGAAAAAACCTAGAATTGGTTGATATTGTGTAGAGTGAACTTGGCGTGATGGGTTTGACATGGTGTTGTGGTGATTTGTTAACAACGGTGGGCTTTGGGATGCAACAATCGATCCTTTTATCTCATACAGTGTGTCATAGTGGATGACAACCAACACTGCATCTGATGCTTTACAACATCCCAACTGAAAGGCTAGATTGCAGCTTTTTCAGAGCTTTTCTTGACAAGACGGAGAGTTTAAAAGCATTGTTTGTTTAGTCAGTTTCTCAAAGTCAGACGTTAGATTTGCTTTCTTGATGACATCGCACATGTTGTTAATGATTGCAAGCGATGATTGGCTGATTAAAGCAATGTATAATATGACATGTATCTTGTCTACGTTACAAGTATTTAGGAGATAAAATCACATCATCTTATACAGTGACAATCATAAAAGACAACAATTTATTTAAATAAATAAATAAAAAAACAGACAATATTCACAATAAAGGCGACACAGTGGCTCAGTGGTTAGCACTGTCGCCTCACAGCAGGAAGGTCGCTGGTTCGATTCCCGGCTAGGTCAGTTGGCATTTCTGTGTGGAGTTTACATGTTCTCCCCATTTGCGTGGATTTCCTCTGGGTGCTCTGGTTTCCACTGTCCAAAGACATGCGGTACAGGTGAATTGATTGAACTAAATTGGCCGCAGTGTATGTGTGTGAATGAGTGTGTATGGATGTTTCCTAGTACTGGTTGCAGCTGGAAGGGCATCCGCTGTGTAAAACATATGCTGGATAAGTTGGCGGTTCATTCCGCTGTGGTGACCCCTGATGAATAAAGCGACTAAGCCGAAGGAAAATTAATGAATGAATGCACAATAAAAAAAAAAGAAAAAAAAAAGACAACATTATGTGGTGTGACAATGGCATATTCATTTGCATTACTGAAAAAAATATACGTTAAAAACAACTAAATCTAAAATTGCATTGAGTTTTTCCACAATTGCAATTAAAGGGATAAATGCAGACATGAATATTATTTATTATAACAAAACAAAATATAATACAGAAAAAACAACAAAAAGCAGAATATACACAAGTTCTGTATTAATAATAGTAATAGTTGTATGTTCTATTAAAGTGTTTAAGTATGTTATTAATTACTCACCCTCATGCCGTTGCAAACCCCTGAAACCTTCGTCGGTCTTCAGAGCACAAATTAAGAGATTATATATAATATATAGACAGCAACAGTCCCAACTCATTTAAAGTCCAGAAAAATACCTAAAAAACATCCTCAAAACAGACCATATGCTTTCAGTGGTTCAACAGGAATATTATCAAGCTACGAAAATGAAAATAGCAACTTTATTCAACAGTTTCTTCTCAATGTCAGTATAGCACGCGTTCACAAGGACTGTAGACTGTGCACTGATGTATACAGTACATAGGAGTTGCCTGTGCTTTGATTCAAACAGAAGAAGTTGCACACAGGCATC
>CAIGQV010017835.1:23716969-23740495 GCA_903798115.1 Danio jaintianensis
AACAATGGATGGATGGATGGATGGACAGATAGAATGACAGATCAAACGATGGATGGATGGACAGATAGAATGACAGATCAAACGATGAATGTATGGATGGACAGACAGATAGAATGGCAGATGTAACAATGGATGGATGGATGGATGGATGGACAGATAGAATGACAGATCTGTAAAGTTACATTTATTTGAAATGAAAAGGTAATTACAAATTTGAATCTCATACTTTTTTCTCCCCCTCACAATTGTTTATTCCATGCTTTTTTATATTTCACAGTTACATCTTAAAGTTGTGAGAAAAACTTTATATTATTAACAAAATCCTGATAATAAATACTGAGGTAACTCCGTAAACAAATGCATTTTTTTCATTTATTTATTTATTTATTTAACTTATTTACCTTAAATTCTCTGTCATGTATGGACACTTGTTTTTAAAAAATGTATAATGTTAATTATGACATTACCTTTGCAATTCTGAGTTTCTGTGAGAACTGTGAGTTATAAGCTTGTAAGTTTATAACTTGAGCCAAATTTACAATTCTGAAATTCTCAGTTTATACTTTCCAATTGTGCATTTAAATTAGCAATTCAAAGAAGAAACATAAACAATGGAAAATCTGAATAGTTTTTTTCTTATTGTTTATTCCAGGATGGAAATGAGCTGCCAAAAGCGTTTATCAAGAAGGATGAGTAAAATTTGTATTACTTTATACTTTACCAATCTAAACACAAAGCTCCACTTCACACTAAAATAATAATAACACCCAAAACTCATAACAGAATCTCAACATTAAAGAAACTTTTCGAAATCCCACCATAACAGAACATTAAACTCTAACAAGTCCCTCGCTCTAAAACACATACAATAACATTAATTTCAATATTCAGGCCAACTTTCCCCATCCGGTCTTATCCAAAACAAGCTAGGATCCAAAAAATCCCCTGCTCACTTTCAGCAGTGCTGTTTTTAACACCCACAGAAAATATTCATAAGGTCCCAATGCAAATTCATAAAGTAAACTTCGGTTGGACAAATTTTAATAGCGCGCTCTCCGATTGCAATGAAATTAAGTTGAAGAATCATGTTGCATTAGCACATTTTAAACCGAGCATGCAGGGAGAAAAAATTTTTTATTTTGGAATGTTCTTAAAAATTCTAATTAAGCTCCAAAGGAAACTAAAATTCACTGATTAAATTCATCTCCTCCACACTGTAATATTTGATTAACCAAAACTGCTCAAATAGTTTTTTAGGTGTGTATTTATGCATTTATATGATATTATTATTGCCATTGGCATCACAGCTGTCTTTTTTTCTATTAACATCAAAAGAAAACCCTCAGATAAACATTTGATATTTTGGTAATACTTTAGTTTAAGTACCAATTCTCACCATTAACTAGTGGCTTATTACCTATTATTAAGGTATTCTACCCTGTAAAAAATGTTGGGATCCACACAATTGATTTGTGTCGGGAGAACATGAAGGAATAAGGTTAACATAATTTTTTACAAATTTTAAGTGGATTGAACATAAAACAATTAAGTTGTCGTAAAAAAAACCTCAGAAATTGCAACCCAGGCTCATTCTAATAATGTACCCCTATATAAAATTCTGGAGAGCGCCAAATACGTCCCAGGAGGTACGTTTATTTGCAGTTTTGGTTTTCGCGAATCCACCAGAGGTGAGTGCCATTCGCGCCTGCTCTTCTTGCGTAAATCCACCAGAGGCCACTGTCAACTGACTGACTGACTGACCGATCGACTGACCCAGGGGCCTAGCAACCGGGGGGGACAGGGGGGACACGTCCCCCTCACTTTTAGAGACAGACCATTTAGAAAAAGGTGATTATTAATTATATGAACTTAAACTTTTGGATCTCATTCAGCTGTCCCCCCCACTTTTAAAATGTCCGCTACACCCCTGCTGACCCACCCTTCTCCTTCTCTAAACCCAACCAATAGTGTTTTCAAAAGCACCGATTGGCCTAGCCACAGTTAATGGTTTAATAGCAAGAATTGGGCCTCAAAATACATGTGTTCAACATTTTATTTCCCGCTGATCACTAGATAAACAGGTACAGTAGATCACACTGAAGCTTTAGATTGTTTTTTGTTTTCAGAACCACTATTAAATTGCAACTGAATTCTGTTTGCATTTGTGTTGTTTTTTTTTACTAGAAAGAATAGTCTACTCTGGGCAAGCAAAAGAGAAGTCGTCTAACAGCTGTGTGTGGGAGAGAATACAATATGACAGCTGCAATGAAAATTTAACAAAACATGAAATATAATTAGCGCTGGATCGCCGCTCATTAACAAACTTTAACAAAAATGAAATCTCCTGAGTTTGAGATGCTTCCTTCTGTTTTAGACGTACCTGTTGTGAGCGAGTTCATAAAATATAGATGTTTTCCCACTTAAAGGTCAAGGTTCAGCTGTTCAGCATGAAACGGTTTGCCCCTGCTGATAGATGCCATAAGAACACCATCTGCCAAAGTAAAATGTCTTATATTGTTCCTATTAGGCTATGAACATATGCATCTGTTAGACAAAACAAGTTCTGTTTAATACTAAGGAATATATATATTTTGTAAAAGGATTAAACAACAAATAATGCTACAGAAAAAAAAGACTTTTGATGAGAAATTATGAAATTTTCGCCACTAGAGGGTGAAACAAAAGCATAGCTTGAAGATGCAGTGACTGAGTTTGGAATCATGGGAGTTGTGATCTTCATTACATCCTACCGGACTCCTGAAAAAGTCATGTTCATTAATGCGCTAAAGGGTGCTTTCACACCTGTTTCCTTTGGTCCAGACCAAGGTTAAAAATTATGCATTGTAGCAGACCGACTGCTCAGAACCGAACAAGTTGAAATGAACCAAAAATCAGTCATGTGACAACATCCACATTGGCCATTGGCTAGATGAATTTCCTGAACTGCATTTTGATTGGTCAGAAATTAACATGTGGGAAACTCACGTGCGCAAAACACGCAAGTAAACAAAGAGCAGAGGAAAATTCAGCAGGCAGTATGGACCTCCTCACAACTCCACGTTTGTCCCCACCCTACCATAGTTGCTACCATAAACTGTCAAAAAATATTTTTCTCATCCCAGAATGCAGCTGACTACAGCAGCTGGTTTAGTTAAAAAAGTGAAGTACTTTTTGCATTTGTGTCAGTTAGGTCAGTTCACATTCTCACCACAAACTAATTGCACCAGGGTTGGTTTTTGAAAGCGTACTGAGACCACCTCTTCAAGCAGGTCTCAGGACCCGAGTACGATTGCTGTTTTCACACCTGCCTCATTTAGTTTGGTTAAAACGTACCAGAGTCCATTTGCCTTTATGGTATGATTCGTTTTGGCAGGTGTGAAAACACCCAAAGTATTCAATACTTATTATCATGGTAGTATGAAGCAGAGAAAGGCTGAAAGCTGTTGAAGAGAAATAAGAGCGCTGAAGCAATTGCTCAGAGACGAGCTTGATGCAGCAGGAAAGTAGTGGAGCTTTTATTATGCCATAGTCCACCGCTTCTGGTTCTTCCACTCAGAAGAAGAAGCAGTGCTGTTTTATCATACTAAATATATTTTAGGTTTCTGTCATTCTGTGGTTTAATAAAATGCACAACATATTAAAGCATCTTGTTTCCCTGCTGTCTATAAAACTGAATCATTGTCCTGACATTTAATCCTATCCATCAGATTATGCTACCAACACTGTATTTGAATGGTTCTGAAGTTGGGGTTAGGGATTAGGTAGGTTAGGGCGATATTACAGCTTCATATCACACTGCTCCACATTCAAATTTACACTGGTAGCAAAATCTGATGGGTAACATATTGCATCATCAAAATGTGCTACCTACTTTTTGAATGGGAGGTAGGACAATCTGACAGATTGACAGAACACTAGAAATCGAGGGTGAATGTTAGCATAAATGCACAGGATACAGTATGTGTTAGTAAAAATGTTATTTCTCAAGTCAATTTTTTTCTGGATTTGACCATTCTTCAAAACATTTGGGATAATATAAGTACATAAGTCAGCAAAATATATAACATTGTTCTAATGGTTTTTGGATGTTTTAATGAAAAAAATCTTATATATTGTGCCTTTAATGTCCAAGTGGCTTTGAATGAACATTCTATAAACATTACTTGTACTAAAAAAAAGCACAACTCTGGCAAAATATCATTCACTTCTTGAAAGATTTTTGACCAGGTCAGATTCCCATAAATCAGAGTTCGCAAATTAAGTTATTACAGAAATAACCATGATGCCATTTAAATGACTGAATAGTAAAAAAAATCCCTTGCTCAAACATGCTAAACTGCGTAAAGCCTGAGCAGCTGCTACCGAAATGAATGGGAACACTTCTTCTGTGCATTACAGACCACTTTGGTCCTCATCATAATTGCGATTATTAAAAAAAACCCTCATATATCTTAATTCCATAAATTGTCTTTTCCTTATTCGTCTATTTGTCACGCTGCCCTCTTTAAGGCCAATAACAAGCTGCTTTCCACTTCATGAAGTCCTTTGCATCTCCGGGTGACAAACACATACAGCAAATTGCTTGTAGATTGCATTATATTTGTGTTTATTAACTTTCTGAAGAGGTGTAATGAGGGCAGTAGGGGTAGATTCGGTTAGCGCGCACACAGATCCACTGCTTGGCTCCGAGATAGAGAGAGATGGGAGAAAAGGAGGGAAAGAGAGAAAGACCGAGCGAGAGAAAGAGTGTGCGAGCGAGCCATCTGGACATGGCCTGCCTCTGGGGACAGGGGGCACCATATTGGGTCTGGCTCTCTCTTCAAGGCACATTTCACAACATTTGCCAAGAGACCCGGATAACAGCAGCACTGCGACCGAGACCACTGCTTATAATTCATCCAAGCTGTTGGGTTGCAGCTCGCAACATCTCTCAGTGTTAAAGCTGTCAATTTCAGCAGTCCTCCAGTCCTGCGGGTACTGATTAGGTTCTGGCACACATAGCGTTACAGGGATTAAGGAGAAGATGCCCAGATATGATCCACCGCTCGTACCTCATGTTTGCATTAGGACTGAAGTGAATTGTTCTTCGTTGTTGAATAGGCTTTTGATCTCATATGAGTAACCGTAAGGGTCCGCAGTATCTGCTTCCACCAGTGAAGCGCTCTAGCACAAGACTAAGTCATTTAGGCCTCTGGGATGATATCCAATAGGAGAAGACACAATGCTTATGTCGGGCCCTGTCCCAAAAGGCACGCTTCATAGGCACTTGCAGATTTACAGTATGATTTGGGACAGAGTGCAAATGAAGCCAAAACTATAGTGGCTGAGAGAGCTCGATGTACTGTAACCTAGAAGAAAAAAAACATGCAATTAGAACAAAACAATTAAGAAATTATGGGTTTATCGGTTGAACAACACAACAAGTGATGCAAATATTCACAATGCAGCTAAATACAGAAATACATTGGAAAATATTTACCAAATACAGAAACACACTGCAAAATTTTAAAATGGCACCAAATATAGAAATGCACTGCAAAAATTCACAATGCAAACAAATACAGAAACGCACTGCAAAAACTCACAACGCAACCAAATACAGACATGCGCTGCAAATATTGAAAATTAAATTAATACAGAAGCCAACTGCAAATATTCACAATGCAAACAAATACAGAAACATTCTACAAAAATTCAAAATGGCAGCAAATACAGAAATGCACTAGTACAGATATTTACATCACAACCAAATACAGAAATTCACAACACAACCACAACCAAATACAGAAACACCCTGTAAAATGACACAATGCAAACAAATACAGAAACACACTGTAAAATTACACAATGCAAACAAATATAGGAACACATTGCGAAAATTCACAAAGCAAACAAATACAGAAACATTCACCAAAATTCAAATTAGCACCAAATAAAGAGCTGCACTAGTACTAAAGATATTTACAGCAAAAACAAATACAGAAATGCACTGCAAAAATTCACAATGCAACCGCAACCAAATATAGAAATATGGGGTAAAAATTCTTAACGCAACTAAATGCAGAAATGCACTGCAAAAAAATCTCAACACAACCAAATACTGAATTTCGTTGCAAATATTGAAAACTAGGAGGCGGCACAGTGGCTCAGTGGTTAGCACTGTCACCTCACAGCAAGAAGGTCACTGGTTCGAGTCCCGGCTGGGCCAGTTGGCATTTCTGTGTGGAGTTTGCATGTTCTCCCTGAGTTGGCGTGGTTTTCCTCTGGGTGCTCCGGTTTCCTCCACAGTCCAAAGACATATAGGTTTTGTAGGTGAATTGGGTAAAACAAAAATTGGCCTTAGTGTATGAGTGTGTGTGTGAGAGTGTATGGGTGTTTCCCAGTAATGGGTTGCAGCTGGAAGGGCATCATCTGCGTAAAACATATGCCGGATTAGTTGGTGGTTCATTCCACTGTGGCGACCCCTGATAAATAAGGGACCAAGCTGAAGGAAAATGAATGAATGAATATTGAAAACTAAACTAATACAGAGGCCAACTGCAAATATTCACAATGCACACAAATACAGAAACATTCTGCAAAAAAATCACAACGCAACTGCAACCAAATACAGAAACACTGTACAAATTCAACCAAATACAGAAACGTGAATGTTCATACCCCACTAATGCAGGCCTAGTATGCAAGCATGTTCACATGATCTCAGAGTTGCTGTTTCCAGTTGTTTAACAAAACATGGTGATTCTTCCCTCGTAGGGATTAATTCTGTTTAGATAATACACTCTAAAACAGCTCAGCTGTCTAGCCATAATATCTTTAATCTATTGACTGAGGGTGCATTGTATACTGCGAAAATGGCATTCCTACTTATCGAAGGGATTTAGCATAAACAGCATACAGCATGATAATGTCTGCACAATGTTTACTTCAGATTTCATAATCTAAAAATTATGCTCTTGATAATAGAAAGGCAACTTTTAAGCTGACATCTGAAATTTCTTGGTTGTTAAAATACTTTCTTCTACTCCAGTTTTATGTGCAGAGAGAACCATAAGCAAGGCATACAGATTCCTTGAAGAGAGGGAACACTGTATGTGGAGTTTACCACAAATTACCCAGTAGCTCACTCAAAACAACCATCTAGTAAACACACAGCAAAATGACACAGCAGCAGCGTTTTGGCACCAGAATATAACAGAGACCAGCAAGCATTTTAACACTGCAGAAACACTCACATCACCCTATAGACAGAAAAAAAATCATTTATTCAAAAGATTCATTCAAAATGGCTGATTCATTAAAAAAAAAGTTATTTACTCAAAACACTTACGTATTAATGGCAAATCCAGAACAGACAATACTGTGTCTAATATGTGAATATATTATAAAATAATGTGAGTAATATACTCACGATTCATTTCAAGCGCTCAACTGAAGTTATGAAGTGAGTTTGGAATAAAAAGATGTTATGAAATATGGTATTTTCACATGCTTTCAGATTCAGATTCAGCAGCATTTACTGCAGTCATTGTTCACTGAGAAGTCACACGAACAGCTCACAGAATGATTATCTGGATTTCATTATTATCGGATTAAATCGGATTCGATTTTAAACAATTTTTAAGCAGTAAATATAAGCAGTGGTGTAAAGTAACAAATAACAAAAATACTCAGATTACTATAATTGAGTAGTTTTGAATTTCGGAATTGTAATTAACTAACTGTATTAAAAATTTGTTCTTCTACTTTCCCTTGAGTACATTTTTAGTGCTGTATTGGTACTTTTACTCCACCATTTTCCTTCAACCTGCAGTCATTACTTAATTTTTTTCTTGTCTATATGATTGGCTAAAGTAGAAAAATCCAACATAGGCTCATTCTGACCCCTATATACGTTTCTGGAGATCGCAAATTATGTATCCAGAAGTACGTATGGCTGCGTTCGCACTTACCAGCTGACCGCTTACCTTTGTGTGGACGGCTTTCCCGCTGTTACCAGTTTGACCAGTAGCTCGCCATGTACGTCGGCGGACTTGAGACGCAGAGAGGAGTTGACCACGGCGATGGGGTTCGAGTCCGGAGAAGACCGATTCCAGAAAGTGGGTAAGACAAAAACAGAAGCCAAAAAAATAAAATAAACAAGTGTATAACAGGGTGAGAATGTGGTAAAATCTGAAAACATGGTAAAAATCAGGCGACGACGTTTCCTTTTCTGGATTGCTTTTTAAAACTGTCGGTTGGGTTTAGGGAAGTGGGTGGGCGGGTCAATCGGTGCTTTTGAAAACACTATTGGTTGGGTTTAGGGAAGGAGGAGGGTGGGTCAGTCGATCGGTCATTCAATCAGTCAGTCGACAGCAGCCTCTGGTGGATTTAAGTGAGAACAGCCGGTGCGAATGGCACTCGCTAGAGGAATTTGAGATCTCAAAAAGCATACACAGCGGCCTCTGGTGGATTCGCAAAAACAAAAACATACCTCCTGGGACGTATTTGGTGCTCTCCAGAAATGTATGTAGCGGTAGGTTTTCAGAATGAGCCTGGGTTGGAAAAATCACTCCTGTGATTCCAGTCCAATCAAATAATAATAATTTTGCATCATAATGAACAATTTCAAGACATGTTTGGAAAGTGTCCAAGAAGATGTCCAAAAACATGCAATCACCCTGAGACTGTTTAGTCTGTTTAGCCTACTGTATGATGACTGAAATTGTCACATGGCCTTTAACGATCACTAAATGCACTACAGAATGTTACGTTTACACACATGCACAAACTGCATGTAGATGCTACTTTCTACTTATACTTTGAGTAATATACTTTTACTCTACTTATACTACATTTTTGGGCAAGCAATGGTAATTTTACTTGAGTATGATTTTTCAGTACTCTTTCCACCACTGTTTATAAGTGTACTATACTATAACCAGTTTTAGAGGCAAAACGGCCATGAACAATACCTTCAATTAATCACACTCTCAGGTTGCCTAAGCAAATCAAAAAGAAAGATAACTTAACATTCACATTTTCTTTAAACCCATTTTTCCTGTACTATATATCTAAAAAAAAGACATAATTGCAAATGTAAGTCATAAGCAATTCTGCTTACGCATCAGCAGCGATCAGCTGTCTGTTTGTCTCTGTCACACGAGGTCTGTTTCCTTGCATACACAATGACCTGTTTCTAAATGCTCTGTGACATTTTGTTGCTCTTGCAATGTGCATGAGTCGTGAACAAAAGCACAGAGCGCAGCAGATGAAGGGTAAATAAAAGCACAAACACTGGCCGATTTCCTCAGGAAACACTCCAGCAGCAGCAGCAAACATCTAAAAAATTCTCTTTTCTCTCTGGTGATAAAGGCACGACTATTTGAAACTAATTAAATGCAGGCTAGTGGCTCAATCTTGTGCTTCTGAGTGCTGCATGCGGAGGGTTTGTTTCAGAGCCGCAAGATGGAAATTGCGCATTTATCTTGTCGTCGCAGTGAGCTGTAAAGGGCTCTGTTTATTCAACCACGCTTTACACTTTGTGCATACAGGACTCAAGGAATCCCGAGCCCTCGGGGACGGTACCTGTTAGCTTACGAAACACAGGACGTATGTTTGTGTGTAAGTGAGAGGGAGCGAGTGGGTAGCTCATGGCGTTCAACGCAAGTAGAGTTTGTTTGCAGAAAGCAGTAAGTCAGGAATAACTAACAGCAGGCCATTGAATTGTTAGAAAATGATGCACACTCGAGGTAGTGATAGTTCGGTCACACTTTTAAGGTGCAATTTTCACTCTGAACAAACCATTTAATATGACTTTTAGCTCAATAAGCTCCTAATTTGCTGCTTTTTAATAGTTATTAAGGTAGTATTATGGTTTAGGTATTGGGTAGGATTAGGGATGTAGAATAAGATCGTGCAGAATATGTAAAAGAGCCAATATCTTAATAATATGCAGGTAATAAGACACTAGATAATAGTGAGAATAATTCAACGGACTTGTTAATTATTCCACTAATACTACCACACCTAAAAACATTGATCAGATGTTGTATTTTACAAAATTTACATTTAGCAGACACTTTTGTCCAAAGCGACTTAATTCATTCATTCATTTTCTTTTTTCGGCTTAGTCCCTTTATTAATCTGGGGTCACCACAGCGGAATGAACCACCAACTTATCCAGCATATGTTTTATGCAGCGGATGCCCTTCCAGCTGCAATCCATCACTGGGAAACACCCAAACACACTCCCATTCACATACATACACTACGGACAATTTAGTTTATTCAATTCACCTATACCGCATGTCTTTGGACTGTGGGGGAAACCGGAGCACCCGGAGGAAACCCACGCCAACACGGGAGAACATGCAAACTCCACACAGAAATGCCAACTGACCCAGCCGGGGCTCGAACCAGGGACCTTCTTGCTGATAGGCGATCTTGCTACCCACTGCACCACAGTGAAGCCCAGCTACTTAATTGTCAAGTTTAATTTGATTTGATGAAATTTGTCAGGTTTTTGTCCTGCTGTGTGTGGGACTAGTTTCATCTCACTTAAAGCCTTTTGTAAAGTTTTGGTTTGACTTTTGGCTACTGTAGCTGTAAAATAATTTCTAAAAACTGAAATCATTCAGCGTAGTGAAATCAAACTATAATGCAGTCAAGACCTGCCTGGAACTACTTTAGTTGTGCGTTTAACTACTTTTTTTTTAAACTGAGGAATTTGTCATCCATAACTTATTAGCCTTCGTTGCCCTACATTACTTGTTACACATCATATCTTACGAGAAAACAAAAACCATACAGGCATGTTTTGGACTTTCGTAACAAGAGATGCTTTTCCATTATCAGGCTGAATGTTTCTCTTGCTTAAATGGCCATTCAGACCAAGCATGATAACTATATAGGTAATGATAAAGACAATGTTCGAAAATTTATTCTGAATGTAAAACAACAGCAGTGTTCAGACCACAACTACATATAAAGATATAGAGAAATGATATCATTGGGAATGGATACGGTTTCATTTTCCACAGTGCTGCTCATAACGGAGCTCTCTGGAATGTAACGGAAGTGTTATGTAAACAGCGATATGGATGAGGATCAGCTATTTCGGTTTTGTGGACTTGCAACAACAAAAATTTACTTTCCGCTTGGAGAATGGCAGTGTTATGCACGCATGCTCTCTACCAGTCCAGCATGGCTCAGCATGGAAACGGTTTGTAATTGTGCTGTGCCATATAAGGCTCATGTGGAAATAAAACTGCAACCATACCTCACTGTTCTTACAAATGTTCACCATGATAGTGGAAATGCCAGAATGATAAGTATAATTACTATAAATATAACAATAACTACATTTGTGGCCATATCAGCAAACGAAAATGATTTGTTTGTTTTTCTTTTTTGCTTTTGTTCGCAATACCCCAAAAGATGTCCTCAGTGTTTTACATTCTAGTGCATCTGACCAGTGAATCCAGCTCGTGTAATCAATCTAATGAGTGAATTTAGGGATCACAGCCAGTGTAGTGGAACAAAAACAACATAAATATTATTTCTCCAGCCTTTTCATGGAGGAAACACAAGACACCAAAAATAGCAATGGATATCTGAGGTACTTTTGTTTTTACACTTCAATTTGCTAGCCTGGCTTCCATAGCCTGCATGAAATTCTTTATCATTCCCTCCGATACAACCAATATTTTTCAAGATAGTTATTATCTTAAAGGGATAGTTCACCAAAAAAATGAAAGTCTACTCACTATTTACTCACCCTTATGTGGTTCCAAACCTATATGGATTCTTTCTTCTGCTGAACACAAAAGAATATATTTTGAAGAAAGCTGAAAACCAGCAACCATTGACTTCCATAATAGGAAAAACAAATACTATGGAAGTCAATGGTTGTGGGTTTTTATCATTCTTCAAACTATCTTCTTTTGTGTTCAACAGAAGAAAGAAACATATAATGGTCTCAAACAAGTAAAAGGTGAGTAAATGAGATTGTTTTGGGTAATCTATCCCTTTAACACAAATTAGTGATCTTCTTAACAATGCAGTCTTTAGTTTTAATTGCGTGAGCCCTTTATATTTCAGTGGATTCTGATTGATTATCAGTGTTTTATAATTTATTAGCTTAATTTTTTTTTTTTAATCTGAAAGTGAATCCAAAGATATAATTTCTCAAGATCTTTATCGTTATAGTTGTGTTCTGAACTCTGCTGTTGTTTTACATTCAGAACAATTTGTAGACCGATGTCTGTATCGTTATCTTTATAGTTATCATGCTTGGTGTGATGACCCTTTAATATAGGGTCATTCAAACTACATCTTAAAAGACTTCATCAAGCAGTCCATGTATTTGTACTTGCAAGATGCGTTTTTGTGAAAAAAAAAGGTCTTTGTGAAACATGCTAATAAAGTGAAACATTAAAATAACTATCAAATTATATAACACTAGCAAGCAATATTTTTTTTACTTTTGTGTGTCACATGCAAAGGGTTTGTTTCAGAGCAGCGAGATGGTAATTGTGCCTTTATCTTGTCATTGCAGTGAGCTGTAAAGGGCTCTATTCATTCAACCACGCTTCACACTTTGCACATACAAGACTCAAGGAATCGTACCTGTTAGCTTGCGAAAAGAAGGACGTATGTTTGTGTGTGAAATGAGTGGGCAGCTCGAAGGGTTCAACACAAGTAGCGTTTGTTTTGTGAAAAAAGGCCTCGTGAACCCTTCTTTGATGAGTCGCGATGTTCCTTGCGGCTAGTGCATACTTAAAATAATTACTGTTCTTTCAAATAAAAAAAACAGAGCACAAGTGAGATACAGTACTTTGATGTGAGCTATTAAACAAATGAAGGAAATGAGCTGGAAAAAAGATTATTCACAGATAAACAGCAGCGGTGTATGAGGACGGAGCACAGCTGCTCGGTGCTGGATGTCTGAAATGCTGTTGCCATGGAGGAGCCATTTCTAACACGGCTCCAGATTCATCATGAGTCATCATGCCAGTCTCTGGTATATGTTTAAGCAGTTGAAAGGGGTCACTTCACCAGAGACTGAAATTTCTTTTTAAAATGCGTGTTTGATGTGGTGCGGAAACATTGTTACTTCAAAAAGAGCATTTATTAAAACTAAGCTGCAAGAACGCCTTGTTCTTGGTTCCACACAATCAATTTGAGTTAGGACAACCTGACGGAGTAAAGTTAACTTATTAGTTTTTACAAATTTAAGTGGATTGAACATAAAACAATTAAGTTGCCTCCTATTTATATAGAAAAAAAATATTGTCATTTTAAAGGGATAGTTAATCCAAAAATGAAATCAATCAATCTGTGCTTTTGAAAACACCATCGGTTGGGTTTTGGGAAGGAGAAGGGTGGGTTAGTCGAGCGGTCAGTCAGTCAGTCGACAGCGGCCTCTGGTGGATTTACACGAGTAGAGCAGATGCGAATGGCACTCGTGAGAGAAATTTGAGATCTGAAAAAGCATACATGGCAGCCTCTGGTGGATTCGCGAAAACAAAAAACAAATCTCCTGGGATGTATTTCGCGATGTCCAGAAATGTATGCACGGAATATGTCAATAATGAACCTGGGTTGAAGTCAACTGATGCCAGCTATTAGCATTTTCCAAAGTATCTTCTTTTGTGTTCAACAGTAGAAAAATTGTGTAGAAAATAGATTTTGAGAAGTGAAGGGTGATTAAATGATGGAAGACCTTTCCATTGTCGCTATGCTTCAAACCACGTTTAACCTATTTATCAGCTAGTTTTAAATCATAATAAAATTTAGTATGACCCCGTTTTTATGTATTTTAATAAGCAGGCCAGAACAAGAATTATGTTTCAGTTTTACATACACAATGATTACACTGAATTTTTAGTTTGTTTGTATAGTGATTATCATTTGAATATTCACAGTTTTACTATAATACCATGGTTGAACTGAGGTTAGTGTAGCAAAACCATGGTTAGTTAGTTGTTACTTAAAATCCATGTTTCTTTGGCTTTTTTTGTAGTGAAACTGGTTAATTTTCATTAGGGATGAAAACAGTTTTTCAGCCAAATTTTGACATTTAGTTTTACTTGAAACAAGCACCATGATATTATAAACATTTACATTTAGTCATTTAGCAGACACTTTTGTCCTTACAATTGAGGAGGAATTCAACAAGAAGAGGTAATACACACAAGAAGTGCTAATTATACAAAGGAACTGTATGTGCTCAGAGAATGTAGGGTTAGAGTGAGGAGAGAGATAGTGTGTTTCGACAGGTGGTTTGTCAAGCCCACTTACCTGCTATAGTATGTAAGCTTAGTAAAGTGTCAAACATCTTGCTATGTAAGCTTTGTAAAGTGAATATATTAAAATCAACTTTTTTTTCAGAGTAACATTTAAGTTGATAGCGCAGACATCTGTGGGGAACTTTATCGCGAGCAGCAGCAGTGAGGTTTGTTTCGTCTGTTTTCAGCATCAGCAGGTGCGCCCTCAACTCCCAAATCACACTGAACCTTTCCGTCTTTATGACTGTCCTCAAACATAAGGCCTTTTCGCACCGCTCACATAATTAAGATGAGATTTATCTCTGTAGCAACACCACTTTCTAAATGAGTTTCTGACATTTTCCTGACATTTTGCTTCCTCAAGTGGCCCAAACTCAAAATCCCCACCCTGCAAAACACAGCTGTGCCAATTCCCCGTGCTGCGCCAGTGCAACGGAGACGTGTCAGCTTGATAGACATTCACAGACTCAATTATACCATATTGATCTCCGAGGCTAAGAGGTTTAAACAACATAGCCTGTGTCACTGTCAGCAAACATGACAATCCACACACACACACACAGACACACGCACACTCGTATATGTGGTTTATGAGGACTCTCCATTGGCGTAATATATTTTATACAGTAAAAAAACACTCTTTTATGGACACCTGTATGAGATGCAATGAGTTTAAAGGTACATTATATCACTGCATATGGGAATGTGGCAAAATTAGACATTTTTGGAAAGAATTAAAAGGGATAAGAGAAGATACTTTGTGTCAATATTTCACTGTCACCTCTAATTTTGTTTACTTCATTTATACCCTAAGGAAATCAAGATTAAAAAGACAATGTATATTCTTCAAGCTAAACAGATTATTCATTCAACCATTTTCCTTCAGCTTAGTCCCTTATTTATCAGGGGTCGCCAAAGTGGAATGAACCTATATAGTACCTATATTGTATGCTAAAAACAGTATGCGAGCCGAGTAGTATGTCAGAATTCATCGAATTAGAAAAACACTTTGCAAGAAGTACCCGGATGACCTACTACTTCCGGTGAGATTCTGAAGTGCGCATCTGATGGACGCTACTTATAATGCTTCGTGAGAGAATTCATGAATGGTAGTGAAGTGACGTAACTGACACGGGTACGTCACGTGATCATGACAAAATGGCAGATGTAGTACGTCCAAGTTCCATTCATACTACTCACATTCATACTGTATAGAACATACTTTTTTAACGGTCGAGTAGTACATTTCAATTCAAATGCAGTACCTAGTGAGTAGTAGGCAAGTTTGGACACAGCCATGGTTACAAACATGACAATGGAAAAGATAACCTATATATTAAGAGATAAATATAAGATCTTTGAGGGAGTTTGGGGACTTTTCAAATTGTTCCTAAAATGTGGTGCAGTCGGAAATTGATTGATGAATGAGAAGAGAGGTCATAAATATTGATGTAAGATACTGAGGTTTTTTTGTTGTTCCTTTTTTTGTTTTGTTGTTGTTTTTACTTCTGTATTATCTGAGCGTAAAGTTAAAATGCAATGAAGACATTAAAAAAAAAAACTTACTCTATGATCCTATACAATACTCCTAAAACCAGCTCTCACAGGAAACTTGTGGCAAATTTTAAATGTCAAAAGACCCCATTAGGCATGATTTTTAATTTTTTTTTAATACATGTCCTAATAAACCACATTAATAGTGTAAACCTAGGTCTTTTTACAATGTTGTGTCCTCGTAAACCACATAAACAACTACACACACCTCTGATTTTACAGTAACAGCTTGCTGCAAATGAAGACTTGGCTGCGTTTTACAGACAATTGGGGGTAGCAAGTTATACGAATTCATCTCGTTTTGGCCAGTTGCAGGTTCTGATGGTTATTATAACTGCTAATCTGTGCCCACCTGTACCTACATCTTGATTCTTGAAGAAATAAAGCGCAGAGCTGGGAGTGGCATTATGGCTGATGGAGGAATTTGCCGTGCAGCAGTGAACCGCAGCTGCTGCCTTCTTCCTCCACATGTGTTTACAACTGCTTCAGTTTGATTAACAACTAGTGATCCAGAACGCCTTATGTCTGACTCTGAGAAGTCACTTTCATTCTCAGTTTTCTCATCTGCGAAGACTAAATGAACCAAATATGTTATAATTACGCACGAAAACACCTACGGTGCTCGAAGTTCTCCTCTGAAGTTTATTTTTAAGCTCGGTACGAAGTCAAAATTATTAGCTGTGAATTTTTTTTTCTTTTTGAAATATTTCCTAAACGATGTTTAACAGAGCAAGGAATTTTTCACAGTATTTCCTATAATATTTTTTATTTTGGAGAAAGTTTTATATGTTTTATTTCTGCTAGAATAAAAGCAGTTTTTAATTTTTGTAAAACCATTTTAAGGCCAATATTATTAGCCCCCTTAAGCAATATGTTTTTTCGATTGTCTACAGAACAAACCACTGTTATACAATGACTTGCCTAAGTGACCTAATTAACTTAGTTAAGCCCTTAAATTGCACTTTAAGCTGAATTTTAGTATCTTGAAAATATCTAGTAAAATATTGTGTACTGTCATCATGGCAAAGACAAAAAAAAATCAGTTATTAGAAAGTAGTTAGCAAAATTATTATATTTAGAAAAGTGATGAAAAAATCTTCTTTCCGTTAAACAGAAATCGGGGAAAAAAATATACAGTAGGGATAATAATTTATGAGGGCTAATAATTCTGACTTCAGCTGTATATAAATCATATTGGAAAGATTGCATTTGAGTGTTGAACCTACCCAAACAGCACTGCCAAATGCCTTAGAATAATTTAAAAATAGCTTAAATCAGTTTTTAAAACTCGCTAAAATGTCATTAGATTATGTCACATTTAATTAGCCTATTTATGATGTCATTGTGCCATTGCTTTCTGTTTTTATAGTATATTTACTCTAGTTTATTAACAAAAACTTCATCTGATGAAATCACCAATGGCTGTGCTGCGATTTCAGCTATATATTCTTGTGAAATGCTTTATTTTTTATTGTTTGTCTGTTGACCACAAAAAACATGTTTATATTTCACCAAAATAATGTCTTGTTCCATAACAAACAATAGTCATAGCAACGGTTAGAAAGTAGCTAAATGCAGAGCCATAGAGAGAGAGAGAGAGAGAGAGAGAGAGAGAGAGAGAGAGAGAGAGAATTGCGACAACTTTATTGACACTAATGGAACGTTTTTTTCAACATCAATGGTGGCTCATGGAGCCTCTCACTAGTTTCCAGAAGTTAGCACTTACAGCTGAGTTACTGCTGAAGACAGCTAGTTTTGCACTTTTGAAAGGCATGAAGTTTCTAAAAATAAGATTGTGTATGTTTTAACGTTATTCAACATTATTTAAATTAACCGCGAAGCACTTCCTAGAACTATTTGAGTCTACATGAATGACTTGACGATTTTAGACTTCCATTGTGGCAACTTTGTCTCTCTATAGCTCTGGTTAAATTTAACGTCTCCATATTGGTAACACTGCACACGAATGCTTTCTCAAAGTCTGTAATTTGATCAAATTGTGAATTTCTGAGGCACATCTGTGAAAAAATGTGTCAGAAAAAGCACTATAAACATAGAAATTGTGTAAACTAAGCTGCACTGCTTAAATGTTTTACGCTAAATGCATTTAAAGGAACCACCAATGATGTGCATACATTGATTTCTAAAACAGTTTTTTTCCCCCCAGTTAAATGTTCAAAATTAAATAAAATATTAAAATCAAATAAAATGGCAACAATAAAAAGAACTGGCTAGGATGCAATTAGAGTTTTCCTGTTTGATCATAAATAAAGTATGCTTGAGTGAAGTAATTTTTTTTTTTGACTGGAGTAAAAGCAGACCTACTCCTTTTCACTTTCACTATAGTCAGAGTAGGCCTAGTTGCTTTGTACAACTAAAATCTTGCTTTTTTAATACTTAAGTAGTGCTTGATGAGTGTTTAATTTATTTAGCAAGAAATCATTTGATAATATTACTAAAGCTTGTCAAACACTGATAAATCAAGCTTGCAAACAAGTGAAAATATTAAAATATACCACACAAAAATCAGTAAAAAGAAAACATTTACACATTTTGTGTGCAGACAAACATACGGTAATGAAGTAAAATTAATCTATTGCTAAAATATGAGACTCGTTTGATGTGAGATTTTGATTTCATGTGGATTCAGCTTATAAATACATGCTTAAATACAGCATTTGAGTTGCAGTCTACAATCTGGAGCACTGTCCGGTGTTGTTGTGGCTGGTGTTTATTATAATACAAATTTTGTGCAGTTTCTTGGCTGAGGGTGTTTTTATTGCTTTCTATTTTGTTTCCATGGGGAAAAAATCATGCGAGTCAAGCCCTGCAGCTAAAATATATTTCAGAATACATATAATATTATCAGGTGGCCATGACCTTCTGAAACCATAATGCACTAGTACATAAGCTATTACTTATTTGCTCCATAATTCAGCTGAAGTCTGTCTCTCTCTCTGCTGCAGTGCGAGGTGAAGTGTTATATTATTATTTGATGATGTATGTAAACTGTATGTATATGTGTGTGTGTGTGTGTGTGCCCTGCAGCAGCTGCCTGATCCGCTGTGTACAAACGCACAGATATTTTACACAGCATGCCATAATGAATCGATGCAACTCTGTGTTTTTTTTCAGCAATGCCTGCTTTTTTTTTTTTTTGCTGTCTTATTTATGGCTCCTTGATTTTAATCACACGTCTTGTTCCATATTCACTCTCATTGGAGGCTGTTTTGCAAAGCGTTTTTACACTTTGATCCTACCCAAGCCTATGTTCCCCCTGGAATAACAATGAAGATGAATTTTACGAATTAAAGATTTCATGTCAGGGATATTTGTGGGTGCTTTTAGATATATAAAAGTCTCTTTAAACACACCGCCTGCTTACTGTCTCTTATTCAATATACCCCGTCAAAGGCAACAAAATTGTTGTTGTTTTTTCTACCATTGTGACAAATTATTATTAAAACAGAAGTTTCGTTTTATCTCGGCCTCTGCGGCTGCTGCAGGATTGACATCAAAACAAAAAACTGGAAAAAAGAGAAAAATAATGGAGCTGCGAAGTACAATCCAATTTGGCATACCAGCGTAAAGATGGCCGAGTGCCCTGGAGAAGACAAATAATATTAAACACAGCATCAGTATTTCCAGGAAATGCATTTTGAGAGACGTCCTGAGGCTACGCAACCCTGTTATTGCACTAAAGTGAAGTTCGGATGCCAAAAAGTGAGCTGGCTGATTTGCAAGGGTAAACTAAGGCAGGGAAAAGAGCACTTACTTCTCACTGACTCATTGGCTTTTTACCGAGGAGAATTCCCGTGTATAATTAAACAGAGCGCATTATACCAAAGATAAATAGGTTTGTTTACATAATCAAAACATAATCATTTGCACAACTCTTTGGCACGTCATCCAGGCGGAGCAATGTTTCATCAGTAGTTTTGGATAAAAGCATCTGCTAAAAGCATGAATACATGCAAATGTTTTCGACTGCTTTTGCAAAGTAATACAAACTTTCAGAGCACACTGTCAGCAGAGTTTATTAATAAAATAAGGGTCACATATTTAACGATTATTTCAATTCATGGAAACTCAGTGGTCACTATGAAAATCAGGAGGTCAGAATACTTTTTTGTTAAAAGTTAATGGTTTGTTAACTTTTTATCTAACTTTTTTTGTGTGTAACATAATTTTTGTTGTAATTAAACAATATTAGTTGCTTGTGGATACAAGTATACTAAGCATATCATTCATTCATTCATTCCTTCTCTTTTCGGCTTAGTCCCTTTATTAATCTGGGGTCGCCACAGTGGAATGAACCGCCAACTTATCCAGCATATGTTTTACGCAGCGGATGCCCTTTCAGCTGCAATCCATCACTGGGAAACATTCATACACACTTATTCACACACTACTAACAATTTAGCTTACCCAATTCACCTATACCGCATGTCTTTGGACTGGTGGGGGAAACCAGAGCACCCGGAGGAAACCCACGCAAACACAGGGAGAACATGCAAACTCCACACAGAAATGCCAACTGACTCAACCGAGGCTCGAACCAGCGAGCTTCTTGCTGTGAGGCGATTGTGCTACCCACTGCGCCACCGTGAGGCCCACTAAGCATATCTTTTAAGTAAAAAAACAAATGACGGATACATTAACTGTGCACAATTACACTATTTACAACATGTGCATCTGCAAATTTCCTCAGTTTTTAATAATTAATAATTGAGTTTATTTATTCAGTTTTATATTAATGTTGTTTTGATCACCAGCAGTGTTGCTCTTGCAGGCTGCTGGAGAACACTCACATTCAACTGCACTACAAATCCCATCATGCGGTATAGGTGAATTGAATAAACTAAATTGGCCGTAGTGTATGAGTGTGAATGTGAGAGTGTATGGCAGTTCCCAGTACTGGTTTGCAGCTGGAAGGGCATCCGCTGTGTAAAACATATGCTGGATAAGTTGGTGGTTCGTTCCACTGTGGCGACCCCTGATGAATAAAGGGACTAAGCCGAAGGAAAATGAATGAATGAATAATTCTGTCTTAAACGTCACTTTTTGAATTTTCAACATCAAAAGTAGACAGAGCAGAGATCAATGTCCCATAATGCAATACACAACCATAAATAAATGGAAACATACAGAAACTGGTAATTAACAGATTTTTTTACAGTGTACATTGCAAGTTTTGCTGAGTATTTTAGGTTTCACATTAAACTGAGTCTAAAAGTTTTGATGGAATGCCAACTTTATCTGCATTTGATACTTCAATCAGCCTTTAAAATTGCCTTTCTCTGATAAAATGAATGCTGGATACGGTTTGAAATACAGGAATGCAATAAATAAAAATAAATAATAATAAATAAATATTTGAAGAGCTGAAATGGCATGGAAGGTAAACTTGACCTTTAATGTTCTTGTTTCAGTCATAAAGTCATCTACAATCCACTGCAAACTCACATTCAGGTCAATAAATTCCCAACAGATAAGATTAAGTTCCGTCTTACATTCGCTTCTTGCAGAAAGTCCTGTCTCACTTGGAAATGCATCATAGTTTTGGAAGCGAAATGAGTTTTGAATGGCATTTCATATATTTTTGGGATTGTTTTGCGACGGAGTGCTTTCTGAAATAAGATGTTATTTGAATCACAGGCTTATAGCTCCTCATTCATATTTGCACATATATAGAATAAAAGTCAAATGTATTTTCATATGCTATACTAATTACAGCGAAAAATGCATATATTAAAATTTCATGGAGGTGTCAAAAACTGACTACACGCGTATGTAGGAAGTGTCTCGAGGGCAGGCTGTAGGCGGACGTCGGGTTTCATTCTCCACACTGGTATGGCTGCATATATGAGTGTCTCTATGAGAGTGGGTTTTCCGAGTGAATGCTTAGAGTGGAGAACAGATTTTTTTTTTTATACTCACAGCTCACGGGCCAATGGATTCTTGCAGGGTCACTTGTTGTTTTTAAGGCTTTCCTTGCCTTTTCTCTGTCCCTTTGTTCATCCAAATAAACAAGCGCATCTCCAGAGACGAGTCAAGAGCTGTGGTTCTCTCTAGTGGCCATGAACTCACTGTAAAGTAGTGCATTTAAATCCAGCCATTAATTCCCTAAAGCATTATTCTTTGTGTGCAGAGAACACGACTCGCTCCGGAAATTACAATGATTGACACAGTGGTCACCATACGATACAACTTTCTTGCATATTAGGGAGCTATCTGTTAAAATTGGTAGCATTTTTGTAGTCCTCTTTCCCATGTACGTTTCTTTGTATATACTATGTATGCACTTATCGTAATCATTAACCAGGCACTATTCTTAAAGCTAACCCTGAAACTAACCTTATCCCATGTAAAACCTAACAGTGAAAATCACTAAATGAAATAAGTTAGTTTAACTTATAATGTAAAAAAAGTTACTTTGATTTAATGAAAAACAGTTATGGTAAACTGATTATATTAAGCAGAACTCAAACCTAATGAGTTATGAATTAATTAATTATATTTTTTGTGTTAACTCTAATGCTAGAAGCAATTCCAAGGCGTTTGGGTAGCTATATAGTTCTTTGGACTTAATTTGTTCTATTAACTGAACTCGATTTGATATGTTTGATGATATCAACACAAATAATATATGTGTATATAACTCAATATATATATATTTTTACAGTATATATAAGTTATATATATATATATAATTTACTCATATATAAGTTTACAGTACTGAAACCATTTTGTTTCAAAACTTAAATGATTTGCCGCAATCGGTTTTCTCAAATAGTTTGAGTTAATTTTACTTGTTGTTTTTTACAGTGTACCTTAACCAATACCAACATAGGCTTATTCTGAAAACGTGGCCCTATATACATTTCTGGAGATCGTGAATTACGTATCCAGAAGTACGTATGCCTGCATTTCATCTTTAAAACAAACGCTACGGGGCGGTATGACATCGCTCCTTTTCGCGCTTACCAGCTGACCACTTACCTCCCTATGGACGGCTTTTCCGCTGTTACCAGTTTGTCCAGTAGCTTCGCCATGTACGTCGGCGGACTTGAAACGCAGAGAGGAGTTGACCACAACGACGGGGTTCGAGTCTGGTGAAGAACGGTTCCAGAAAGTGGGTAAGACAAAAACAGAGTAAAAAATAAAATAAGTAAATAACAGGGTGAGAACGTGGTAAAATCTGAAAACATGATAAAAATCAGGCGAGGGGTTTTCTTTTTGGATTTAGGGAAGTGGGCGGGCAGGTCAACCGGTGCTTTAAAAAAACCAATTGGTTGGGTTTAGGGAAGGATAAGGGTGGGTCAGTCGATCGGTCAGTCAGTCAGTCAGTCAGTCAGTCAGTCAGTCAGTGGCCTCTGGTGGATTTACGCGAGAAAAGCAGGCACGAATATCACTCGTGAGAGAAACTTGAGCTCTGAAAAAGCGTACACAGCGGCCTCTGGTGGATTTGCGAAAACAAAAACTGCAAAAAAAACTTACCTCCTGGGACGTATTTGGCGCTCTCCAGATATGTATATAGGGGTACGTTTTCAGAATGAGCCTGGGTTGACCAATACTCAAGGGCGGATTTAACCAATAAGCAAGGTAAGAGGCCGCTTAGGGCTCCAGGAAATTTGGGGGCCCACAATAAATACCTAGAATTATAAATTATACCTATAAATAATATATATATAAAGCAATG
>CAIGQV010017835.1:23740895-23756746 GCA_903798115.1 Danio jaintianensis
TGTGAACACAATGGCAAATCAAGGCTGTTTAAGAACGTGCTCAACAGCGCTCAAATGTTGGCGGGAAATGGATGTTTTTTAATTTCAGTACCGATTGGTATCAAATTCCAGTGTCGTGACACTACTTTGCAGTTTATCTTGACAAATCCAAGGCCACTGTCTACATTTTTGTTAATCTCAGATATGCTACTGGGCTACATTTTATCATATGTACTATTTATCTGCCTTCTCATGCGAAGCTGACTGGCTTATCGTGCATATATCACCTCACGATCGAGTGACCCACACCCTTCCCTAAACCCAACTTATAGTGTTTTCAAAAGCAAACAAGTAGAGAAAAGTGAATCACAGCTGTGTGGTTTTACCATGATTTCACATTAGTTTTTTTACCTGGTGTCTGAAACTGTCATTTGCCAGACTTGAACCTATAAATGTGCCATATGTACAAAACAGAGGCAGAAATGTGCGTACGCCACTTCCCATGCAAAAGTTGTGATGTAAAAAAAAACAAAACTTGAGAATGTGAGCAGAACCATATTTAAAGATCTCATGAATGCTTTGAAATATGCATTTTATTCGATGTTTGACAATCTGAAGTGAAACATGAAGAGAAGGCAGGACATAGAGTAGCTCCTCCCCTTTAAAAAACAGTGTTTAGTTTTTATCACAGCTCTGCCAGTGAAAGTGGTTGAGCTCAAGCACATCAAATGAAAAGCAAATGAGAAACGTCTTGAAGGGGGCGAGGCATGTCAGACACTAGAGAACATTTGATTGGTCAAGATTTGATGAGAAACTTAAGTATGGGGTGACATGAAACAAAAAACACAAGAGCACAAACTGCAAGCTTTAGATGTTTATATCAGTTTTACATCTTCTAAACATGAATGTTGTCACTGTTTTGTAGCACACTAGCTTATGGATATTTTTAAAACTAACATACTGATACTAATATTTAAATTTTTTTATTTTAATTTCACTGGACCTTTAACAAATATTAACTTAATTGAACCACTTTAAATCATCATATAAGACATAATCATTAATAAATAAATTAAAATGTATTCTGGTGTACGTTCACTTTTATTAAGGTTTCTATGAAAATGTTATAAATCAGAACCCTGGTCAGTTACGCATCACAGATATGACACCGTACAAGGTGAGCTTCTTAGCAAACTGACCACTCCGAAAAAGTTGTCCATATGATGATAAGAGAGGCAAATGCATTCGATTACAGATCACAAGCATGTTTAAGTTGTTTTTGTGATATTTATTAGGGGTGTCAAAATGAATTGTTTCTTCGATGCACCGCGATGCAGACGCGAACAATTCGGTATCAGTTCAATAATAATCATAACCGGTTATTATGGACTGACTTCATTTATCACACATGCGTTATATGGCGGTAGCATATGGCAAGGGAGGAGACCGCGATTAATTAAAACGCTTCAACTACTTAAAAAGCAGATAACTGTGCACAATTCACTGCTTGTGAGTTTGCTGGACAGTCTTTCACTGACAGGGAAGTACATCAGAAGCCAGCTAGGAAAAAATGAAAGCTGAAACTCTCTCTCTCTCACTCTCTGTGCCCCCTTTGACCTGCTGGCGTGTTTGTGAGGTAACGTTTTATCAACTCTCTCGGCTGTTACAACAATAACGTTACTTGTGGATCCAGACAAGAGTGCATCACCGTCTATGATGGATCAGCTGATCGCAGCGGCCGTTTAAAATCATTGACCGTGTCACCGCCAGAGCCGTGCTGACCGAGAGCTAATCGCAGCCTTTTCTGTTAAGGGTGTGATCAATCATAGACCTTTAGAACTCAACAACGTTCAAAAAGCAAGCGGGATAATATTTACATTTGTTTATTTGCTATAAATGCTCATGTTGTTCTGTGCATATACAGTACAGTTCATATATCTGACTGCTTGTATTAAAGGACACAATTGTATTACAAATAATATATAAATATATTAATAAATTATACATTTTAATACAAGAATTATTGAGTTGCTAGTAAAATATCTAATTGGGTATGGAAAGCATCGCAAATGCACTGTGATGCACCGAGATACCAAATTGAACTGAATCGATGGCATGATAATCGTAACCGAACCGTGAGACCAGTGTAGGTTCACACCCCTAGTATTAATTCAGTGCGGCGTGAAGAACTGTGCGTAAACAACCCTTTATTTATTGATAATATGTCCCTGTAAAATTCAGTATAGTGCAAATGTGAACAAAAGAAACATTTGTTTCCCCCAAAAACTGCAGCCAAACGTGTGATGAAGCACGTTTTTGTGGTTTTGCTAGAATGTAGCCATGGATACATATTTTTCAATGAGCCTGTGTTGCAAAATGGGATCAACTGCACATCCATGATGCAAATTTAACCGTTCGCCACATTTCAAATGTGCTCTATTGGATTGAGATCTGGTGACTGTGGAGGACATCTGAGTGTAGTGAACTCACTGTCCATGTTCAAGAAGCCAGTTTGAAATGATTTGAGGCTTTTGACATTACCCTTCATTACCCTGCTGGAAGTAACCATCACAGGATAGCTTGTCTGTGGTGGTAAAGAGATGATCGGGCTCAGCAACAATACTCGGGTGACTGTGCTGTTTAAATGATGCTCAATCGCTACTGAGAGGAACAAAGTGTTCCAGGAAAATCTCCCTCACACCATTACACCACACTTTCACGCCATTTACACCAACTTCTGACCCCTATCATCTTGAATGCCATTGCAGAAATGAGACCAGGGATCCCTTTTTCCAGACTTCTGTTGTTCAATTTTGTTGAATTGTAACCTTGGTTGCTGTTTTCAGCTGACTAGTGGGAAAATGCCAGTCTGGACAAGGATTGTTTTTATTCTAAAACAAAAATGCAATAGTGTAAATGAAACCTAAAGTCCTGCTCCTAAATTGGTCATCTGAGAAAAAATTGGGAAATCCTTAATGATTCCAGTAATTATAGTCTAAAATCTGTGGTCTTGGATCATTGGTTTGACATGTTTACTGACAGCCGCTTAATGGCAGTTGCAATCAGATTTTTCCTCCGATGAAGTTCTGGCAGTCTCACAAGATTTTAGACTCTTTCCTGCAGTGTGACTTAACCAAGAACCAATTGGAGAGCCAAATCTGACAATAGTATCTGGATGCAGACTTGGATTTGCAAGCTGATACTGCATATCTCAGGCTTGCAATGTCAGACACAATGCACTCAATGGAGCTAGTGATGTCACTGTGAGGGGTAGGGTTAGGGGTGGGGTTAGGTATAGGCATTAAAAAGCATTGCATGCAGCTCACCTTGCAACTGCAGCAAGTCTCCATCCAGACCCCTCTCAAATCTGATTACGCAATCAGTGCAATAACTTTGAACCACCACGGAAAATGTCAAGCTTTTTTTCTGGTTTGATTATTATAGCATGTTGTGAGAAACATTAATGCCACAGATTGTTTATGTTTGCTGTAAGGTATCATTTTAGATATTGAATGTGTCATGGATGGATGATGTCAAACTCCGGATGGGTCAATGTTTGACACATCTTGATTGTCGTTTAATCCGACATTATGGCAGCTGAGATCTTACAGTGTGACACGGGAATTGCAGTCTGCCAAGCTACAATCGTATAGGATTATTAAAAATCGCACAGTGTGAGCCGGGCTTCAGGCAGAATGTGACATACAGTATAGTATTTTGTCTTTATACTGTAGATAAAGAGATATTTGCATTGATCAGCAAACAATGGTGTGGTTTGATACATGTTATATATTACATTTGCATTAAGCACACAGCTTGCCTACATAAAATGCAGCCTAAATTAATCACTTAAATTGACTAAATGAGCCTACATTAGCAGAATAATGGTAAAAAAAAATGTTTTTTTTTCAGGTTAGTTATACACTACATTGCACCCGTATTACATTCTAATGTCACAAAAAAAAAAAAAAACATCTGTACTGCGCATTATGCAACTATTATTTAATTACTTTGTTAATTCTCCCAGTAGATCAACAGTTTCTGAAAAAAAAAAAAATGATATGACAGCCTGATCTCATGAGAAAACGTAAAAATTTTACGTTTTGTCAGTTTAGTGGCTATTTTGTATGGATTCATATGAGTTCAGTCGTACGAAAATGTACGATTTTAAAAAGGAGGCATGGCACCAAACACCACCCCTAAACCCAGCCGTCATTGGGTAATGAGCAAATCGTGTACGAATTAGATTGTACGAATTCATACGAATTAGCCACTAAATCAAAAAGTTATGAATTGTTTTGAGATTGCTTTGGATATGACAAAAAGTCATCCCAGCAGGCACAGGACATCAATATGACGTCAGATTGAAGTTGTACCCCAGCGTCGTGGGATGTTGCATTTTAGGTGGAAATGAAAATCGGGTTGATGTCAGAACCCAACGTCTGACCGACATCAGTGTCCAATGTCGGACAGTCGTTGCATTTTAGTCACTTTCCAACACAATCTAAAAACAACCAAATATCAATGTCTAATGATATTACAGCTTGACGTTGTGTGTCTATAAGATGTTGGATTTTGGTTGCCATACTTGACGAATTAATGTCAGTATTTGATGTCAATATGACGTTGGTTTAAGATGTTGGCTTGAAGTTGGATTTTGGTCACTTACCAACGCAACCTAAAAACAAACAAATATCAATGTCATTTGACATCGTTATTGGACGTCAAAATAACATACACTGAATTTTGGTCACCCGACGTCACAACCTAAATCTAAGTGAAGTTTCACAAACTAATTTCGAGAGGAGCACGTGATTTGATTGATCACAGCTGGACTCTCATCACCCCATCTTCCCCCTTTTTCTCCTCCTTTGCCAGGGGGAGTTCTCGAGAACAACCTGATCTCGTACCCCCTTATTGCTTATTGACCAGGCGGGAGCCCTGTGCTCAATTATCTCCGAGCTCAGGGTTCTCTCCCGGGACAGCATGCCAAACCTGCTATTATTATCAAACAATATCTAAGTGCGAACTCTTGAACCTTATATTAACGTCTTCTGACGTTGTGTGCCTACTGGGATGACAACAAATGTTTTTAAAATACTTACATTTTAATCAGTTAATCAGGTTTCACCTAAATATTTTTAGTCATACAAAGTTTAACTTAATTGTTTTTAGTTAGCTTGACTGATGTGAGTTGAGATGACTAGAAAAGTTCATTTGATTTAACTAAAGAATTTTAGGCAGCAAGATTTCTTACAGTTTACCATACCACGTTGAGAGTCACTTAAATGACCTTTCTTCTCCATTCTGATGTTCAGTTTGACCTTCGGCTGATCATTTTGACCACGTCTACATGTCTAAATACACTGAGCTGCTGCCATGTAATTGGCTGGTCAGATATTGACATTAATGAGCAGTTGAACACATGCATCTCAAAAAGTGTCTGGTAAGAACTACAGTACATGCACCACAAAAATGAGACAGACGATGTCTTCCTTCATGGTTAACACTGACGGATAGATCACAGGAGTGTACTGGAGCTTGATACAGCAGGCCGGCAGCAGCAGAGATATTGCCATAATAACGCAACCTATCAGGACCGTTCTGCACTCATGATTTGATGTTATGGCCTTATCGATCCAATAACCGCAAGCACCGCTCATGATGAACAAATATGTACATAAATGTCATCTAAGAATCGCAGGAATAGATGCTGATGTCCAAGTAAAATAAAGATTGCGGACTTTCCGGCCGTTAATGCGGTTGTTCCTATTGATAAATAATAAATCAGAGGTACAGTGGAGGTAGAAGCCTTGAGGTCTTGCAGGATCATATGTCATCGGAAATGCAGGAGAATAATGCTGTCAGGCCTTTAACAACAGCACTTGAGGGATAAAGCCGTAGACAGCAGATCACGAGGATGCAGAGGTGTGTGATTTTTGCCTGAAGCGAGGTGGAGGTTTCACTGGAAGTCAGAACATGGGTTTTCACTCCACGTGTTATACACACACACACACACACACACACGCACACGCACACGCACACGCACACACACACACTGTCAGTGGATTACAGAGATTCTGTTAAAAAAAAAAAGAAGATAATTGTGAAATATTATTGCAACAATAAACAAAAATAAATCTGAAAAATGTATGTGTATGACAAAAACGATTCAGTGGATTTACTTTTTTTTATGGTAAGTGGTTGCAAACAATTTATATGGGTTGAATTTAAACAAACAAATTAAATGTAGTAATGTTCAACTTAATTTGTTTGTTTAAATTCAACCCATATAAATTGTTTACAACCACTTACCTTAAAAAAGTTAGTAAATCCAATGAATAATTTTTTTCAGTGTAGTGAAACAAATATGAGAGACTACACTGTACGTATGGAAGTCTGTTGTTGACTGAGGAAAATTGTAAAATAGAAAATAAAAGAAGTACTGGTAACATTACAAGAAATTAAATCACAATTATTGTATATGAAGTAGCAACTACATGAAGTAATAATGAAACAAAGTCACAGATGATGTTTGGAAATGATGTTTGCTGTTGATGAGCAGTCACAATTCTTGATTATTTCTTGGGACAACCTAATTGTTTTATGTTCAATCCGCTTAAAATTGTAGCTTTTTTTTTTTTTTTTTTACAGTGAATGAAAAAACACTATCAAAATTATATGATTTTTTATTTTCTACTGTTGAGGGCAATACTATGAATGTTGTAAAATATAAAGTGTCTTGCAATCAAAATGAAATTAATTATTTTCTTTAAAAAAAAAATCATTTATATACATATCTGTCATTGGCAAACAATCTACTATAATAAAATGAAGCATTTGAAAGAAATTGAACAAAAAATGTTATAAAAAGATTTCAGAGTAACACTCCTGTTGTCTGTTAACACAAAATGAATATTTAAATGGAAAATACATTTAATGAGAGGCTGTACGTACGGAGGTCTGTTGTTGACTGAGGTAAGCTGTAAAATAGGAAATAAAAGAAGTACTGGTAACATTACAAGAAATAAAATCACAATTATTGTATACGAAGTTGCAACTACATGAAATAATAATGAAACAAAGACGAATAAAATTGTAATTATAAAAACCAGAAAATTATATGATTTTTTCCCCCCACTGTTGAGGGAAATACTGTGAATGTTGTAAAATATAAAGTCGCTTGCAATCAAAATGAAATAAATTATTTTCTTTAAACAAAATACTTAAATCTACTTTATATTACTAAAAATACTTAAAAACGGTCATTGGAAAGCAATCTACTATAACAACATTTAAAAAAATTGAACAAAAAATATTATAATTATAAAAAGACTTCAGAGTAACACTCCTGTTGTCTGTTAACATAAAATGAACACTACTTAAATGGAAAATACATTACAAAATACAGAGTGGTCAATCATTTTTGGTTGTGTTTCAGGTGTAGTTCCAATATTTACCAGAAGGGGCAAACTGGACCATGCTAATCGTACAAACCACAAGATTTTGAGTTCTCTCGCCAGTGGGTGTGAAGCCAACGAGCAGCAGATAGAAAATGAAAAACCTGAAGAGGATTTGGCCAAGAATGATTACAAAACACTTTGAGTGAGGAGAGAAAATGACTGTCACTCCACATACACTGGTAGAGAGAGAACTGCTAAAAGAAAGAAAAGAGAGAGAAAGAGAGAGAGAGTGCTGTTACTCCTAAATAACTCTACGCCATAACGAATGAATGCTGAATCTCCTTGAGTTTCTCAGTAATTGGAAGCGAGCGATGTCGTGCTCTGCATATTTGCCAGAAGCATAACAGACTTTATTAGGAACCATAAAAACACCATTAAAATTCACAACTCGGGGAGCCGGGCCTGGCCCATGAGACTGATGAATTACTACTGTTCACTGAAAGTGGCCATATTCTTTCACTCTTTCATCTTCTGGGACTTCTGGTTATTTTCTCTGCTACACGCAAACAGTTACGTCCATCATATGATCTTCTTCACTGATGATTAGAGAACAGAGCTGTGTGTAATGTCTAAAAAGCAGACGGCTTCTATTCAAAGCAATGCACATACACACAAAAAATAAACATCTTTCTTATACTGTACTTGAAGTCTACATGAAATAGCATTTACATTCTAATTATAGGTCCCGTCTTTCTAGTTAAATGTGCATTTTTGTTTGATGTGTGACATTATTTCATCTGAAACATGAAGACAGGGCAGGGGATACTGTAGAGTAGCTCCTCCCCTTCTTCAAAACAGTCAATAGCGCTTTGTTTTTATCACAGCTCTGCTCTGAAAAGCAAATGAGATGAGTCTTGAAGGGGGCGGGGCATGTCAGATACTAGACAGCATTTGATTGGTCAGAAGATTTGATGAGAAACAGAAGTATGAATTATTGATCCATTTAGACAGAAGTAACAAACTGCAAGCTTGGGATGATTATATCCTGTTCTAAATGCCAATTTTTTCACTGTTTTAGAGCAAAAATTAAACATCTTTCTTATACTGTACTTGAAGTCAACATGAAATAGCATTTACATTCTAATTATAGGTCCCGTCTTCCTTTGAAATGTGCATTTTTTTTATGTGTGACATTATTTCATCTGAAACAACGAAGACAGGGCAATATGCTTTGTTTTGATCACAGGTCTGCTCTCAAAAGCAAATAAGAAGCGTTTTGAATGTCAAATACTAGAGAGCATTTGATTGGTCAGATGATTTGATGAGAAACAGAAGTATGAGGTGACGTAAGAAAAATTGTTTATCCATTTAAACTGTAAAAAATGCTGGGTTCCACACAATCAAATTGTGTTGGGACAACATGAAGGAATTAAGTTAACTTATTAGTTTTTACAAATTTGTGGATTGAACATAAAACAATTAAGTTTAACTCCAGAATTGTGTTGTTTCAGCTCATCTCAAATAAGTAGCTTAAACAAACAGCAAACGTCTTTTTTTTGTGTAGGCGTAAGCGACAAACTGCAAGTTTAGAATGTTTATAATTTTAAATTTTGGAACAGCAAATTTTGTCACTGTTTTAGGGCACACTAGTTTATAGATATCCTTAAGACTAACATACTGATACTAATGTAACGGAGGCCAGTCCGGAGAACCTCGGAGAACCTCACTCCTCTGACCTCAAACAGACGCTAGGGGCCATGGTCTTTGCATGGACTCCCATGCAAAGATTCACCGGTTCGATCCCAGCTCAGAGCGGCTTGGGTGCAGCAGGACCAGTGGGTTGCACTAACATCTAAAGAACTTGATTTTGATTTCACAGGAACTTTAAGCTCTACCATGTATTTCAGAGTGAAACAATATTCACATGGAAATTGGAATCATTTTTGACTCCAGACTTCCAGTCTCATTCACTTCTATTGATTTTTAGACGTTAAAAACAGCTCGTTATGCTGAAAAACTGACATTTTCATATTATATTATTCTACTTTTTATGTCCAGTCATGAGCACACTTGTTTGTAGTGCAAGTAGTTTGACTGTTTTCTGCCATTTATATTCCTAGTCATTTCTCCCATAGGCAGCTGAATCAGAAGTTCTAAAACAATCGGTAAAAAAAATGAGCGCACTTTCGCATCGCAGAGTAAGGTCAATACCAGGGGTTAAGTTTTTTTTTTGTTCTTTGATTAGAGGTAAAATGAAATAACTTTACATTGATATACTGATAACAAACACCCAGAGGGCATCCACACTGCTGAGAGTGACATTTAGATAAATATGTAAATATGTGCTGCACTCTTTCCTCTCAATAACAGCAACAACAACAACAACAAATACAATGTTATAATAGTAATAAACAAAATGACAGCAGTTCAGAAAGCATCCGATCATACCTGATATGGATATGTTTGGAGTAACTCTGCACTTCACCGGCAACATGTCGACAGATGAGATCATTAAAATGACAACAATAAAGTATATTTCAGATTACAGACTATAGATCTTACTATGTGAGACTACGGTTTGTAATAATCCCTTTTTTTAAATGACACACTGACATTATTGTTCAGAAATGCTCTTTTGACATTTTCATGATCTAAACAGAGGCTCTCGGGAGCTTGTGTAAGCGTCACCTCCTTTTCATTTCCCCAGCAAAAATGTCCCAAGTGCTTTATATAAATATCAGTCTAGAGGTTTTTGTAGACAACATAGGAAATTGGGAAAGCTCCCATTTTTAGGTTTTACTGTAAGCTGCACACAAACTGGCAATAAAAAGCAATTTATGCATAATTTAGCTCCTTTAATTGTGAACAGTGTTACGCAAGCGAGAAGATTTTGCATTTAATTTACTCAACAGTGGCATTTTATTAAGCCTTTTGTGATGCCAACCAAAGAAAAGATGTTTGAGTTGTGGATAGGCCTGTCACAATAATCAATATATATACACTTATCGTGCAATACTTGGAGATGACCTCAATCATTTTTGCCGTTGCGATATATATTTACAAATTCACAAATAACGTTAAAGCCATTTTACAACGAAATTTACGTTCTACCTTACAGGTGTCAAATTGGACATTTACCTAATAGGACATTTAATAGTATATATAATAGGACATTTATCTTTTTAACATCAAATTATAGAATGTAAATAAGCTTAAGAATGCTAAGTATTTTAAAGTGTATGGCTGTTTGCATTATTATGCTGTTATATAATCAGTGGCATAAAATGATCTCAAAATGACTATAATAACTCTTATCGCAACAATTTCTGTGACAATATATCGCACAACAAAACGTCCTTATTGTGACAGGCCTAGTTGTGGATTCACACACACCAGTCAAGACCAAGATTTTGTGGTGAAAAGGTAAAGGTTGACTTTTTGACAACAATTTTATTTATTCCCAAGATAAACTTAAAATCTGGTGAGAAAAACGAAGAGAGAAACTTGTTTTCATCTACGAGAAGCTCATTGGATTCTGCAAAGATATGATTTTATCGGATAATCATTGTTTTATTTACTAGCTCTTTTTAAGACAACAGAATTCATGGAAATAATGTTTTACCATTTACATATGTTTGGTATCATTAATATACATATATTTTAAAATACATTTATTCAGCAACAATGCTAATAAATTGTTCAAAAGTGGCTTAGTTACAAAAATATTCGATTAAAAAAGTAACTCTTTTGGACTTTCTTTTTATCCTACTGTTTGTTTTATTATAATTATTATTTTCATGCTATGTATGTATGTATTTGTGTATATACTGTATGTGATATTTTACCTTATTATTTTAGTGTATAATTATGTTTTCCTGATTATTTCTTGTTTGGTGAATTGTATCAGTGTGTGATTAAAAAAAAAAAAATTATGGCATGTTATGTATATCTACTGTACACTACCTGACAAAAGTCTTATTGATCCCAGTTGTAAGAGCAACAAATAATAACTTGACTTCTAGTTGATCATTTGGAAAAGTGGCAGAAGGTAGATTTTTGGATGAATCATCTGTTGAACTGCATCCCAATCATCACAAATACTGCAGAAGACTTGTTGGAACCCGCATGAACCCAAGATTCTCACAGATATCAGTCAAGTTTGGTGAAGGAAAATCATGGTTTGGGGTTACATTCAGTATGGGGACGTGCGAGAGGTCTGCAAATTCTGGCACATTCAACAGCATTCCAAGATATTTGTGCTGCCCATTACTTTACAAACCACAGGAGAGGGCAAATTCTTCAGCAGGATTGCACTCCTTTTCATACCTTTCATACCTCCTTTTCCAAGTTCCTTAAAGCAAAGAAGGTCAAGGTGCTCCAGGATTGGCCAGCCCAGTCACCAGACATGAACATTATTGAGCATGTCTGGGGTAAGATGAAGGAGAAGGCACTGAATATGAATCCAAAAAACCTTGATGAACTCTGCGAGCCCTGCAAGAACGCTTTCTTTGCCATTCCAGATGACTATTAATAAGTTATCTGAGTCATTGCAGAGATGTATGGATGCAGTCCTCCAAGCTCATGGCAGTCATACACAATATTAAATCTTTTTCCGCTGCACCATGACTTTATATTCTATACTGTACATTATTTCTGTTAGATGACAAGACTTTTGTCTAAGCAAAGTCAGACCTTACTGTCCTAATTATATAATTAAAAATCAAGGCATGATCATATTTTATTTCAACTAGAAGTCAAGTTATTATTTGTTGTTCCTAAAACTTGGATAGGTAGTGTATATGTATCAATGGTATTTATATTGTATTTACGGTGTTATTTTCTGTCTGACCTATGATGAACCTAAAGCAAAAAAAAAATTAAAAATGAAGTATTAAACAGCCTAAATGTTAAAAAAAATAATTATGATAATATAAGGTATTAACCAACCCAGAGATCCAAGAGGAGAACCACAACACTACTAAATACTTTGAAACAAAACAGTACATGAAAATCAGACAAAAAGACAAAGGTATAAGACTGTGTACTAAACGGCTTTAATGAGAACTACAATCCCATGAAGCATTGCGGAGGTCACTGACAGTTAAATTAAAAAATAAAACTACTCATTTAAAGTTGTTGCCTGTATCTATAGAAACAATATACTTCAGGTTTATTGCAAAATATGTATAGTATATAGAAATATTATACAAGTACTTTGAGAGCATATGAGACAGACTTTATTTGTTCATTTGTTTCATGGGAGCAGGCGGAGCTAAAGATCCCTTTTGGTGCGCTTTGCTCACTGCAGTTCTCTGATTGGTGGAATTTTCTGTGCAGCTCTATGGGTAATGTAGTTTTTCCAGCCCGATCTCATGTGGAAATGTAACTATTTTACGTATTGTCAGTGGCTAATTCGTAATTGGCAAATTCATACAATTTCATTTAAATGTATGATTTTTAAAAGGAGGCGTGCCCCCAAACCATGCCCCTCATTGGGGGATGAGCAAATCATACAAATCAGATCATACAAATTATTAGAGATTGCATTGGGGTTTCTTTTCAGTACAAATTCCACTAATAAACACTACTGATTTACAAATAATTTGAAAACCATATTCAACCAATCAACGACCTCAGTTTATCTGTTAGTGTTTCCCTACAGAGATTGCACTTGATTAAAAACGATTTCTGAAGGATCAAGTGAGAGAAGCTTTGAGCAAATTGGGAATATTTCACAATATTACAGTATTTTTGATCACTGGCTTCTCACAGACTTCAGTTATTGTGATCAGTAACTCATGATTAGGCCCACACGGAATCTGCGCGTGCAGAAATCCGCAGATTTCCACAGATTTTTAGCCCATTATTGAGTCTAATATACTTGTGTAAATTTATATGTATTCAGTTTTTAAATAAATTTCAGCAATATTACTGACTAATATGAAAATGTTCATTTGATTTATTTACAATACAGTAATATTTTCTGTCTTTTAGTAGATATATTATATAAGAGACTTGCTTTGTTTACCAAATAAGTGGATCTAATTGGATTTGCATTGTAAACATTAGATAAAAGTTAAAAAGGTGTTATTTTTAATTTCATATATTAAGTTTTTAGTCCCAAAATCAATCATCAATTTATTTTGTTTATATTTTTTACAAAATTCAGCACAGAAATAGCAAAAAAATGTTCGTAGATTCTGTGTGGCCCTACTCATGACCAATGACTACGTTTACATGGACACGATATTGGATGCGAGTATGAACTTGTGGAGTGTTGTTTTAATGGAATTTGATACCGCACGCCGTATGGAAAAAAAAACCTTCACATTTTGAGATGTGTGTGTCTGTGGTCCTTCACTGACTCGGTAGGTGCAGAGAATAGTGTCAAACAGCCGTGTGTGTATGGACTATCCTGTCACAAAATGCGGTGAAAATCCTACACAACGGTAATAGTTTGATTGCGGTGTTTACATGTCTGTACTGCACTTCAATAATGCCACTAAAATCAGCATACTCCACATGTCTTAATTCGATTTCTGTTTAGTTGGATTATGACTTTAGTCGCATAAAATGAATTTAAAAAAAAATCGCTGTTTACATGGTTGACTCTTAATCAGAGTATTGTCTTAATCCTATTAAATTTGTATTATTGGTGTCCATGTAAACATACTCATTGATAAATTTATCGCAACATCGTTTCTTTACAAACTAAACACACTGCATAATGATTTCATGTTGACTTCAACGCGGCCCATGGAGAGACTTCTCAAAGCGTTGTACACATTTACATGGACACACCCTTTATTTCCTATCTAACTCAACACTCCAAGTGTCAATTTACAGTCAAAATAAAGTATTGATAGAAATGATATATCCATTAGAGATTTAGAGACAGACATTTAAAGCAGAGAGTGAAAGAGAGAGAGAGAGAGACGCCCCAGAGAGGAAGGGACAGATGACATCCACACATTGTTTGCTAATCTTTAAATCACCCATGATTAAAGTTGACGGCATCAGTGCATTGCTATTCTCCGAGCTCAGTGGCGCACAATCCATATGGTAAAACCGTGTGAGGTCAAATCTACAGGATACGTCAGTCATCTGCTGCTTTTCTCTTCCATAATTACACGTTATTCCTTTACAGATGATGTCCGGTGTATTTTTTTAAGGTCATCCTTGGCCTTTTCTCTGAAGCTGTAGTTGGAGTCATTAATGAACAGCCTTACCGCGTTTTAAACTCATACAATGGTGCGCAAACTGTCTTCTCTGTTCGAAAGCAAATGCGTTTGGAGATGGAAACTTAAACAGTTCAATTGTGTCAAGGTTTCGGTAGGAAATGTCACACGTCCTCTTGTTGTGAGATGATGGCGGACTGCTGGGACTCGATGACCTGCGTGAAACCGTCGAGAAGCTTGATTGACTGGAACCAAAACACGGCTTCCGCTTCCAGTTTGGGGAACGATGGGAAGAAGGGTAGCGATATCTTTAGCTCCGGGATGAAGGGATGGACACAACATGTGTGTGGGCTGATGGATGATTCCTGTTTGGCGTCGCTCCTGTGAATGTCAGCAAACCTGTGTATGCACACACACGCACACACACACAGCCAAAATGACACACATACAGACACACAACCACAGACACAAACAAACACACACATAAACAGACACAAACAAACAAAACACACACACACACACGCACGCACGCGCACGCACGCGCACGCACGCACGTGCACGCACACACACAGAGACACACAGACACAAACAGACACACAATCACAGACACAAACAGACACACAATCACAGACACAAACAGACACACACACATACAGACGCAAACACACACAAACACACACAAACAGACACACAATTATAGACACGCAATGCACACAGACAGACAGACACACACACACGCACGCACGCACGCACGCACGCACAAACAGACATACACATTATTATTAAAAAACATTGTTGATTAATGATCACAGACACACAATCACAGACCCACACAATCAGATAGGGACGCACACAAATACAGACACAAACAGACACACACACACATACAGATGCAAACACACACAGACACACAATATTAGACACGCACACAGACACACATGCACGCACACACGACAGACAGACAAATAGACAAACAGACAGACAGACAGACAGACAGACAGACAGACAGACAGACACACGCACGCATGCACACACACACAAAAAGACACAAATACAGACACACGATCACAGACACATACAAACAGATAGGGACGCACACACAGACACAAACAGACACACAGACATGCACACACACATGCGCATGCAGACAGACACACACACATACACACGCAAACAGACACACATACACAGACACACAATCATAGACACACAATCATAGACACACACACGTTAACACACACATGCACACACACAGACAGACACAAACACACATGTAAACACACGCAAACAC
>CAIGQV010017835.1:23766530-23796915 GCA_903798115.1 Danio jaintianensis
TGTGTGTGTGTGTGTGTGTGTGTGTGTGTGTGTGTGTGTGTGTGTGTATACGGTGAACTTTGTAATGGCATTTGTGTGTGACTCATTTCAGAAAGGCTTGAATAAACTCCACAAATACATTAAATAAACTTGCTTGGTATTTTTGACTAATGAACTATATCTCTGCTTCATCTGTGTCTGTCTCTGTCACTGACTGCTGTTTATCTGACGTAACGCAGGAGAAGCAGAAACGCACGTGGAAATGGTGAGCGGGGAGGACCAGCTCATTGCATTTAAAGGCAAAGGCTACAAAAACAGCTACAATTTACTCTGACCCCAAACTAGGCATTTTCAGCATTGTATAATAAATAATCTGATGGGTATTTTGAGCTGAAACTTTATAAACACAATCTGGAGACACCAAAGACTTATCTTATATCTTGTAAAAGGGGTAAAATAAGAGCCCTTTAAAGTATAAAATACAAATATAAAATCTCTAAATTCTCCATATAAAAAAACAGACGTTTATTAAATGGGGTAGTAATCATTCACTGAACTCATGATTCACGATACTGATCTCGCAATACTTTTTTTCATGATTTGTCTGACAAAATGAGTTGAGGCCATTTGGAAATGAACAAGTGCCCTTTAATTATTTCTCAATTGACGCACATTTCTTTTCAAATAACAAAACTTAACAGCACTTTTAAAACCAATTCTAAATTTAAAGTCCCCAAGAAATCAAAACTAATCATATGATTTTGTTAGCTCACATTGCTAGTTTTGTGGTGAAAAATTAATCTGTGCATGTCATAGAGAACAAAAAAATAGTTTGCCCTTGTAATCCTTAATAGAAATCTGAAAATCCATTTCCTGTTTGTTTTCAGTTAATTTATCAGATGATGTGATTTTGAGGTAATGGGGTGGCTAACGCTGCTCTAACTGTCAATTTTGACAACGAACAGAAATGGTGAGCAGGAGGTGTCTGTTAGGTTGTAATAACTCTTCTAAAACCCCTTTCCCGATCTTTCTGAATGAAATGCCTACTTTACCACGTCCACTCGGTAGAAAAAACAAGCCACACCCACTGTTTGCTCATTTAAAATTCAATTTCTCTAGGAACTGCGTCACATTACAAAAAGAATAACGATCGCAGCTTCCAGTTCACGGGGACTTTAAAAAATCTTTAATTTAAACAAATTAGCACTTCGTCTGTGTTTTTTGTTTGACTTGTTGACTTCGTCTGACTTTTTCTCCTTTTTGCAGTTATTGGCCTCATTTTCTATTTAATTATGAGGTTTAAATACTGCATTTTAGTGACATTTTAAACAAACTTGTCAACTTTTCTCAGTCAGAATTTGGGACGCCGAATTTGGCACACCGCCACTTCCTGTTCTGAAGTCACGCCGTGCCAAATTCGGTGTCCCAAATTCTGTACCGACAGCCAACACAGGATTCCGCTTGGTCTTAAAGCCTTTTTCGATTGATTGTTTTCACAATTCGTTATGGCATAGCAGTCTAAATAGGACAAATGAGCTCATGTATGGGACAAATTCTGGACCTTTGTCAGTGAGGGATGAGTCTTTCGAATCCCGAACCCCTCCTGGCTACGGGCCTGAAACTATATATAAAATGCTCATAAAAAGTCACTGAGAGAGAGAGAGACAGCGAGAAAGTGAGTGAACTAAATACTTAAAACAAATTTCAACTTTGCACTTTTTGTACTTGTCATGTGTACTGTCATTGATTTAATAATACAAATTGGAACATCAGCAAGAGTTGATGCACTGAAGTGGAGATTGCTCCACAGATGAGAGAGAGCACTTCAGTGCACTATCATCTCTGCCAGTTTTTACAAGCGGATTAAATTGTAAATCATATTATATTTATATTAAATTGTTGACAGTAAACAAAGAACATGAAGTCATAAGTTGTACTGCTTGTTTGACGAGCAGCTGATTTCAATGAGGATGGAGCTTGCTCAACATCCACACTTGTCGCCACATCGTCATTATTCTTCGTAACTATGTTAAGTTTGCAGTATACACAACGCTCCCTGATGTTCAAAACATGAATCACAATTCGTTTAACATCGCAAACTATTTGAATAACATTTTTGAACTTAGAGTCTTACTTTGAATCGTTACATCCCTATTATTAAATAATATTAAATACAATATTTTTGCTTGAATTTGTCAATAACCTGTAACTTGTTGACTTGAATTTGTTCAACTAATAAATGTACTTTATGTTACAAACTGCGAAATTAATTTTATAAAACATCTGAATCCAAACACTGCAAACTCTAATGTGGAAGTGAAAAATAAGGTATAAATATTAGCGGTTGAACATAAATAACAGTGTTACTTTCGTCCCCACAGGAACTCTTGCCATTTAAACCTGATTTACTTTTAAACTGAAAAACTCACACATTTTAAACTCAGGATGTGTTGTTGCACTAAATAACCTGTAGATTGATCATTAGTGAGACCCATGAAAAGGGAAACACTTGTAATAAGGAAAAAAGAACCGCTTTAATAATTTACTTTTTGCACTTAAAAACGGAAATTTGGAGCTAACCATGGGACACTCAATGTCAAAGGCACTCAAAGGCAACTCAATCAAGGGTTGCATGCTGAATGTGCTGTCAGGGCTTCGAGAAAATCGCTTTGTTACTTTGATCCCAAGTTACCTTCGTCCCCGCTCTTCCCTAACTTGTTGATTTGAATTCGTTCATCCAATACATACTTTATGTTACAAACAGCGAAATAATCAAGCAAATGAGAAAAAGAAACAGTAAATAAGAAATTAATAATATTGCCACATCCAGACAAATGAATGAGATTTTAATATGCAATACCACAGCATATATGGCAAACCCAAAACACTGATTCTACAGAAGAAACTACACAAGACCCAGGTTTACATAATTAAAGTAACCAACAAGTAACCATAGTAACAAAATACACACAATCAGAAACCAAAGAGGAAAGCAAACAGGTACTAAGCACAGTTAGGAAACACAGGAACCAAATGGTATATACAGATTCATGGGTTTGAGTAACATATTAATACTTAAAGGTCAAATACATTTCTTCCAAATTCTTCCTCATTAATTTTTAAATTGCATTGATTTTTTGATAAAATGAACTAGTTAAAACAATGATTTGTTTTATTGAAAATAAAATTTAATTTTATACAACATTTAATATAACATTTTTATATTACCTTTGGAATGTCAGCAGTATTTATGTTTTACTCAAATGCAAATCCAGTAAAACAAACCAAAAATCAAGTGGTCACTTAATTTTATCGATATCTGGGGAAAAATGCAATTATATAATTGTATTATTTATCCTTCTAAAAATTTTTTTATAAAGTCAAATAATCAACATTTATTGAGTATAACCAAAAACCATAACATAAAATTAAATAAAATACAGTGCTTCTACTAAAATTCACAGCTTGTTATGTGTTGGCGACTTTATTCAGTCACCGCCAAACACTTCTTGACTTTCTGCAACACGTTCAACCCTGCTAACAGTTCATACTCCCAAAGCACATTAAATTAGTGTATGCTGCACTTCACAGAGCTTTTTCTTGAAGTCCTTACTCTTAAATCAAGCTAAAGAAGCGTCCAACTTTCTCGTTCTATGTTTATAAAAACCTCTTAACCCCTCAAGACTGTGAGTCCTTCATTGGCAAGCCGGTGGCTCTTGGACCCGCTACACTCATTGGCATGCACAAAGGCACTCTAAACTATTTCGCTGGCACCCGCGCTGATTGGCTCATCATTACGTCATTCACAATGGTGTTGACAGTGCCCGTGATCCTATGGGCAGGGCTGCTTTTTCCAGTGCCCGCCTGCCCGTCTGCCTCTCCGCCCTGCGAGTCTGGCGCTATCCGCGAAAGCCTTCATGCGGTGCATCTGATCTGATCTGCTGCACCTCTCCTCAAACATGTCATCTAAATGCTAAGCACTCATGCTGCATTGTTAGATGAAAACAACAAGAACAGCAAAAGCAAACAAGAGAATCCTGCAACTGGCTGCAAGCTTTTTTGATTTGATTTCTGTTTTTTTTTTTTCAATTGCCCTTCTTCAAGATCCCAGACACATTCTTCTTTCTCCTGGAGATGTGAGGAGAATTCTGAGACTGTTATCACGTATAAGCTTGGTGTGCTCTACTGTAAATGATTTTTATTTTTTGCTGTCTGAGACAAACTTGGGGAATTATTTTTGATTGCTTGGTGCAACTTGATGGACAGAAGGTTAATTGCTTTGCCGATGATTCTTAGCCTCGGCTGAAGTGTTTGAAGGTTTGAGGCTTTTAGTGTCAAACGAAGCGCTAAAGTCTGTCGACGTTTTAAACAAGATAAACAGCGTTCGTTAAAGTTCTTAAAATTATAATCATGCTAAATAATGATTTGTTTGGAAAATCCCTCTGAAGACCCAGAACTGTTTTTTTAACGCAGAATAATTTCTAATTTATATGTGTACAGTATGAAATTAATGACGACATAATCTGCTTTATTAACATATGGGAATAGTGAGACTTCTGTATTATATACCCTTTTTTATAGTACAGCAGACCATGAGTGTAGAGTTGAAGTCAAAAATATTAGCTCACCTGTGATATTTTCATTGTTTTTTATGGGCGGTTTAATGAAGAGAATATTTTTCAACACATTTTTAGTTTTAAAAACTAATTCCTAATAACGAATTACTTTTGTCTTCTCCATGGTGACAGTACATAATATTTAAGTTATTTTGCAAGATTCTAGTATTCAAATTAAAGTAAAATTCAATTTAAAGTGCAATTTAACTAGGTTAATTGGCGACACAGTGGCTCAGTGGTTAGCACTGTCGCCTCACAGCAAGAAGGTCGCTGGTTCGAGTCCTGGCTGAGCCAGTTGGCATTTCTGTGTGGAGTGCTCCGGTTTCCCCCACAATCCAAAGACATGCGCTATAGGTGAATTGAATAAACTAAATTGGCCGTAGTGTATGAGTGTGTGTGAATGAGTATGTATGGATGTTTCCCAGTACTGAGTTGCAGCTGGAAGGGCATCCGCTGTGTAAGGTGGTGGTTCATTCCACTTTGGCGACCTCTGATTAATCAAGGGACTAAGCCGAAGGAAAATGCATGAATGAATAACTAGGTTAATTAGGTTAACTAGGCAAGCCATTGGACAACATAGGTTTGTTCTACAGTCAATTGAAAAAAATGATACTTTCTGAAGGGAGCTAATAATACTGACCTTAAAAATTATTTTCAGCTAAACTAAATAAAATAAAACTTTCTCCCGAAGAAAAAAAATTACTGTGAAAAATTCCTTGCTCCGTTAAACATCAGTCTGGAAATATTTGAAAATGAATACAAATTTCACAGGAGGGCTAATAACATTTTCAGAAATTGTTGTTTGACTATTTACATTTCAATCCAAAATGTGTGATGTCAGACTTGTTGTCCTTCTATTTTCCTATTGGAAGTTTTAAAATGTCTTCATTCATGAATTATTAGCAATAAATCAAACCAACAAGATGATTTAAAATAAATTTTAAAATCAGGCAAACGTCTATGAAACTCACAGCTTTAATTAGGTGAAAAACTGCAATCCCGTGAAGCAATGCGGGTGAGACAGCCAATACATTCATTCATTCATTCATTCATTCATTCATTCATTTTCCTTAGGCTTAGTCCCTTTATTCATCAGGGGTCACCACAGCGGAATGAACCGTCAACTTATGCAGCATATGTTTTACACAGCGGATGTCCTTCCAGCTGCAACCCAGTACTGGGAAACATCCATACAAACTCATTCACACACATACACTACAGTCAATTTAGTTTATTCAATTCACTTATAGCGCATGTCTTTGGACTGTGGAGGAAACCGGAGCACCCAGAAGAAACCCACGCGAACACGGGGAGAACATGCAAACTCCACACAGAAATGCCAACTGATCCAGCCGGGACTCGAACCAGCGACCTTCTTGCTGTGAGGTGACAGTGCTAACCACTGAGCCACTGTATCGCCGCAAAGACAGTTTTGCATTACAAATACTTAAGTAGTTTGAAAGCATATCGAAACATACTCTTTTGTTATTCACAGCACCAATGTTATTTGCGGCTCTCCGACTGGTTGAAATTTCTGCAGAATCATGGATAAAGGCGTTTTTTTTTTTTAAGCCATTCTAGCAGTTGAACATGGTTATTTGAATTACACGGGCTGATGGCTTCAACAAAAGCACACACCATCGATTAAGTAGGGTCTGTCTGCAGTAGGGCCTGTCTGCAAAGCCTTATAAGTTTAAAATCAGCTCCCCTGAGGAGAAAATAAAAGGGATTTCACTTCCAGAGCGCAACTGTCGTGCTTCGTTAATGATGTAAAATGCTTTATCGGTGCTGACCGAAGTCTAGATAGTCAGAAACCGCACACTGTCCAATCTGACAATTAAAGTGACAATTATAAAGTACATTAAACAAAATCACGTCGTGTTATGCATAATGAAGCGAAGAGAGCTTGCTTATAACACTAAAATCCACCACGACCGCACAGGCTTGACTTTCTCTAGCGCTTTACGCCTGACTTGCTATTGATTTGGTGACACCAACTCTGAGGAAAAACTGCTGAGGCAGCCATTGCGGTAGGCACTATTAACTGCTCATGCTAATTAATGGGCTAAAAAGGTGAACGCGGTCTCCTGTGGTAAGGCAGGAAAGAGGCTAGAACGTGAGGTGGAAAGGAGGAGTCGTTTTCTTGTGTCTGCAAACAATGGGCTGAAAAACTCCTCTGTTAGCATGTTACCACAGGGGATTGTGTGCCGCCACAGCGCTGTGAATGTCGCAGGGCATTAGTCTGCACCAGGAAGATGAAGAGTATGTAAACTTGCCTGCTAGCAGAGAGGCCCAGATTACAAATGTGTACTTTGGTAATTGAGCGGATTAGCTATCATTAGCGCAAATGATGCTACCGCTCCAGGTGTTAGCATCGCAGGAGGTAAAAAGTGCTTAACGGAGACAATATTATTAACAGCAACACTATTTACTCTCTGAAAGAGTAAATAAAGCTCTTTTGTTATCTTTCACAAATGGCTGCGCATCCATCCTCCCTCACCAAAAAAAAAAAACACACTAGTGATAGAAAAAATATATAATCCTGCACATATACAATTTAAGCGGACATTACGGTTTAAGAAAAAGCCATCCTTTTATTGTAAAATGAACACTTAATCAGCAAAGATGCATTAAATTGATCAATATTGACAGTGAAGGCAGTAGAAGGCTCTGTCTCTTATTTTGTGCTCAGAATGTCAAAAACAACACATAGCATTTTTTTCAAAAATAAGCAAAACAGCTGTTTCCATCATTGAAAGTAATAAGAAATGTGTGAACACCAATGTGGCACATTGCAACAGATGGGTTTGAAGCAAAATCTTTTCAAAGTTCGCAACAAAAGAAAAAGAAAAAGCCCACATGCAAATTAGGTGAATTTCCATCAGGTTGTTAGAGGGGCTGACTGTAGTATTGGTAACATAGTAACCAACAGAAAACAATGCAAGATTAATGGAGTCATGTGGGTGAAATGTTCGCTACATCAGAGTTTATTCAGCAAACGTGCTTACATTTCCCAATATTCGTCCTAAAACCAGCTCAAGTAAGCATAAAATCTTTTATTTAGTGAATTAAGGGGTTTTCATTATTTCATTTTCCTTCAGCTTAGTCCCTTTATTCATCAGGGGTATATATATGTTTTACACAGCGGATGCCCTTCCAGCTGCAACTCAGTACTGGGAAACACCCATACACTCTCACATTCACACACATACACTACAGCCAATTTAGTTTATTCAATTCACCTGTACCCCATGTCATTGGACTATGGGGGAAACTGGAGCACCCGGAGGAAACCCACGCCAACACGGGGAGAACATGCAAACTCCACTCAGAAATGCCAACTGACCCAGCTGAGACTCGAACCAGCAACTTTCTTGCTGTGAGGTGACAGTGCTAAGCGAAATTTGCAGTTTCCATCACTCAATTCTCACAAGATGCTTCAAAATATGTGTTAAATCAGGGTGATGGAAAAGCATCATGTAACACAGACTGGAATAAATATGCTGAAATCAGTATATTTCATGGAATAAAATATATTCAAATGACATTTTTTAAAAATACAACAGTTTACATTTTTGCAGTATATTAAATGGTTATATTTCACAATATGAATGTTTTTACCTTTATAATAAATGTGCAATTTATGTTACAAAAGGGAGGCTTTGCAGTGATCAGAGTTCTTAAAAGAACCTTTTGTGTGTGTGCGTGCGTGCGTGTGTGTTTGTGTGTGAATATTTTAACAATCTAAATAATATTTTTCCATTATAAAGAACATTTTGGGGAATGCAATGGTTCCATGGATGTTAAACGAATAGTTCATCCAAACCTGATAATTTTCTCATCATTTACTCACCCTTCACTTGTCACAAATATAGTTTTCACACAGAATTAGGTAACCATTGATATTGGTCATCCTACTATGGAAGTCAGTGGTTACAGGGTAAGTAAATAATGAGTACATTTTCTTTTTTGTGTGAACTATTCATTCATTCATTTTCTTTTCGGTTTAGTCCCTTTATTAATCTGGGGTCGCCACAGCGGAATGAACCGCCAACTTATCCAGCATATGTTTTACGCAGCGGATGCCCTTCCAGCTGCAACCCATCCCTGGGAAAGGGTGAACTATCCCTTTAAAATTTCTTCATGGAACCATTAATGCAAATTAAGAACCTTGATTTCTAAGAATCTTAAATAATTGATCAAATAAAATGAACTAACAATGAGCAATGCTTTCTTTATCTGTCTAGGGGTTAATGCTGATTTACAAGTGTACTACTGTTCATTCAAAATACATGCACTGGTGCTTTTTATGCAACTTCTCAAGTGAAAGCACAGTGAAATTGCAATTCCTCTGCAGTTTGACTTTATAAACGCTCCTTAGATCCGTGATATGTGAAACATGTCTAAGGAAAGCATTTGGAGAGTGCGGCCGTTCAACCTCATGCCGGTTAGGCAGGGATTAGTGATTTTGTAACCGCGGGAGTCATGCATTAACACATTCACGTTAGTCTTCATTTTCACCATAACAGCAGGCACGACTACGAATTAAAAGCGATACGAGGCCTTTTGCGTTGAGGTGGTGAGCGCCGTTCCTCCGACTGGCCTCGGCTGGATCCTGAATTTAAGGATTGATTAATCTCTTCTAGTGGCTGCGAGAGGAGCAATTAAGGCAATTATAAATCACTGGCAAACTGCAGGGACGAACCTGATGGGTAATATAGCGTGTATTGATGGAGTAGCCTTTGAAAATGACTGCTAAACTCCAGTCGGTGAATAGTTAAGAGACATTTTTCAGGCTTTATCAAGCATCTAAATGAAATGAAATTCAAAAAGAAGCTAGATTCCCTAGTGCGATATGTGCTTTTCAAGCCGCCTGCGAGAGATCAGGTCACAATGGAGAGAAAGAGAGTGTTTCTCTGGCTTTCATCTGTTTTTTTTTCTTTCTAACGTTATGCTTTTGTTCTCTGCTTGAAGCGGGACTGCGGTGACAAAGAGAGTTAATAAAATGAATCAAGAAATTAATAAATTAACAGACGCATATATGGCAAAGCATATAAAGCATTTTTTCTGTGACTCCTTAGAGGGGAGACATTTTTTTCAAGGAGCCCCCCTCATAGCAAACAGTGATTAAGCATATGATTACTAGAAAATGTACACTTAGATGCCACTAGAACTTTTTGATTTTTCTGGATTTATGTTTTAATACAAATCTTTCTTAAAAATGGTGGTGTGGTCAAATGAAAGCATAAAACATGAACGATTTTATATTCTTTAAGGGACAGTTCACCCCAAAATGAAATTTACCTTATTATGTATTCTTTATGTGTTTTTAACTCTTAATTTATTTGAGTTTCTTTCTTCTGAATGGTTATTCGTGGTTTTATTGTATTATGTGAGTTCAACTTTGGGCAGCCTTTTACCATTCAAACCTGTTTGAGTTTCGTTCTTCTGTTGAACTCAATAAATTATATTTTGAAGAATGTTGGTTGCTGGCACTCATTGACTTCCAAAAAGAAAAAATACTATACTATAAAAATACTATACTAACTGTCTTGAAGATGCTTTCTACTTTAAACTTTCTACATAAACATGAGAGAGATAAACAAAGTACTTTTTTCTCCCAAATAAAATGGCGAAATGCTGGTGATGTGACCCATTTTATGTGTTGCCAAAAAACAACAGTAGCATCACGCATCCCTAAGTATGTGCGTGACAAATTCACACCACTCATTCACACGAATGAGCAGAACATTTTTAGTCTTTTCGCAGTTTAATGTTCATAGGCATATTCTCCATATCAAGATTTGTGCAGTATTTCAAGATCACAGTTTAAGATTTTTGGAAAATTCTGCAGTTTTTTTGCAGTTTAATGTTCACAGATATATAATTGCAATTCTCCATACTGCGGATTGTCTTTATAAAAAAAAATCATCAATTTTAATAACTGGAATTTTGTATTTTTCTCCATTAAAGAACTCCTAGATTCTTAAAATTACTTTGCAGACCCCCCTGGCTACAGGTTACAGCCTCCCAGGGGTCCTCAGGCCCCACTTTGAGAGGCCCTGGCTTAGAGATTTGATCCATCCCAGCAGCGTAAGTTCATCTCTTGGTATTCCAAGTCTTTGAAATATCAGCTTCAATCCCTATGAATGCATTATTGAAAGCACCTTCTTTGGAAGATGTTTCAAATGAATTTTTCATCCAGTTGGTTATCCTGTAGTAGATGAGCGTACACTCTCCTCTGGGTATGCTAATACATCTTCAAAAAACTCCAAAACAGTATCAGGGGCCTCAAAGAAAGAAGGACAATATGAGACATCCTCTGATCACGGCCTGATAGACCCGCAGCAAACATCTCCAGAAATATTCCTCTGGGAAATGTGAAGCGCGCTGCATGTGGGATGCAAAAACGATAGTTCAAAGAAACCCTGGCAATCCTTCAGATGGAAAATGGCCTAAACGTGGTCTAAGTGGTGGGGCGGCTGGCTGAGAGGGGCTTCTAACGGGAAAGAGACGAGGCCAAAAACATAAAGGTACCATTTTTAAGAGGGAGAGGTGGCGGAGGAGGAGAGTTTTATGAAATCAAGAAGCGATGTATGCTAGGAAAACTCCAAAAACAGAACACGTTTAATTTACTCAAACCTTAACAAGGCAATCTGTTTCCGTCGACTAGCTAAACGAACAGAAATGGCACATTTAGATGTAATTGCAGGTGTTGTGCGCCGCTCATTCTCTGTGCTGAGAAATAAACGGAAACATTTTGATATTGATTAGAGGCAGCTTTGATAAGGCAATTACTCGTAACAATCTCCTGAGCACCAAATACATAATGCGACTGGCACAGATGTGCTCAGGGCTTTTCAATCAAATCTGTGTTTTGACTTGTTGTCCTGAAATATCGAATTTAGAACTTAGTTGACTTAATGAGCGACTTGACGAGAATTTAAATATCATTAGAAAGCAACAGTGAAAATATTTAGGAGTTATATTTGACATTTAAAGGATTTTGTCAATAGAACTCAAGACACTGAACTACTGCTTCAACACAAGCAGATTTTTCACTGTGTTTTATGTGTAAACAAGCAGATAAATCAGTGAATACCACATAATTAGTTTTTTTTGTTTTTTTTTAAAGGACAGCTCAAATGTGACCCTGGATCACCAAACTTGTGTTTTTGTGGGAATAGCCAAAAATATGTTATATTAGTCAAAATTGTCAATTATTATTTTACGCCAAAAATCATTAGGATACTAATTAAAAACTTCATGAAATTAAAAAATTTCATGAAAATATTTAATACATTACCTACTGTATATAAACTTAAATTCTGACAAATTTAAAGGCAATTTTCTCAGTATTAAAATTTTTTTGGACTATCAGATTCCAGATTTTCAAATAGTTGCCCAAAATCTCGGCCAAATAGTTGGCCAATATCTCGGCCAAATATTGTCATATACTAACAAACCAGCCATCAATGGAAAGATTATTTATTCAGTTTTGAATTCAGACAATGTATAAATCTCAATTTAAGAAACAAAAAGACTCTTGTGGCTGGTTTTGTGGTCCAGGGTCACAAATATGAAAATTCTCTCATATTTACCAATAACCCTCAAGACATTCCAAAGTATAATTGACTTTCATCCGTGGAACATAATATAATGTTGTCTCTTACGTTTAACAGGGATCAACAGTGATTAAAGTCATCATGATAAAACTATTGTATATCCAAATATATTGTATTTAAATTGTAAATAAATTGTATTGTACAATTTGTACAATTGTATTGTAAATAAAAGTATTGTACCAAATAAATCTCTATCATCTCTCATAAAATTGCTTTTCCAGAGACTTTTTGAAGTGCTGCTGAGGTTAGTTGACAAAGGATCATAAGCTTAACTAATTATTTATAACAGGTGCAAAAATAAAACCCAAAAACCAAAATTAGCCTTTCATTATGAGGGCCGAATGCATAATAATTATAAAAATGTGATTTACGTCACAAGAAACAGATAAATCTGCATCTGCAGCAGGCTTTCTAAAATCTCGGCCTGCGACGGCTGATAACACGTTAGATAGATTTCCGAGCGTCGCTCCACTGAGAGTACAGCGTGTTTCTTTTTTTGCTAACACCTTGCCACTTCAATTACAAAAAACACACCAAGCTGGCACTCGACTAATGTATTTCTCTCAATTATGAATAAAGGCATATACCGCTGTGTCACACGGGCCCCCTTTGAGGACCCACAGAGCAGAATTTGGATGCCCTCCTCCCCACGGACGAGGCGAAGCAGAATCAAATCAGGCGACCCGCTGCGCCACGCGCTCCTCTCCATAAATGTATTCAATAAAAAGAAGAGGGAAGAGGTTGGAAAGGGTACAGACTCTCAAAGGATTGCCAATTCTCCAGTGTGTCAGATATTTAGTGGCCTCTAACAGTGCAGGCGTGAGCAAACGGAGGCGGACGTGAGCGGAAAAGCGAGGAGATGCTGTGTTTGCTCTGACCCTGTCGCCTCTTCCCTAAATACAACGGCTGGCTGAAAACAATCGCCTCATTCCTCCGCACCGCTCCGTCGATCTTTCCCTGCCTCCATGCTTTCTCTGGGTAATGATGACTGTGCAGTGACAGAGCAATGCCATTACCCAGGAGACACAGAGGGGAGCTGGAGATTAAGACATGCTGTCAAAGAAAAAAAATCCCTGATGGTGAAGGATGCAACAAAGCTTTTGATTTAAACACAGACTTAGATTAGCTGGGGAATTCGACTTTTATTAGGTGATTTGCTGTAGTATATATCTATTTGCTTCATTACGGCTGCATTGCTTTTAATAATAGAAATAGTTTCAGAGAAGCATTGGAGAAATAAAGAGAGATAAAAGAAAGGAACATAAACGAGCCTAAGGCAACAGGAGAAAAACTATATCAGACAGTTTAGAAGCTGTTATTGTAAAAGTATCTTCCTTTACAAGAGTTTTACTCCTAATTCCATGTTTGCACATCAAAACTTAATGGGAAAGTTTTTTTAAATTAAAATTACACAGATAGAACTAAAGAATGAATAAATATTGAATAAAAAAAAAATACTGAATAGTGATTGAATGACAGAATGGTTGAATATAGAGAACAACAGAAGGATAGAATAGATAGAATGATAGATAAAATGACAGAATAAAATAAGATATTGATAGAACTTAAAGAAAGAAAGAAAGATGGAACGATATAACAGTAGAATGATGAGAAGGAGTGAATGATAAAACAATAAATAGAAAGATCCCTGACGGTGAAGCAAGGAAGACTTAGATCAGGAGGGGAATTCGACTTTTATTAGGTGTTTGCTATAATATATATTTGCTTCATTACGGTTGCATTGCTTTTAATAATATAAATAGTTTCAGAGAAGCATTGGAGAAATAAAGAGAGATAAAAGAAAGGAACATAAATCCCTGGTGAACAACCCTAAGGCAACAGCAGCGAGGAAAAACTGACTGTGGGGGTTTACATTATGTCGGACAGTTTATAAGCGTTTTACTCCTAATTCCATGTATGTACATCAAAAATGAATTGGAAAGGTTTTTTTTTTTTATTATAAAAATAAAATAAAATTGAGAGAACACAAAGTGAACAAAAAAAATGAAAAATATTGGATGTGTGTAAATACTGAATGACAGAATGATAGAACAACAGAGAGAACAACAAAATGATATAATCAATAGAATGACAGAATAAAATATAGAACGATATTGATAGATAACTTTAAAGAACAATAGAATAATGGATAGACAGAATGACAAATAGAATGATAGAACAATAGATAGAATGATAGAATGGTAGATAGAATGAAAGACCTATATATAGATAGACTGATGGATGGACGGATGGATGGATGGATGGAAGAAAGAAAGAAAGAAAGAAAAAAAGAAAGAAAGAAAGAAAGAAAGAAAGAAAGAAAGAAAGAAAGAAAGAAAGATTTGCTATAATATATTTATGGTTGTATTGCTTTTAATCATATAAATAGTTTCAGAGAAGCATTCAAGAAAATAGAAAAAAAAAGTAGATAAAATAACAGGAAAATAAATCCCCACTGAAGAAGCCTAAGGCAACCGCAGCGAGGAAAAACTGACTGTGAGGGTCCAGTTTAAAAGTGATTATTGTTAAAGCATCTTACTTTTACAAGCATTTTACTCCTAATTTCATGGATGCACATCAAAACTGAATTTTAAAGGTCTTTTAGATAAAAATCCAGGTGTAAACAAACCAAATTTGAACTGAGGTACCTAAGAGAGAATAATGAGAGAACACGATAGATAGATAGATAGACAGACAGACAGACAGACAGACAGACAGACAGACAGACAGACAGACAGACAGACAGACAGACAGACAGATAGATAGATAGACAGACAGAAGGACAGACAGATAGATAGAATGACAGTACGATAGTACGATAGATAGATAGTACGATAGATGGTACGATAGATAGACAGACAGACAGACAGACAGACAGACAGACAGACAGACAGATAGATAGATAGATAGATAGATAGACAGATAGACAGATAGACAGACAGAAGGACAGACAGATAGATAGAATGATAGTACGATAGTACGATAGATAGATAGATAGATAGATAGATAGATAGATAGATAGATAGATAGATAGATAGATAGATAGATAGATAGATAGATAGATAGATAGATAGATAGATAGATAGATAGATAGTAAAACCCAAAGTAAACTAGAATGTTATCGTTCTTTAAACAGAGAATATAATCTATCAGAATATCTTTACAACGTTAGAGATGTAAAACACAGACGGACCCTCACCAAATACAGACTCAGTGATCACAGTCTGGAAATAGAGAAAGGCAGACACAGACAAACATGGCTTCCAAAACAAGAACGAATCTGTGTTCATTGTGACAGAGGTGACATTGAGACGGAGACACACTTTCTTCTGTACTGTGATAAATATAAAGAGTTTAGAGAGAAACATTTGAACAAAATGTCTAAACTCATACCAGAGTTTAACAGCTCTTCAGAATCAGATCAGATGAAGATTTTATTGGGTGAAGATAAACATCCATCAGCTGCTGCCAAATTCATTTATCAGTTACACACCTTTAGAAACAAACTATAACACTTTTATCTTCATCTGACACCATTTAAAATGTAAATGTATATACTTTAAAAGTTTATATTACAAATGTTGACTTTATAACTTATATTGTAAATATCTTATAGGTCTCTTATATTTTGTATTTTATGATCCAGCACCTTTAGTTTAATTTGACCTTAATGTTTGTTATTGTATGTTACTGTATGTTGTTTTATGTTTATGCTTTGGCAATATTGTAAGTTCTCACAATCATGCCAATAAAGTACCTTGAAATTGAAATTGAATTGAATAGATAGATAGATAGATAGATAGATAGATAGATAGATAGATAGATAGATAGATAGATAGATAGATAGATAGATAGATAGATAGATAGATAGATAGATAGATAGATAGATAGATAGAAAGAAAAATTGAGGGAGGGAGGGGGAGAGAGAGAGAGAGAGAGAGAGAGAGAGAGAGAGAGAGAGAGAGGGAGGCAGATCCTTTAATACCATAAATAGGACCATTCTGTTTTCATGGTTTAAGCAAAAGGTGACAGGGAAGCTAAATAAAAGCTGACAGAGGAAAGCGCATGTTGAGAAAACATGCGTTCAGCACATGTAATGACTCTTCCTCCGGAGCGTCCGTGTGGCTGCAGGAGCATGATGTTTTCACAGGGACTATAAATGACACCACAGCATGAGTCAGTCCTTTGTGACCGGACAGAGTTCACAGCCGCCCACCCACTCACAAACCCTTCTCCCCTACAAAAAAAAACAAAAAAACAGCACTCGCTCGCTCTCTCATCCTCTTTGTTTCCTATTCATATCCATCTCTGTGAATTTCTCCACAGCCCAGGACATGCCAAAGCAGTGGGCTCTGGAGACTGTGGCAAATTTGAACCTTTCAGCAGTTCACTAGTGAAGACAAATGGCCAGCGTGTTTAGGGGCCCTCGTGAGTGATCTGTATTAATGCCTGGCAGGGATTCAGCGTGCTGCATATGCTAACTCCATTAGTGGGTCAAAACCTGGCTCTGTCTGAGTCCCCTGCACGCTGGGAGGGCTGGATATAGGAAAGATGCAGGTGCGATGTGTATATGCAACAGCAAAAGGGCGACATATGTATGCACACATAAAAGACATAAACACTCTTAGTTTAAACATGTTTTCTGGACTCGAGCCTATGAAATGCTGCGCACTGTGCGTTTTCTTGTCCGTCTGTTGCTGTGGTTTCAGCACCACATGAAGCATTTGCTTGACAGTAAGATTTGCATAATAGGAATTTACACAATTGCAATGTTACTGCACAAATGCATTCCCACCGCACTCTGTGTTGTGCATTCAGATGCAGAGTGGATTTACATGGGTTTAGAAAGCCAGCAAATAGCATTGTTGTAAGATGTTTGACAAAATATGATCAAATATTTTTGTATAATAAACAGCAAATTTAAGAGGCAGCATGGTAGCTCAGTTGTTAGCACCGTCCCCTCGCAGCAAGAAGGTCGCTGGTTTGAGTCCTGGCTGGGCCAGTTGGTATTTCTTTGTGGAGTTTGCATGTTCTCCCCATGTTCGCGTGGGTTTCCTCCGGGTGCTCCGGTTTCCCCCACAGTCCAAAGACATATAAGTGAATTGGGTAAATAAAATTGTCCATAGTGTATGAGTGTGTGTAAATGTAAGAGTGTATGGGTGTTTCCCAGTACTGGGTTGTGGCTGGAAGGGCATCCACTGTGTAAAACATATGCCGGAATAGCTGGCGGTTCATTCCGCTGTGGCGACCCCTAATAAATAAGGGACTGAAAATGAATGAATGAATGAATGAACAGCAAATTTGAAACTTATTTTAAACTGCGGCGACGCGGTGGCGCAGTGGGTAGCACAATCGCCTCACAGCAAGAAGGTCGCTGGTTCGAGCCTCGGCTGGGTCAGTTGGCATTTCTGTGTGGAGTTTGCATGTTCTCCCCGTGTTCGCGTGGGTTTCCTCCGGGTGCTCCGGTTTCCCCCACAAGTCCAAAGACATGCGGTACAGGTGAATTGGGTAAGCTAAATTGTCCGTAGTGTATGTGTGTGAATGAGTGTGTATGGATGTTTCCCAGTGATGGGTTGCAGCTGGAAGGGCATCCGCTGTGTAAAACATATGCTGGATTAATTGGCGATTCATTCCGCTGTGGCCACCCTAGATTAATAAAGGGACTAAGTCGAAAAGAAAATGAATGAATGAATTTTAAAAACTGCATGTCATGTGGTGTTTTAAAGTGTTCCATACAATAGGTTAAAATGTATCTAAGGTCAGAAAGCATTGTAATTTTGTCAGGATATGTATTTAATAGGGCAACACAGTGGCGCAGTGAGTAGCTCTGTCACCTCACAGCAAGAAGGTTGCTAGTTCGAGCCCCGGCTGGGTCAGTTTGCATTTTTGTGTGGAGTTTGCATGTTCTCCCTGTGTTGGAGAATTGAATAAACTAAATTGGCCGTAGTGTATGTGTGTGAATGAGTGTGTATGGATGTTTCCCAGTACTAGGTTGCAGCTGGAAGGGCATCTGCTATGTAAAACATATGCTAGATAAATTGGCGGTTCATTTCGCTGTGGAAACTCCTGATAAATAAAGGGACGAAGCCGAAGGAAAATGAATGAATGAATGTTCAAAAAGTGGGGGCGACAGTTAAGTCATTAAAAGCTGGCTGTCGTCTTTCAACATTGTTTTCTAATAATTCGTACTTTTTCACGTGCCAACTGCAGATTGCCAGTGTTTCATAAACTCATCAAAGCTGATTTTTACTCACATTTGATGCCTGGCAAGAATTAATTTTAGGCACTGGGCAGCAGGCAAAAGATTTTAAAATATAACGACTCTTTCTTTTGAGAGAAAATTGTTTTATTTATCATGCAGTTTTTGGATTCCAGACTGTTTAAACTGAAGGACAACTATTTTTTGAAAACCCACATGCTCATACCCACTCTTAAAAAAAATGTTAGCTATGTATTCTCACAAAGAAAGTGTAAGAGATATATCTTGCAAATGTGTCATAATTATCAGTTATTTTTTTTTAAACACTGAAAACCGTAGACTTACATGCAAGCAGCTGCTACTATTATGATGGATGGTGAAGCTAATGGATAGCTTTCTCTACATATTACAAGTGACCAATTTCCTACTTAGCTGTGCTAGTTTCATTTTTCTGAAACCACTCTGTGGTCTCTTTCTACTCATGTAATAAAACTCAAATCAATATTTCATGTCCCGTTATTTATTTATTTATTTCATAAGGAGTCTTGCAATAAGTGAGATAATATACAGTCAGCTGGTCTTTATAATAAAATAAACCCCTTTAGGGTGATGCAAGGTCCCGCAAATCATTGTCACTGCCAAAGAAAAGATTTTTTTTGTTATAAGGACCAATTTGTGCATTTTGAATAAATCTTAAGTTCAGTTATGCTAAATCTGTATATATCATTTACATATCATCATCGATATTAATCACGTAAAGCCTTTTATAGAGAAAAAATATTGTTTTTTTATGTACCAGTTTATTACACTTCTAGAAACAGCCTTTATAGCTTGAATGGTATTATAATAAAACACACTGAGCTATCAATGCTGACAGCGTGTAAATAAATTGGATCTTTATAATCCAAGAATGATCAGTTGTCACTCTTTATCACTCAATACAGTGTCTAATTAAGATTTAAATGCTTAGTTTTATCACCAAGGTTCTGTAGAGAAACCTAACATATAATGCAATGCAACTTAATGAATAAACATTAAGTATAAACAAAAAGCCAAATGTGATACTCTTTTTGGTGCGGCACGGTGGCTCAGTGGTTAGCACTGTCGCCTCACAGCAAGAATGTTGCTGGTTCAAGTCCCGGCTGGGCCAGTTGGCATTTCTGTGTGGAGTTTGCATGTTCTCCCCGTGTTCGCGTGGGTTTCCTCCGGGTGCTCCGGTTTCCCTCACAGTCCAAATACATGCGGCTCAGGTGAATTGAATGAACTAAATTGGCCGTAGTGTATAAGTGCATGTGTGAATTAGTGTATTGGTGTTTCCCAGTACTGGGTTGCGGCTGGAAGGGCATCCCTTGTGTAAAACATATGCCTGAATAGTTGGCGGTTCATTCCGCTGTGGCGACACCTGATAAATAATGGACCAAGCCGAAGGAAAATGAATAAATGAATGAATGATACTCATTTTGACAAAACATGATGTATGGACAATTAAATAAAGCCAAGGAGCTTTAGTGCAGTGATTTTACTATTATTCAAAAGCAGTAGGTGGTGTACTACAAAGCTTTTCAGATATGTATAGAGGCCTTACAGTTTTACATATCAAATATGATAATGTAGGCTTTATGAAATGTTTTATGAATATATCAACATCACACTGACTGCCCTGCTTTCTAGAAATCCCCATCAGCCATTGAAAACCCATATAGGTCAGCAAATGCAACGAGAGAAAAAAACTGCTTTGTTAACCGCAACCTCTTTTATTCCAGCACCACTGATTTAAGAACCATCTACTTCATCTAGCAATCCCACAGTCTAATTTCCTCACAGTAACCACCATAACGTTTTCTAGAAGCATATCTATATCTTCCTCTGCCTAAGAATAGCAGTCACAAATCTACCGAAAACTGCCTTCGCTGTCACTGTAACACAGCAGCACTCAGTCCGGCATAGAAAAAAGAGAAAGGTTTGGAAAGACTGCACACGCTCTCTCACACAGACACACGCAACACAATCACACAAATGGACAGTTATCCATAATCACACACAGACGTAAACATCCATACAGACACATTTTGACTCAATATGCACTCATACAAGTAAACAACACCCATGCAAACTCCTCTGTGCTGTCAGACTAGATTATATGGTGCAGCAAACAGGGGCATGAAATCTGCGGCAGCTGCCCCGGGCTGAGAGACACAAGGCTGCAGGCACACACACATAGATTAGACACACACACATATCCACACACACACACAATCCAATGCACAAGTGCTAGGGAGCAGACAGACACATAAGAAGCATGGTGAGAGAACGAGAGAGAACGAATTCCTTTTGAAAGTGAGCATCACTACGCCCGACTCACTTCCAAGGGCAAATCGCTTCAAGAGTCTCTCATAAGTAGCTACTGAAAGACAAGAAAAAGGCATCCACCACTGGCACTTCATTGTCAATCAGAATGTTACCTTGATAACACAGCAGGAAAAAAAATTACACTTACAGAGCCAGATTTACTAACAAACGAGTGCGAGTGCGAGTGCAACCCTCTTAAAAGGGTCCTATTATGTTTTTTTTTTACACTTTTAACTTCCGTAATGTCGGTGTTTGAGCATGAAAAAGAGCTGCGAAGTTACAAAGTCACTCCAAAGGGAGTTTTTTTTTCCTCTCTGTATCAGTAAAGACTGTTTCTAAACTCCCTCAAACGCTTTGATTGAAGTTCGAAGTTTCTTCGGGGAACGCACACATGAAAAAAATATCCTGAATTTAAATCATTCGAGGCCTGGCTGAGTTGTGTTAAGACAGGCGTACACGGTGTGAATTCTGAGGGTTGGTAGATCCGAATGTCCATGCACACAAGTCATGAGTGGGAAAATCATTCGGACGCAGTGATATAAAATATGAGATATTATGATTTTGTGAATTCCGAAGCAAACCACATGAAATTCTGCACCAAAAACATGGACAGAGGAAAACATTGCTTTCAGAGCATCCCTCTTTCTCTCTCTCATAACAGATATTGACAAGAGAAGTGAACGTACACAAAACATACAGGATCTTTTTATAATTCATTTGTTTCATTTTATTTAATGATGCCTTTCTAGACATCCACACAAACGTTTTCAGAAAAATAAAAGAAAAAAAATTGTAACAATTAATAAAGAACACCTGAAATCAGTGAGAATATTTAACAAATAGACACACATCTGCATACAAATATCATTCATTCATTCATTTTCCTTAGTCTCTATTTAAGAGGTCGCTACAGCGGAATGAAACGCCAACTATTCCAGCATATTTTTTATGCAGCGGATGCCCTTTCAGCCGCAACCCAATACTGGGAAACACCCATGGGGAGAACATGCAATCTCCACACAGAAATGCCAACAAACATCATAAATACATAAAAAGCAATTAGTAAGACCATAGTGTTGTAGTCATAAGAAGGCTTGGGTAAAAATATGGGTCTTAAGAGGAGATTTCAAAGTGTGGAGGCAGGATGTCTGGCTATCCAGTCTGTGTGGATTATAAAGTAAAATATATCTTTTGTTCACAGTAATCAGATCGACCGAAAACGCGGATCGTTCAACCGCACACACACACCTCACAAATTCAAGCCAAAAGCGCCCAAACTTTTTTTTTTTTTTTGCATGTTTAAAAATGATTAGTGTGATTCCTCTCACATGCATCAACAATTACCAAGCAACTTCTTCCAATGGGAAAAAAAAAATAAATCACATACGAGCTCGTACGACAACACAAATTGACTCTGTATGCCTGTCTTCAGGCTAGACACACACCACAAGACATTTGGGCTAATTTTGAACTGATTCTCCCTTTCTGACAATTCTAGGTAATGTCCCGATTATTATTATTATTTTTTTACTTATTTTAATTAATTTATTTCACAAGGGACAGTGTACATTAATCAAAATTCCTCAAGAACGTGAATGTACCCAAAGACTAGTTTTCCTTGGTAGTCCTTTTGCCAGATGTTAAAGTCCAATAATAATACAAATTTAAACTATAAACAAAATTAAATGGACAACCAAAAACAACCACAACAACAACAACAATAGCAAAAAACCTAGCTCTAAAGATTATCTTATCAAATTTTCCTTTGCTGAGAGGTGTGTTAAGAGACTTAATCTGCTCAAAAGAACTTTGGAGGTGCTACGATTATTAATCTTATATATTCAATACGTACTTTAATATCTAAAATAAAAATACCTGATGTATGACGGGAACCCCAAGGACAATCACACATACATGCTGGAGATTATCACATGAAACAGAATAATATCCAATCAGAAAGCAAGCAGACAGAAAACAGAAGCTTAACAAACATAGTCATGACGCAGCACAAAGTGAAATGGATTTGGACAGCAGAGATGGAGGATCAGCCTGTCGATTTGTGGCAACAGCGCATTCATTTGTCCGCCATGTTTATTCTGAAGTCTCAAGAGGTTTTGCGAGTTGTTCTGTGTTCACATTCAGGTTAAAAATAAGTTGGAGTGTGGTGTGCTGTCTGTCACATCACGGCACACAACACATTATAGTAGCAAAACAGTAAAATCTATTTTTTTTTTATGTTTGTGGTCTCTAACATTTTGCAAATCTTACAAGTTTGAAAATATCTTTTAGTGTTACCCTGCCTTAATAGTGTTGTCACCATGTTCAAGACATGCTGCTCCACAGATCTAATATACTGATACACATGAGATATTTTACCCATAAATTTGCATTCAAAGACATTTAAAGGTAATATTATGTGAATGGGTTTTTTGTGTGTGCTTTTGATATATCCTTGCACATCTAATAACAGCTTGCAGCTTTTTGTGCAGCTTTGCTTTTTTTCTTTCAGAAAACTGTATATCAAGAGTGTAGGAATGCAAATTATCATACGCATTTGTTTATATGGCAAAACATGTCTTTTTCACCAAGAAGGTTCATACAGATTCCAAAGGCAGATACTGATAAGATCAGGACCTGGTTAATATGTGTGTGGACTTTGGGGGTTTTACGATGTGGTCACATGTTGATGTCAGTTTGTATGTCTCAGTATTTGGGCTTTGGTCACATGGTTAAGAAATATACAAAATAGCAGGTAAACTTTGCTCTGTTCTCTTTTCCTGGTCTGCTCTTTTCCTGCTCTGCTCCTCTCCCGCTTTGGAGCCTTTCTTCTCTGGCTCTACTGCTATCAGGCTCTCTTTGGGGCCTACCCTCTGTTCTTTGTCTCTCTGTCTCTCTCTCCCTCCCTCCCTGTCTCTTCCTCTCTCTCAGGTAACTTTAATTACATATAAGCTGGGTACAATTATTATCATATGTTTTTTTTTAATAATTTCATGTTTTATCCTTTTATAGAGTTATTTTGTAACTAATTCAGTTGTAACCATAGAGAATTATTGTCATTAAATCATTTAATTAGTATTTGTGAATTACTTTTGATTTAACATCAACACTTAAATGCTCCATATTGCAATACAATACAATCACATAATAGCAATGCTCTCCCACATTTTTAGCTATTAATGCTGCTCTTATTTCTGTTTTTGTTTTTTATAAGATTGCAGAAGGATGGTTTGATTAGAAATGTACAGGTTTTCACCATCATACTGATAACTTTTTAGATATTCGGCAAAACTACAGTTCGAGCTGCTGTAGTTAAAATCCCATTCTTACAAGAGTTTAAACTGACAAGGCTTTAAAACAAGTGCAGATGTTTTGTTTGTTGCTGCAGGAATAACCTAGTAATAAGCCGAAAGGGGGTGTTGATCAATATAGCAAAAACTGATCTTGTCTGATTTTGAGTATGGCTAATAAAGGACAAATATACAGCATGGAATAATAAATAATCTCTAAGATACTTTGGGAGGAAAATTCTGGGGAAACCTCAGACTTATATTACATCTTGTACAACGACATAGCTGGGGCTCAGACAGTGAAGAATGAGTGACCAAAATATGGTATGCGTCCCATAGATTGTAGGAGTGTGTGAGGACGGGTTTAAATATCAGGTAAGATAAATATTTTAAAAAGGTCATTTCAGCCCTGATACTCTGCCCTTATTTAAATTTAAACTCATGCACAATATAAAGCTGAAATGATCCAAACAACTACTATAGGCAAACTTGTCATGATCCAAGGTAATATATTATGTATTGGCGACATTTGGGTATTGTACACTTTGCTAAAGGCCTCATGGATTGAGTGCCTCCTTTCTGCAGTGCCCTTCAAATGTGCAAAAATGCAACTTGGAAGTTGCCCAGAGTAAGTGAGAATGAAAGAGACAGAGAAAGAGAGACACTCAAGAAAAACTTAAATTAAGATCATTTTGAAGTCAACTTGAAATGCCATTTGCAACCCATTTTACTGTATGTGATAAAATGAAAGAACATACAGAAAAAAAACAAATTATTTTATGCATTAGGAAATGATTGATTTGTAAAAGGTGGGTTAAATATCATAGTACATCATATATTGAGCTATGCAAGTGAAAATCAAAGGCACATTCATTACAACAGACAAAAATAATTGTCATTTCGGTGGCAAAGCATGTGAAAAGCATGTTATATTCTGTATAGATGAAATCAAATTTATTTAATAATTGATATATTCCACAACACTTAATTGTGGAATATATCAAGAACATAAATATATAAAAAAATATAAAAAGAACATAAATGAATAGGTCACCCAAAAATGAAAATGACCTCATTATTTATTCAAGTTTTAAATCTTTTCGAACACAAAAGGAGATATTTTGAAAAATGCTGGTAGCTGGCGTCCATCGACTTACATAGTAGTAAAAAAAATTGTATTTGGAAGTCAATGAGTCATCATTTTTCAAAATATCTTCTTTTGTGTTCAATAGAAGAAAGAAACTGAAATAATTTTTAAAAATAAGTGAAAGGTGAGAAAATGATGGCAGAATTAGTAATTTTTGGGTGAACTATCCCTTTAACAAAACGACAAACAAGCTTAAATTAATCAACTTTACTTTACTTTCTTTATTGTCCACAAGTGAAAATTTATCTTTGGCTTCACCACACAACTACATCAGCGTTCACATCACACATGTCACAAAAAAACGAGCAACACAAATACATTCAATATCAGCACATAAATTACATTAAAAACTCAATTAACCCTATTCATACTTAGAAAAAAACCTGTATTTAAAATTCTAATGGCAGTTGGAACAAAAGACACATTTTTCTTTACTTGAGGTTGCTTAAAACGTGTTTTTGATGGCAAAAAGTCAAAAGTCTTTACTTCAGAGGTCGCCACAGCGGAATAAACTGCCAACTATTCCAGCATATGTTTTACTCATACACTATGGCCAATTTTGTTTATTCAACTCACCTGTACCGCATGCCTTTGGACAGTGGGGGAAAACCCACATGAACATGGGGAGAACATGCAAACTCCACACAGAAATGCCAACTGGCCCAGCCGGGACTCAAATCAGGCGACCTTCTTGCTGTGAGGCGACAGTGCTAACCACTGAGCCACCTGACTTAAACATTTTTGTTAGCAGAAATTAAAATGGTCCAATATTTGATGCAGTTTGCATCCTTGACTGTGAAGCTGCTTTGAATCAGTTCGCATTGCATAAAGCACTATAGAAATTAAGGAAACAAATACATGCATTCAAACATTGTGAATAAAGCTGTAAATATGCACACTTTGAACACACACACACAGTTCCACATGACTGATTTCAGCTACTCAGGCCGAATGGCACAACCCCTCTAACCCGAGAAGACCCACACTCATTTAACATGCAGCCTGGCTTCCTCCAAAGCTTTTTCTTTTCCGAAAGCACCCTCTAATTCAGCATAATTGCTCCTTGTCATTTTGTGCAAAGCAACTCAAAAAAACAGAATGACTCAAAACATTATGGAGCAGGAGCCTGCAGGGTCAGCACAGCCCTATAACACCCCCTGAGCTCAGCACTTATGCCTGTGACGAATGCAACGCATTACAAACAACGGATCACATCGCAGAGCCCAATCCATCCCGTGAACAGACACTCACATCAGTAGGAGACTTTTTTTTTTTTTTTTTTATGTGATGTCGTCCACTATACTTTATCTACACTTTTGACTTTACTACACTAAATCAAAAGTCACCTTTATGGATTATGCATATTGAATATGTATGAAGACAATTGTGCTTTGTCTACTAAAGAAAGAAAATTGATTGATTAATGTTTAATACAAGCAAGACTTTGTACTGCTTTGTGTTGGAAAAATGTTAATCGTCCCTCCATTGGACTTTGGTTGAGAAAGATAATAACATGTTTGGCTCTTGAATACTCACATATGTAATAATATTAATTAAAAAAAAATCCTTAGAATTTTGTTATATCTGGGAAGTGTGAAAAAATTGCAATATTGAAGCTTTGGAGGTCTGAATTGGAATATGAATTGGTGTTAGTCCCTTTATTCATCAGGGGTCGTCACAGCGGAATGAACCGCCAACTTATCCAGCAAATGTTTTACACAACGGATGCCCTTCCAGCTGCAACCCAGTACTGGGAAACATCCATAGACACTCATTCACACTCATACACTACGGCCCATTCACCTAGCACATGTTTTGGAATGTGGGGGAAACCGGAGCACCTGGAGGAAACCCATGTGAACACGGGGAGAACATGCAAACTCCACACAGAAACGCCAACTGGCCCAGCCGGGACTCAAACCAGCGACCTTCTTGCTGTGAGGCGACAGTGCTAACCACTGAGTCACAGTGTCGCCCCTAGATCTATTTCTTTGGTATTGGGGTTTGATTTATTGTAAAACCTTCTAAAACCTAATAAAGACATGTTATACAAAAAGTCACCTTTACTGTTAATTCTGCCTTATAAAGAGACATGAGGAGAATTTAAACTATGTTACTCTCAGACCCCGAGAGTGCATAAAGATAACACAAATCACTACAAGAAGATTATAAAAATATACAAATAATTTTAGTAAATTTAAGAGAAAATTACAAAAAACAAGCAACAAACAAATGCCTATTTTTTAACACTGCACCCCAATTTGAATTCAACATTTGTGTTGAATGCAAAAGATAAACGACAATATTATATGTTCTATTGTGTTTTTTTTTCTTGTTATACAACATTACAGTGTACCGTAATATCCAAAGCAAAATAAATATCATAAAAACTTTTTTTTTAGGTCAGTAAATATTTACACTAAATGTTTGATATTGGAAATATTTTTTTTACAAATGTCTTTAAAAGAAATAATTTCACCAAGGCTGCATATATTTGAACGAAAAACAGTCGTATATTTTGAAATATTACAGTGATTTAAAAGAGCTTTCTTTATGCAATGCATAGTATTCACATTATATAAAGTTGAAGACAAAATTAGTCTTCCTGTGAAATTGTAATTTTTTTTCAACCCATTTATTCACATAATAATAACATAATAACTAATTTCTTTTGCCTTTTCCATAATCACAGTGCATATTATTTCACTAGCTATTTTGCAAAATATTAGTATTCAAGTGCATTAATTAGGTTAACTAAACAAGTCATTGGACAAGAGTGGTTGGATCTATAGCAACCCCCCCCCCCCCCCCCTCCCAAAAAAAAAAAAAATCTTAATAGGGCTAATAATATTGACTATTTTTTTCCAAAATAGTTTGTTTTTTAATTCAGACCAAACAAAAAAAAGACTTTGTACAAAAGAAAATATAATTGTGAAATATTGTGAAAATGTTCCTTGCCCTGTTAAACATCACTTGGGAAGCATCTGAAAAATAATAAAAATTTCACAGGAAGACTAATTTTGTCTTCAGCTTTATAGTGTAACACTAAAAAATATTTGCATATAGTTTGGGTCAGCTAGACTTATTTTTGAGGCATTAATACAATTTATAAAAAGATCCCGTGAAACAAACCAATCAGCTACAAGGACAATCACATCATTACAAACTTTGATTAAAAACAAAAAAAGTATATGACATCAGGGAGAACCATCTACTGTACAATACCCTGAAGCACTGAAGATGATAATAAAATGATGGAATAATATAAAACTGTTGCAGTTTATTACACTGCTCTCTGTAATACTGTATTCTGATTGGTCGATCGCTGCATCCTTCCCTGAAATATTTTAGCATAAGAACAATAAACTTAAATAAACATTTGTCTCAAGCAACCATTTCTATTCCATCCTATCCTAGTTTTCCATCTCCACAGGTGGTTTTCCTTCTAAAATCGTCCATTTACATAAAACATACTTCACAGACAGATGGCAATTACAACTAAATCGTCAGAGTGATATTATACAACGTTTTGTGCTCCTGATCACCCCGTCTGGGTTTATTTGTCAATAACGACAGACTGACTCTTCATTAACCCTTGCATAATCACTTCCATCAATACGTAATGAGCAAACATTATATACTGCTTAACAGACCAGTACAGTGCATTCAAATATAAATACATGGATCTTTAAGATGTTTAATGAATGCACATTAACTGATGACCTGCTAAGCATTATATAAAGAAATAAGTGTTGTATAATGATGGTCATTAGAAGATGTAGTCCAGTGAGTGGAAACACAGGTGGTGAGAATGCTGCAGCAGATAAATGAGATGTTGCAGATATTTGTAACGTGTCTCACCGTGACGGTTTTAATGCGTCCTCCGCCTTTGGTGCAGGTCCATCCGGAACGGTTGAAGAGCAGGCCGCAGATCTCACCCTCTGAACACGGAGACATCTCGCACCACTGCTTGCTTTTCACTATCCGCGCTGCAAACGCACACACACACACACACACAAGCTCTCATTAATAACACTGCCTTAACATGGTGCTGTTTGGCAAATTTGGCTGTGAAAAACATTAAATATATGCAAAAGTGGCAGAATTTCTATGACAATAAATCAGATCGAATATACACAGCAAATGAATTGCAACTTATGCACAAGATTCAAATATTAAAAAGCCAAAATTATTAGACCTGTAAAATAAAAGATAAAAAAAAACAAATAAATCCCAGGCGCTTTTTAAAAAACATTTAAACGCATTTTTAATAACTAATTTCTAATAACTCATTTATTTTGTCTTTGCCATGATGACAGTACATAAATTATAGAAAATGCATACTATATTCATGAACATGCCTGAAATGGCAAACACAGTAACTGTTTATTCATTCATTCATTTTCCTTCGGCTTAGTCCCTTATTTATCAGGGGTCGCCACAGCGGAATGAACCACTAACTATTACAGCATATGTTTTACACAGCGGATGCCTTTCCAGCCTCAACCCAGTACTGTGAAACACCCATACACACTCGCATTCACGCATCCACTCATACACCACGGCCAATTTAGTTCATCCAATTCACCTGTACCGCATGTCTTTGGACTGTGGGGGACACCGGAGCACCCTTTCCGCCCCAAAATAAAACATTTTCCATAAAATATTATACGTTTTATAAAAAAAATAATAATAATTTTAAATTTTGCCCATGTTGTTGAGGAATTTATAAACATCACGAATTTATAAATATCACAACTTTTATTCTATCACTGGAGACTTTGTGACATTATATGAATATCTAAACACTTTTAACTTTAAATAATTAAATTAAAACATCGGTGGCGTGGTGGCGCAGTGGGTAGCGCTGTCCAAAGACTAGTCCAAAGACATGCGCTATAGGTGAATTGAATAAACCAAATTGGCCATGGTGTATGTGTGTGAATAAGTGTGTATGGATGTTTCCCAGTACTGGGTCGTGGCTGGAAGGGCATCAGCTGCGTAAAACATATGCTGGATAAGTTGCCAGTTCATTCCGCTGTGGCGACCTCTGATGAATAAACGGACTAAGCCGAAGGAAAATGAATGAATGAATTATCTGGCCAAACCTAAAGGATTAGTGAGAAGCATTTGTTCATATATATATATATATATATATATATATATATATATATATATATATA
>CAIGQV010017835.1:23796925-23810900 GCA_903798115.1 Danio jaintianensis
ATATATATATATATATATATATATATATATATATATATATATATATAGGCTGCACGGTGGCGCAGTGGGTAGCACGTTTGCCTCACAGCAAAAAGGTCGCTGGTTCGAGCCTCGGCTGGGTCAGTTGTTGTTTCTGTGTGGAGTTTGCATGTTCTCCCCTTGTTGGCGTGGGTTTCCTCCGGGAGCTCCGGTTTCCCCCACAAGTCCAAAAACATGCGCTATAGGTGAATTGGGTAAGCTAAATTGTCCGTAGTGTATGTGTGTGAATGGGTGTGTATGGATGTTTCCCAGTGATGGGTTGCAGCTGGAAAGGCAACCGCTGCGTAAAACATATGCTGGATAAGTTGGCGGTTCATTCCGCTGTGGCGACCCCAGATTAATAAAGGGACTAAGCCGAAAAGAAAATGAATGAATGAATGAATATATATATTGTGGCGAGTGTATCAATGCAACGTCGCCATGGTTCCGGATCAACACCAGCTGTCTCCTCATCACTGAAGATCAGCCGCAGCTGAGTCCCATCAGGAAACACAGATATAAGCGGAGCCCGAACAACAAGAGTTGAGCTACATCTCTCATGTGTGTCTCCGCCGCTAATGTCTGTGTTTCTCTGTTTCCCCAGCGTACTCCAGCAGCTGATCTTCACCCACACCCCTCCTCACAGGCACGGCCCCACTCTCTATCCCCGGAGCACCAGCACTCTTCACGGCCTGAAGACATCACCTGCACCTTACTTGTAGCAACCTGTGTATGTTAATAAACCACCCTCCGGGGACAAGTGTGTGACACGTACCTCTTTGTCGGTGTTTTCCCTCTATCTCGCCACAATATATATATATATATATATATATTCACAAGTTCCTGATTTGTCCGTTGATCACTAAATAAACAATTTAATAAAAAACGGAACATATTCCATGCGTATAGTATGTTTTGGATGTCACATGGTGTTGAGGGCTAAAACAAGATGGTATTTATATTTACTTTAACAAAAAATGAAGGGCTGAATTTTGGAAAAATACATTTTCTTTATAATGTTTAGGTATAAATTTGATCATTTGCTTAATTTCATAATTATTTATAGTTACAAACATGCTGAAAGGCCAGAGGAGACAGTTAGATTCACATTTAAAATGTTGTTAAAAAATCATGAAAAAATAATAATGTACAATGAAATTAAATTGCTTTTTAAATAGTTTTTAATTTTTTTATAATCATTCATTCATTCTTTCATTTTCAACTCATCCAGCATATGTTTAATGCAGCGGATGTCCTTCCAGCTGCAACGCATCACTGGGAAACACCCATACAGTCCCATTCACACACATACACTACGGACAATTTAGCTTACCCAATTCACCTATAGCGCATGTCTTTGGACTGTGGGGGAAACCGGAGCACCCGGAAGAAACCCACGTGAACATGGGGAGAACATGCAAACTCCACACAGAAATGCCAACTGACCCAGCCGAGGCTCGAACCAGCGACCTTCTTGCTGTGAGGCGACAGCGCTACCCACTGCGCCACCCCCAATTTTTTTATAATGTACAGTGAAATTTGATTGCTTGTTAAATAGTTTCTTTAATTTTGAACTTTTTAAACACTAACCATGTCAAGATTTCTAGTGCAAAATCTATGCTCTGCTTATACATTCAGCACAAATGGAAAAAAAAGGTAAAAATTCGTAATTCATAAAATGACTATGTGTGTTTAATGCCTGCCGTATTACTTTTACCTATATTATTAAATAATTTTGTTACTACAAACCTTGAAATCCAACAGGCATCACGTAAAAACCACCCAACCTTTATATTCAACATAAAATATGGATTAGTGTATGAAAGTGGATTTGAGATTATGGCAAAGTCATGCATGTTTCAGTAAGCAGCCTGCAGGCCTTGATTCACTGCACACTTCATTATCTTCACGTAGGAGAAGCTAAACCATCAAATGACTCTAGGAGAGCTACATCAGACATGTGTGAGCACCGAGGCTCCCTCTTTCACTTCTCTTGTTTGCTCTGCAGATCCATGTAAAACTCCATAAACCCCTGCTGCTCTCCTGCTTCAGACGCAGATCAACCAACGTTCAGAAGGTGAAGGGAACAAAACAGGTCAAAGAGGATTTAGAGCATCAGATGTGTCTCGTCTGCGCACCAGGAATTAACAATAACAAGTGGCTTTCCTTTAAAGGAACACTTCACTTTTTTTGGGAATAGGCTAATTTTATAACTCCCCTAGATTTAAACTGTTGAGTTTTACCAGGCACGTGCAGAGGGGGGCTATGGGTGCTTGAGCACCTGCCCTTTTTCTTTTTTCCATTTTTTTTGTTTCGCGATCACCCCATACCAACCCCCTCCCATACCTCCTCCCGTGCTTTTTATTTCACAATCACCCACAACACACAACCCCCCCCCCCCCCCCCCCCCCCCCTTTTTCTTCCCCACCCCCCCTCAACCCCCCTCCCCCCCCCCCCCCTCCGCTTTTTTTTTTTCGCTATCAAAACTGCTGTTAAAACCTATTAGTTACTATTTAATTCGTTAAAGTTTTGAGTAACTAATAAAAAGTTATGGTAATAACCTTAACTTTTCTGATTTTGATATAATGAATAATTATTGTGAAAAGCACTATACAAATAAACTTGAATTAAATTTAATTGAATCTCTGGGTCTGCAGGAACACTTTTAGCTTAGCTTAGCATAAATCATTGAATCAGATTAGACCATTAGCATCTTGCTCAAAAATTTCAAAAACTTTTTTTGATAATTTTAAATTTGGACTTTTCTGTAGTTACATCGTGTACTAGGACAGACAGAAAATGAAAGGTTGTTTATTTCTAGATCAATATGGCTGGAACTATACTGTCATTCTGGTGTAATTATCATGGAAATTTGTTGCTGGATCATGGTTGGAGTAGGCGCGATGAAACTACGCCTATATAGTAATAGAGAATAGTTCCTAGCCAAATCAACCTTAAAAACGTCAACTTTTCATTTGTCATCTACACAATGTAACAACAGAAGAGTCAAACTTTAAATAGGAAAATTATCGAAACACTTCACTTTATTGAAACATTTTGGAGCAAGACGCTAATGGTCTAATCCGATTTAATGATTTATGCTAAGCTAAGCTAAAAGTGCTCCCGCCAGACCTGGAGATCAGCTGAATGGATTAAAAAATGATAAAAATCTAACTGCTTAACTCTAGGGGAAATGTAAAATTATCTATTTCCAAAAGAATTGGAGTGTTTCTTTAAGATTTTCAGTTGATTCTCTAAAACAGAAATTAAATTCATTCAAAAAAAAAAAAAAACAGCACCTGGGATTAACATGCTTTAAAGAAATTGGTCACCTAAAAATGAAAATTACCTCATAATTTGTGTATATGACTGTGTATATGTAACACAGTTGGAGTAGTTTTAAATGTTACCCTGGCTCTTCCATGCTGTATAATGGTGTTGGGTAGTTGCTTTTAATTTGAATCTTCCAAAAGTGCATAGATCCCTCAAAAACTAACCCATACACCACTAAGGGGTTAAACTGATGTCTAATGAAGTGGATCGATGTCTTTTTGTAACAGAAATATTTCTAAACTTTACAATATAAACTCCACCTGTGATTGTTTTAACCAAAATTCATCTTAATATGAGGTCAAATTAACCTCCGATTTGCAGGATACAAAATCAATATAAAAGCAAACATTTCTTTTTACACAATATTTTTAAATATGTATTACTGGAGTCAATTTGACTAGAGGCTGCACGGTGGCGCAGTGGGTAGCATGTTCACCTCACAGCAAGAAGGTCGCTGGTTCGATCCTTGGCTGGGTCAGTTGGCGTTTCTGTGTGGAGTTTGCATGTTCTCCCCGTGTTGGCGTGGGTTTCCTCCGGGTGCTCCGGTTTCCCCCACAAGTCCAAAAACATGTGGTACAGGTGAATTGGGTAGGCTAAATTGTCTGTAGTGAATGAGTGTGTGTGTGGATGTTTCCCAGTGATGGGTTGCAGCTGGAAGGGCATCCGCTGCGTAAAACATATGCTGGATAAGTTGGTGGTTCATTCCGCTGTGGCGACCCCAGATTAATAAAGGGACTAAGCCGAAAGGAAAATGAATGAATGAATTTGACTAGAAAATACTTTATTTTAGTTCTTGTCCTACATATATTTCTCATTAAATTAGCACAATTTCTTTGTAATTGTGAAATTTGCAACCCACGCTCAAAAATGTACTCCATTTTACCTCTGAAATGAACCCAAGATGTAGCACCACTAACTTTTATTCGTTTTCACGCAAATTAGAGGGCAGACTATCAATTAATGAAGACTTTGCTTCTGCACAGTTCCTTGCACAACACTTTTAACATTTGCTTTTACATTTTAATGTGTGCATCACTTAGATTTCTACATTAATTTGGGTTTTCTAATGTAGTCAGATTTGACTGGTAGCTCAGAGCGTTGCACTTGTGATGTAAAGCAACCTCCGTGAGCTCAGCTGCAAAACAAGGTAAAATGGCTGCTTCAGACAGTGCATTTTTTTTCAGTGCACATTTTATTTTACACTATCGGTTAAGATTAGTGTAAGGTGATATGATGTTTTCAAAAATGATAAATCGTTAACCTTTTAGCACCACTCATTTGTTATTCGATGTGCAAAGTGATGTGCAATTTGTGCATATGCTGCAAAGCAGTGTCAGTCACACATTTCTGTAAATATTTAACATCTCTTTATTAAATGCCACTCACTCATTTTACTCATTTTACATGCAAGAAGCAAGAAATAAAAAATCCATTCATTTTCTCAATGAGGAAATTTTAAGAATAACTGTTTAACTTTTAAAGACAGAGTGACATCTGAGGTTGTTAATTAATTGTAAATGCTTGTAGAACCCATCTGTTCATATTAATTCAACTCATCTATAAAACAATCATGTTTCATAGAGGAATTTGTGTGGAAAAACTACATTACCCATGATGCTGTACAGCAAATTGCAGTCAGAGAGTGTTTCATTAAACTAGTTCTTTCTCTATGTCATGCTAGTACAAGTGTCATGCTAGTCATGCAAGTTAGGCTACCCATATAAGGTACATATATGTGACCCTGGAGTCTTATGTCACACATGTATATTTTTGGCAATATAAGCAAAAATGTGTGGGTCAAAATTATTGTTTTTATTATGCCAAAAATCATTAGAATATTAGGTAATGATCATTGACACAAGATATTTTGTAAATTTCCTACTGTAAATATTTAAAAATGAAATGTTTGATTAGTACTGTGCATTGCTACGCACTTTATTTGCACAACTTTAAAGACGATTTTCTTAGTATTTAGATTTTTTCTCTCAATAAAGCTGCAAAACAGTCACATTTGCCCTTTTGTCAGATTTTCATAAACTTCTTTGATTCAAATCAAACGTTTGTCATGTTGTGATTCTCCTCATACTGTAATTAGTTAGTTTTGTTAATGATTGTTGACCCAAAAATGAAAATGCTTTCATCATTTACTCACTCTTCACTTCTTCCAAACCTGTTTGAGTTTCTTTCTTCTGTTCAACACAAAGGAAGATATTGTGAAAAACATTGGAAAGCGGTAGCCATTGACCTCCATAGTATTTGTTTTTCCTACCATGAATGTCTATAGTTTGGTTACCAAGTCCATCATTCTTCAAAATATCTTCTTTTGTGTTCAACAGAAAAAAAAGGAATCTCATACAGCTTTGGAACCTCCTCAGTGAGCATAAATAGTAAGTATTTTTTCTTTTACTTAATCAAAATGGGAAAAATGTTTCTAGAATGCAATCTATATACTATTTTTTGCCAAAATGTCAACATATTTTTCACAAGCTTGGGTTGAAATTGTACTACTAATTCCTACCGAGTTGTGCTTTACATATTAATTTAAGACATCTCAACAAGTGAATCACTTTTGTCATTATTTTTATTCATCTGAAGGAATGCTAGGACAAACTTGCCAAAGTTGCTGCTAAACGAAACACAACCCGAACATGGACGTGCACAGAATTCATTTCCAGGATTAAGATGATCCTTAAATTCTGCGAAATCCTCAATTTCATTAATATACCATCCCCGTGAGGCCTCAGTTCCTTGATTACTCCGTCCGTGCAATTTTCTGCGCACAAAGGCTCAGCTCTTTTTTTTCTCAAAATTTCCTGCCACCAGACGCTTAAGATATGTTTACAACCATTTCTCCTGATCTGAAACACAGCAGGTCTTTCATGGCAGTTCTTATGAATATTGAGTGTGATAACGCTATCAAAGCTCCATCCCCGAATTTATCAAAGTAAGTGGCGCGGCTGAAATGAAGGATTATGGCTTTAAACCGATCCGGAGCAAAAAAGCGGTGGACGGCAGAGCCAGCGCTACAGATCTCATCCAAGTTCTTCCATCCCCGGGGGGCTGAAAACAATCAAATCCATCCCACATCACATAAACAAGCCTCCCTCTGAGGGACAGTATTCAAAAGCACAAATACAACTGGGCCATGAAGAACGAAAACAAAATGCTCCGGCGAGGTATTTAGCGCGCAGTCGGTCAGGGTGTCTGTGCTGCGATGCCTCATGCTGAGGAATGGCTATATTGAGGTAACGCTTGCGATTACACACTTCACTTGAAAGAAGAACCGGGTGTGTGTGGACTATTTTTTTTTCATCTGTGAGAAATATCTTGTGAAAGCAAACAGCGCACTGGAAAGGGCTTTGCTTCCAAGTGGGAGATCTAGGCCCAGCAGGAGAAACAAATTGAATGAAAAACTTCTAGCTGTTTTGGTATCAAATAAAACTTTGTAGTACCGCTCAAACTATTATTAGTACTGACTTAAAATAAAACTTTAAAACAGTGGCATACTGGTCATGCAAGTTAGGAACTCATATAAGGTACATATACAGCTGAAGTCAGAATTATTAGCCCCCCTGTATAATTTTTCCCCAATTTCTGTTTGATGGAGGGAAGATTTCTTTCAACACATTTCTAAACATAATAGTTTTAATAACTAATTTCTAATAACTGATCTCTTTTATCTTTGCCATGATGACAGTAGATAATATTTTACTAGATATTTTTACTAGTATTCTTACTAAGAATTACTCTTACTAAGATACTAGTATTCAGCTTAAAGTGACATTTAAAGGCTTAACTAGGTTAATTAGGCAAGTTAGTGTAATTAGGCAAGTCATTGTATAACAGTGGTTTGTTCTGTAGACAATTGGAAAAAAAAAATTGCTTAAAAATGTTAAAAATAATAAATAAAATAAAAAAAGCATTTAAAATGGCTTTTATTCTAGCTGAAATAAAACAAATAAGACTTTTTCCAGAAGAAAAAATATTATAGGGAAATACTGTAAACATTTTCTTTCTCTGTTAAACATCATTTGGGAAATAATTGAAAAAAAATAAAAAATAGAAATCACAGGAGGGCTATTCTGACTTCAACTGTATATGTAACCGAGGAGTTTCATGTTGCACGGGTATATTTTTGGCAATAAGCAAAAATACATAGTATGGGTCAAAATGATCAATTTTACTTTTATGTCAAAAATCATTAGAATATTAAGTAAAAATCATGATCTATGAAGAAAGTTTGTAATTTTCCTAGTGTAAGTATTTAAAACCTTAATTTTTCTTTAATACCGTTTATTGCTAAGCACTTTATTTGGACAAATTTAAAGGCGATTTTCTCAGTATTTAGATTTGACTTTGACCAGAGGAGAAATGGTTGTGCCCAACTGAGCCTGGTCTCTCTTAAGGTTTTTTTCCTTCACTTTCATCAACTGGTGAAATGTTGTTCCGCGCCACTGTCTTGGTTTGGGACTTGTGGAGCTGCGCATCAATGGAGTTGCTCTTCAGTGTTTAGACTTTCAGCAGTGAAAATTAAACCACACTGAACTGAACTAAACTGAACTTCAACTCTGAAAACTGGACTGACAGTTTCAATTTACTAGAACTTCTACGTTAAGCTGCTTTGAAACAGTCTACATTGTAAAAGCGCTATAGAAATAAATATGAGTTGAAAAAATGTCAATTTATTCAAACTCTCAGATTCCAGATATTTTATTAGTTATCTTAATAATAGTATCTTGGCCAAATATTGTACAATCCTTACAAAGTATGCATCGATAGAAAATCATTTATTCTGCTTTCAGGTGAAGTATAAATCTCAATTAAAAAAGACACTTATGACTGGTTTTGTGGTCCAGAGTCACATATTAGCACTGATCTGAACTAGAATCCTCACTAACACTATGATATCCCACAGGGCCGGCTCTGGTCAATTTGCTGCCCTAGGCAAGATTTTACCTGATGCCCTTTGCCTTACAGCCCAATCCAGCAATAATCATTATGTTCAAACATTTATATAGAAAATACATAGCTCCTTTAATTTTACATAAAACAACTTATAATTACAACATATAGAATATTATTGCAGTATAGAAATGTTACGGTTACTACGTAACCCTCGTTCCCTGAGGGGGGGGAACGGAAATGTGGAAACTTCCACTATGGGGATTTCGTCAGAAAGCCAATCATCTGAAGAGAAATAAAACGGGCCAATGAAATGCCAGTGAGTTAGCGGTGTCAGCGCACACAGCTGGCAGCAATCACAATCAGTTAGTGAATAAGAATGCCAGGTGTGCATAGCAAAAACACCTTTTCTAGGTGAAGAAGCCGAACTACAGCTGTCAGCTAAGGCGCAATCACTGTGGCGAAGGCACATAGCATTTCCGTTCCCCCCCTAGGGGAACGAGGGTTATGTAGTAACCGTAATGTTGCCCAGCGGGAGGGGAACTTCAATGCTATGCGGAAACTTCCACTATGGGGAAATGTATGGAAAACGCCACAGTGATTGAACCTTACCACGTCGCTGGTGAGAGGTTTGCCAGGCTCCGGCGTGAGCGCACCATCATCACCAGCCCCCAACGTGTCCCCTGGCCCTTACTTACCTTACTTACCTGTGAAGCGCTTAAGGCTTGTTTATATTTTTTGGGGAGTCGTGAAATTTAAAATACGACAGTACGTTGGGAAGCATATCAGTCCCGAATGGGGAGGATGCTGCGGAGGCCACCTGCTGCCCATTGGGGAGACTTGGTGGCAGGAAGACATATGGACTAACCCTGAGAAGGGGAAGCACACATATGAAGGATGGTTAGCGGGGAGGGAAGACACGGACCCGCCTGAAGCGGGGGGAACTATACCGTGGCTGAGTGAAGCATATGGGATCGCCAGTGGGGATCGCGCATAGCAGGCACCTATACCCAGAACGTGGGCTGACCGAGCGGGCATGCCAACAACGTAATGGGCCAGGCACCCGACTCCTCCGCTGAGTCAGGTGCTGGGGGCCTCGGAGGAACTCTGTAGGGGAACTCAACTGAGCAGAGTAAGAAAAGCGCACGCATCTCTGTGTTAGAGAGAAAGGCGCAGCAAGCGTGTTTCAACACCGTACCGAATTTCCTCATTCACTGGCGTTATCCAACACACGTAAGAAAAATTGGTTCCACTGAAAGATTATAGAATCCTACGAATGTATTAGGTGTCGCCCAGCCCGCAGCTCTACAGATGTCTGTTAGAGAGGCGCCGCGCTCACACCCAAGAGGAGGCGATTACCTTTAGTCGAGTGTGCTCTCACTCCCGGGGGACGCGGCTCACCCTGGCACTGAAAAGCGAGGGAGATGGCATCCACTATCCGGTGGGCCAACCTCAGTTTGGATACGGCACTTCCCGTCTGCCGATCATAACAGAAAAGGAGCTTCTTAGAGTCATAAGCTCTATAATGTGGTCACATAGCGCAGAGCGTGGGTAGCGCTTGCAGGTTCACTACGTAGTCTAAAAAGAAAGCACTGTAGGAACCTCGGGCACCTAGGTGGGCCGGGGTCTCAGGAAAACATGAGAGTGGGCCGCCCCAAATTGCTGGCACTCTTTGCTGTCCGAAAATGCCTCCAGATACCGACCCTCTTGACCGATGCCAATGCGACCAGCAGAGCTGTCTACCTGGACAGAAATCTTAAAGATACTGAGTCGAGTGGATCGAGCAGACCTCTCCTAAGAGAGATCTCCAAGTGGGTATGAGAAGGGGACAGGATTGATTTAATTATCCAGCGTCTCGCGCCTCTGGGAACTGGATGATGAGGCGATGCTTTCCCAGCGCGCCGTCATCCCCACGTCCTCAGAGCGGGGATGATCGTAACGCCAACCCCTCAGTGCGGAGGGGACAGCCTTAGCTCCAGCCAGCTGAAGGAGGATAGCATCACACTGATCTGGCATGTCCGGGTTCCCTCTTGGAGAGAAGTACACCACACAGCGAATAGACTCCACTTTAGGGCGTAGGCATGCCTCGTAGAGGGTGCTCTAGCCTGAGTGATGGTGTTAACCACCGAACCGGTAAGTCACCTAAGTCCTCCATGCTCCATCTATGGACCACATGTGATTCCAGAGATCTGGGCGCGGGTGCCAGATGGTGCCTGTCCCAAAGAAGAAGGAGCTTCTTCAAAGGGATATGCCAGGGAGGGGCCATCACGAGGAGAGAGCTGAAATACAGGTCCGGTTGAGCCCTAGAGGCGCAATAAACAGACCTGGAAGCATCCGTCGAAACGACGATATGCCTGGACACTTGTTCTAGAGGCACACAGGCCTGTAGAAACACAGGGTCCGTCCAGAGGCTGAGGGCGCGGCGACACAGCGGAGTGACAGTCACCCGGTGCTGAAGCCGTCTCATATGGAGCAACCCGAGCGGCGTGACAGCGGCTACGGATGCCATATGCCCCAGGAGCCTCTGAAATAATATCAGTGGGACCACAGTTTTCCTGTCGAACTCTCTCAGACAGGTCAGCACCAGCCCGGTGCGCTCACGAGGGTGACGAGGGTCACGAGGGTCATGGTGATTAAGTCCAGCTCCAACCCGAGAAAAGAGATGCTTTGCACGGTGGCGAGCCTGCTCTTTTCTCGGATGACCCGAAAACCCAACAGGTCGAGGTGCCGGAGCACCCAGTCCCTGTACATAATCAATTGATCCCACGAGTGAGCTAAAAAATCCAGTCATTGAGATAATTGAGTATGTAGATGCCTGCGAGCCGAAGGGGCATTAGGGCATCCTCCGCGAGCTTGGTGAAAACCCACGGAGACAGGGAAAGCCCGGAAGGGAGGACTTTGTACTATCATGCACGACCCTCGCACGGAAACCGCAGAAACTGCCGGTGGCGTGGGAAAATGGAGACAAGAACATACGTGTCCTTCAGGTCTATCACTGCAGACCAATCCTGAGAACGGACGCACCGGGGGATGTGCTTCTGCATGAGCATTCTGAGTGGCTGCTTGTAAGGCAGCGGGTCAAAATGCGCAGAACTAGGATTGGTCATAACCCACCGCTCTTTTAGGGTACAACAAAAAGCCCATACCTCATCTCTGCTGGAGGGACCGGCTCGATTGCATCCTTCGCCAGGAGGACAGCAATCTCCTTGCGCAAGACAGGGGCGGACACAGGGCTGACACCTGGTGTAATACACGCCCGTGAACTTGGGGGACCGTTTAGCAAACTGAATCGCATAGCTGAGTCTGATTGTCCGAATGAGCCATCGCGACGGGCTGGGCAGCGCTAACCAGGCTGGCAGAACCGATGTGAGTGTCACCATCGGTGCAATCACTGACGCACCAGCGGTGGGGCAGCACGGGATGGGAGAGCTCACGTCCCGAGAAAGAGCAAAAGATAAGAGGTTTAATCTTAACTTCGTCCCAAGAGCCCGCAGGGTGGCTGGGAGTGTGAGAGAAAGGAGCCCGTCCTCTGGCACTCACGGAGCCTGTGGCGAAGAGCACCAATCCTGCGAGCTGGAAGGCATAGCGTCCCGTACTGGCAGTGTTCGGGCTATCACACCCGGAGAAAGTAAAAATTGTTCTTATAAAATTTAGTAGCCGTACGGCCATGAGTTAATGATATGGGTGTCCCTGCCCCTCTGCCAGGGAAAGAGCAAACCTCCTTTTCTCCAAGTGGCCGTCTCAGGGACGTTTCGCGGTCCGTACCGGACTTAGCGGCACCCTGAGGAGGGGGGCAGTGATCGTCTATGAGGTGCTCAATGCTGACGCTTAACCGGTTGAACGGACAGGGCGGTGGAGCAGATTTTGGAGCCACAGACGAGAGCCCTCGGCAAGGAGCAGCCAAAGTGGACGATTTGCTCTGGCCCAGAGGGCCGCAGACAACCTACACGCTTTGGACGGGAGCCGAGGCTAACCACGCCAGGAAGGGGCACCACACGGGCAAGATTGACCACGGTAGCACACTTGACCTGGGGATTCGCCTCGTACCCCCTGGCTGCTCTGTCATCGATGAAGGTGAGGGCGGAGCACACGCAGACCGGGCAGAAAAAGGTGCCCTCAGCATGAACTTACTGTGCACCTCCGGGAAGAAGAGGACGGGAGGCTTAGAGGATTTCCTCTTCTTATCCTCCACGTAACACCCGTCTAATTGGTCCGGCGGCGAAGCTGGGGGACAAGCCATCTCCAGCCTCGTCGCCGAAGCAGCGGCCATCATATCAGATTCCATATCCGGAGCCTCGCTTACCACCCTGAGGGAGGAGGCGGGTCCGAATTGTCATCGGAAAACGACAGCCCACCCTCCGATGCAGCGATGGACATCTGGTCCTCGGTGTCATCGAGTGAGAGGGCGACCATATCGAAGGATGGTGCGCTTCTCTCACTCGAAGCTTGGATGGAGCGCGTTTAAATGCAAGTGCTGTCAGGAGCAGCAGGTGAGCACAGAAAATCCATTGAAAATACTGTGGTGAAAATTTCTCATTGCTGGGTTACAGCTGAAAGGGTATCCACCGCATAAAACATATGCTAGAGTAATTGGCGGTTCATTCAACTGTGGGGCGACCCCTGATATATCAGGGACTAAACTGAAAGATTGTGAGTGAGTGAATACTGTAGTAAAATAAATTTCCAAATTTTAAAGACATGGGGGCGACGCGGTGGCGCAGTGGGTAGCACGTTCGCCTCACAGCAAGAAGGTCGCTGGTTCGAGCCTCGGCTGGGTCAGTTGGCATTTCTGTGTGGAGTTTGCATGTTCTCCCCGTGTTCGCGTGGGTTTCCTCCGGGTGCTCCGGTTTCCCCCACAAGTCCAAAGACATGCGGTATAGGTGAATTGGGTAAGCTAAAATTGTCCGTAGTGTATGTGTGTGAATGAGTGTGTATGAATGTTTCCCAGAGATGGGTTGCAGCTGGAAGGGCATCCGCTGCGTAAAACATATGCTGGATAAGTTGGCGGTTCATCCCGCTGTGGCGACCCCAGATTAATAAAGGGACTAAGCCGAAAAGAAAATGAATGAATGAATGAATGAATAAAGACATGGTATGGAACAATGTAATTTAATGCAGGGCTTCTTGTCCGATGTGAATCCCACTTCATATCATATCTCAATAAGGCAGAGAAGATCATTGATTTTTTTTTTAAATGCTGCAATTTTATATGGCATGACAGTTCATCGGTAACGTCAGAGTTGGCTTATTCAAAATAGAAGTCCCTGTGCATTAACCCACTGATCTGAAACAGATTTCGAAATAGTACTCATCGAAGCACTAATACTTTTGAACTTCTACTACTATTAATGCTAGATATCCATCTTGCAAGTTCTGAATTTAAACTAGTACTGGCTCTGCAAAAGCCATAATGCTATAGTTTTAGTTAAGACTTTGAATTAGTACATATATTTTAAATAGTACAACACTAGAACTAACACCAACTATTAACCTTACATTTAACTTGCATTCAGATCAAAACTACTGTGGGACATTTAAAGCCACTAAAGCAATATAGTTTTCTTTTTTAGCTCAGATTATTTTATAACAAATAAATGCTATCAAAATATAACTGCAATGCATGTATAAAATATTCATAAGAACAGTAAACAAATTCATCTTTGTTAGCAGCAAATATTAATCAGAATCAGAATCAGAATCAGAAAGAGCTTTATTGCCAGGT
>CAIGQV010017835.1:23827923-23838983 GCA_903798115.1 Danio jaintianensis
ACACACACACACACACACACACACACACACACACACACACACACACGTGCGCACACACGCACACACACACACACATTCACACATTTCAGAAGGAATGGCTTTAAAAATAAGGATATCAATAGTGAAATTTTGATATATAAACATTAAGATCTGACATCCCCTAAAATAACTTCATCTTTGAGTGCATTTCTATACCAGTCTGAGAGTCATTGCCAAAGCAATCATAGAGGGAAATAAACATGGAGGACTTTCAGTGAAACAACATTTAAAGGGACAATTTACCCAAAAATTGTTTTCTCAGCCTCATGTTGTTGCCAGTGGTGGACAAAATGCTTGAGTAAAAGTACAGACAACCTAATAAAATAAAAGTGCTTAAATATTATTATCTTAAATATTAAATGTAAACAAAACTGATTGATGAGCGTTAATGTATTTTGTATACACTACAGTTTGCATATGCTGATAATGATAATTCAAGAGTGCAAACAAGTCACATGAAGAAAATATACCTGTTATAGAAGTATTTGTATGAAACAACTACGTGCAAATTTTACTGTATATCTAGTTTATGATATATAAGAAGAAGAGAGGATGCATACATTGCTTATTTTAAATAAAACAACTGATTTAGCTCACAAACAACTGACAGTCATGACTTTAATACGATTTTCCTTCACAATAATAAATCCTGAAATTTCGCATCAGTCTTGCATGCACTTGAGCTCTGAGGAACTCCTATTCATTATCATTTTGAGTCTGATTTGTGAATTAACTGAATATTTAACTGGAGACTCACTCTGACTGGATCATTTGAATCAGCAAGTCGTCAAATGGAAACTTTTTCTGACTGGATCATTTGAATCAGTGAATCGTTAACTCGAGAATCACTCTGGCCATATTTGAATCATTCAGCCATTAACCAAAGGCTCACTCTGACTGGATCATTTGAACCAGCAAGTTGTCAAATGGATACTTTTTCTGACTAGATCATTTGAATCAGTGAATCATTACCTCGAGAATCCCTCTGACCATATTTGAATCATTCAAATGCTTATTCAAATATTCATTCACAGACTCACTCTGCATGGATCATGTGAATCAGTGAATTGCTAACTGAAGAAGACTCAATCTGTCTAGATCATTTGAATCAACAGAATTTATGAGAATGCAGCAAAAGTGAAAGTTCATCAAAATATAAATACTCTAACAAAGTACAGAAACTAGCAAAAAACAATTAGTTGACTTTACTTTTAAAAAAGTGAGTAAACCTGGTGCTTTTAAAGCAATTAGTTAACTTTACTTAAAAGAGTGAGTCAATTATTGCCCTAAAATTTTTAAGTAAATGATATATATGCATAATTATAAAAAATTAAGTCAACTTAACATTTGCAAGTTTTAAAGGGTTTACTCACTTTTTAAAAGTAAAGTCAACTTGTAGCTTTTAACAATTATTTTCAATTAAAGTATCTGTAATCACTTTTTACAGTGTGAAAACAGCAATTAATAAAATCTACTTAGTTCCTGTCCACTATTGGTTTCTGAAACCCTGTGTAACTTTTTCTTCTGTACAACATAAGGCTGATTTCTAAATTAATATAATTAATGTGAATCAGAACTGAGGCTGTCATGCTCCAAAATCATACAGCAAAAAATGTTTGGTTTAATTTGTGCACTATAAAAGTGGTTTATTTTACTCAACTATATACAAAGTCATCTGATTCATTTGTGAATTAATTCTTTTTTTTTAATTTTTTTTTTATGAATGCTCACAAAATCGGTTGAAATGATTTATTCATGAAACAGACTGGGTTTAACTCTCTGACTTAATGTTTCGTTCTCTTTCATTTTGACTGTGTGTCGCACAAATCTAACATGCCCTAAAAGTAGATCTTTTTTTGTTTTGTTTCTTTCATACTTTGATGATTGAAAGCCCCAGTAATCATTCACTGTAATTGCATGGAAAAGAACAATCTGTATATTTCATAATGACAGAAAGCCATTTTTTATTTGGAACAACATTACCTTCTGAAATATTCCTCTAAAATACATATCTATTCCTCAATACGATCAGAAAATCTAATTTTGTTATTACCTAAACTATGAAAATGTTCCAACACAAATGCTGGATCTTTCCAAATATCACCAAACTTATTTGACATCAGACCTGAAATGGGGTGAAATAAACTTTCCCATTTTTGGTTTCTAATTATGCTTTAAAATTAAGGAAAATGCACTTTCGGTCCTTTTAAGGTGTCACTCTATAAATAGCAGCTTTTCACTTTTCTGAAGGTGTTTATGGATGCTTTATGAAGCTAAATCTCTTTCCTTCACATCCTCCGACATCACCTCCCTTCAACACTTTTTCTGACAGGCATAAATGCTGGACTGGGTATTTTTTGACACTTTTAGTGTGCTGGCAGAGCTTTCAGCTTCTATTCAGGTGACCGCGATGACCAGCAAGCTTTGGTCTGAATGGGTTGTGAATCAAACTCCCTTGGTTGTTCTGTAGATCAACTTTTGAACTCAATGATTCACACTCAGCCAGCTTAATGCAGAAAATAAATTAATATTTAGCCCTGAATATTTAACCCTGAAACTCAATTGCACAAAATAATCTTAAGGTTATTTAGATCATTAAAACATATGCTGCACTATGTAATAATTCATCTTTTAAGAACGATTTAATGAAAGGTTAAAAAAAACCTCATTACTGCAAAATCACACTTTGGATTTTTAACCCTGTAAAAAGTAATTAGTTGACTTAAATAAAGAGAGTAAACCTGTTGCTTTTAAAGCTATTTGTTGACTACTTAAAAAACTAAGTAAACTAGTTGCCTTAAAATTATTAAATAAATAATGTACATATAAAAAATAAATTAAGTCAACTTTAACAGTTCCAAGTTACAATGGGTTTACTTGCTTTAAGTCAACTTGTCGCTTTTAAGGCAATTCAGGAGTTCATCTGCTCAATCAATTGCGTCAACATGGTAAACGATTTTGCTGTTGCTGTCCTGAAGTGGGGGACCCGAGCTATCAACCCCCAAGGAGAGCTCGGACCTCCAGGTCTTGGAGGAGGCTCAAGGCTTGACTCGAGCTCCAATATGAGTCCCCCACCCCTTTTTAAAGACAAAAATAGAGGAGGAGAGGGATGCTTGAATAAAAGTTGACTGAAACAGTGCAAAGACCGCAACTTATATACATACATGTGATGATTGACTGACCCACCTGACTGATCAAGCTCCTCCCGAACGTACGTTAGGAACTTTTTTCACTGTCAGCAATAGTTTTTACAGTGTATTTTAGACTGTACAAGACACACAAAAAATGACATTTGCTGTTTGCTCAAACTGTACTTATTTAAAATAAGCTGAAACAACACAATTCTTGAGTCTTCATGGGGACAACTTCATTTTTTTATGTTCAATCCACTTAAATTTGTAAAAACTAATAAGCTAACTTAATTCCTTCAAAGTCTTAAATCCTCAATCATCATTCACTGGAACTGCACGAAAAGAACAACCTGTACATTCTGGTGCATTTAGAACAACATATTTTGGGGCTTCAATATTACTATAAAACAGATATCTAATTCAACAGCTCTGAACACAAACATTAAATCTAATTTCTTATTGCCTATACATTGAAAACAATGCTGGATCCTTCAAAACATAAACAGACAACCAACATTTTGGACAACTGAAATGGATCAAAACTGGGAAGCTTTAACAAATTTCTCATTTTAATTTCTAATCATATGTTTTAAAGAAAATAGGTGCTTCTTATGGTGTCTCTCTTTACAAATGCAAGCTTTTCACTTCTCTTTTCACTGGAACTTTTAAAACGTGCCCATATTTTACACAAATGTATTTAACAATATTTTACACAAATGATAGGGATGTCCTGATCAGGTTTTTTTTGCTCTGGAGTCCGAGTCATTTGATTTGGAGTATCTACCGATACCGAAACCCGATCTGATACTTCAATAATACATAAAAAAAGAATAAAGAAGAGCGAAGAAACAGATCCAGGATGTTCCTTTTTTTATTTTTTATTCACCTTATTTTAACATTCAACAACTCTGTTAACAAACAGAGCACTTCTGTGAGGTAGCTTGAACAATCAAGTAATAAATAACTAAAATAAATAAAAAATAAATAACATAAATTTTATTTTTTGGACTTTAGTGCAACACCAAATATTTAAAAAAAAATCTAATATAAAACAAATAGCACCTCAACTTTAAATACCCGACAGGCAATCCCAAGTTTACATATTTCACAGTTTGCTATGGCAATGTTGTCGTCATCAACTTTATAATACCTCCAGACCGCAGACATACTCACACTTTCCGCTTCAAGCTGCTTCCGTGTTCTACTTTGCCGGCATTTAACCAATAGCGTCTCTGCAACAAAGTGATGTCAAAGTGATGTCAAGCACGCGTTGCTGTTTAAGAAAGTCAAGAAAGAGGTCTAACTCTGTGCCACCACATAACTATAGATGTGTTAAAAAATAATGATGATAATGACGTTACGTCCGATTCCGATCTAGTCTGAAACCATGTGATCGGGTCCGATTTCTGATCACATGATCGGCTCTGGACATCCCTAACAAATGAAATGGAATAAAACAGGCAAGTTTCAAGTTGATGTAAAGCTAATTTCTCATTTTGGTTTCTAATCACATCTTTAAAAGAAAATAGGCGCTTGAGGCCATTTTACAGCATCACTCTTCAAAAAATGGTAGCTTTTCACTGCTCCAAAAAGTGTTCATTGCTGTTCAAACCATTTATGAAGCTAAATCTCTCTCATGTCCCCCAAGACCAACTCCTCTCAACACTTTCTCTGACAGGCATAAATGCTGTTCTGTGTATTTTTGACACTTTTAGTGTGCTGGCAAAGCTTACAGCTTCAATTCAAGTGACCACAATGACCAGCGAGCTTTGGAGAAAAAGAACAGAAAGTGCAAAAGTCTGGCTAGACATTAGCTGACTCACACATTATCATAATCATAATTCACATCACAGAGAAAAGCCTTCCTCTTTTCCTTCACTTCTCGCCTTCGCTCGCTCTTTTTGTGTTTGATCAAAGAGGAACGTGTTGAGGTACAGCTCTATGAACCCAGCTGTTTAAAATGGCAATAAAAGCAGATTTACAATATTAATTAATCTTGTGTGATTCAGTTGAAGGGCCAACAGAGATGTGATGAAAGGGGATTTTTATATGTGTAATAGAACTGGGGAACAGTGATGAATCACCAGCGACTCCTGCTTTAAGATTCCATTTCACAGGAGGCTCATCTCAAGGGTGCAATAATTCACTCTGATCAGAACAAAAACCAGAGCCAAGAGCCGAGAGCCAATCAGATCTCATCATCCAAAAATCCTAAAAAAAAGCCGTAGCATTGTCTCCAAAATGTAGCGACACTACAACTTTAATCAAAGCTTGGCGAAAGGTAGTCTATTCATGCAGCATATTCTCCATTCGTCGGTCTTGATTCCAGCTTTAACCGGCCGCTGATTGCAGAGCCTGAACAAGCTTATTGCTATTCATCATATTTTACACCCTCCCCACACCGACGTGCACAAAAACAGCAAACCCACCCTCCCGTTGCATTAGCACTTGACCCATTGAAATGCAAAGACAGCAGTGTGCAGCTGATGACCGCTACTGCTTGGTCAACACTTGGCAAAGGCTGAGCTGATTAAGACGGACGTGTTGAACGCAAAGCTCCGACTCCCTACAGGACCACCAAATGGTTTCACAGTCCAGCAGCTTCAACAATTACGATTTCAAAACAACAGGTTAAGGTCAGTGGAGTTCGGGAAGACACCTGCCTTTCAGGAAGAAAGCAGAGAGATTGAAGACAAAGTGCAATGGACAGAGTTCTAGAGTGTTATTTTTAACCCTTTGATGCATTACATGGGTCTAAAGCAGGGGTCTCAAACTCGATTCCCTGTTCTAGACTACTATGGACTATTAAGCAAGTGTGATTTGGAGGTTGTTGGAGCTGCGGCCCTCCAGGAATTGAGTTTAAGACCATTGGTCTAAAGTAACCCGACTTAAACAATTTTTTCTATATACCTTTGAGATATTTAAAGATTTCCTCAGTTAACTTGTTTTTGATCATCACAAATCCTTATTTCAATTTTTTTCTTTCTTACATTTTGAATAAAATAAATGTTTGTGACACTACCCTTCTAATGCACAACATGGGTGTAAAACAGTGTTTCTCAACCACGTTCCTGGAGGACCACCAACACTGCATGTTTTGGATGTCTCCTTTGTCTGTCACACCCATTACAGGTCATTTAGTCTCTGCTAAAGAGCTGGTGATCTGAATCAGGTGTTTGCTTACGGAGACATGGAAAATGTGCAGAGCTGGTGGTCCTCCAGGAACGTGGACCATTCCCTATGTTATTTCAATTATTGTGAAATGTTTCTTTTCTGAATCGTGAAATAATTTTTTTCATCATTTATTATTCTATGTATTAATTAAATATCTTCCTTTTGACCGTACATATTCGGATTTTACTTATATTTAAATATATATATATATATCTAAATATCTCTTTTTAAAATTTTATTTATACATAAATTTTACACCTATGGGTCAAAAAAAGACCTTTTGACCCCTGAATTTTGCAAGAAGGAACATGTTAAATGTCTAAATCTCAAAATATATATTTTTTTATCATTTATTATTCCAGGTATTAATTAAATATCTTGCTTTTGACTGTTTTTGGACAGATTTAGATTTTTTATTTCATTTTATTTATACATCAATTTTACACATGGGAACATAAAATGCTACATATTACTCCTCTGCAAATCAGTATGGCTGATTTCATATATTTGATACATGCAAGTATACAGTATATATAGTATACTGTATATATAGCATATTGTATATATAGTATAGTATATACAGTATAGTATATAGTATATACAGTATAGTATATACAGTATATAATATACATACAGTACATACACATGGGACTATACATACATATGGGACTGTTGACTGCTTCATTCTGATTGGCTGATGTAAGGTGTGCAATTATTTTCAGATAAACACACAGCTAATGTAGTTACAGACACAGCTCAACCGCATTACTGCTCCATATCAATACACTGAATGTATTTAAGAGTACCACAATTTTTATTTTTTTGCATTCAAAAAAACAAAATTTGGAACAAAAATGAAAGAAAAGCTCCACAATAGTGTTTTTACAACTTTCAAAAGAGAAAAGAATATTGTGTGAGAGCCAGAAGAGAGAATAATATCAAATTGACTGTCCCATCCATAGACCTCAGACCATAGATCATTTTTTGGGGGGAATTGATGCAAAGATTATATAATATGAAGTATAGCTTTATAAATGTAATAAATAAAATACATGTAAATCAAAATTTTAAAAGTAATAAATGTAAATATAAATCTTATTGAATTGCATCATCATCGTCTTGTGAAAAGGGTCTTTTACTGGGCTACTTTAAACCACTTACCTCAGCTTTCAGGTTTGACATACTGCATCAATTATATTTATAAATATTTACATTTATACAATATATCAAATTAATTTTTTTACCAATGCTAAAAAAAAAAAGGTGCTAGGATGATGAAACAGAGGAAGCAAAATTTTGTGAGGTGCAGGAGCATTTTGTGAGCCGCTGTTTTTGTTTCTATGGTAACAGATTGGCAGACTCTCTAGGATTGTTGATAATTAATAACTGCAAAGTACATGTTATCTACAGAAGAAAGTTCGTTGAGTTACAATTTAATTAATATCTTGAATGTATAATATGCTGTCAATTTAAGTATTTTTTTGAATGACAACAGAATCTACAGTATATAATCACGAATATACAGTTATTTTTAAGAAACAACGTATAATCCATACTGTGATGTAAAATATAGGGCTAGTTTTGACTGGCCATTGTGCTAGTTTTGTTGAGAAAACCTGGCAACCTTGATGTGAACGCCAGCTAGTGTTTTTCAACAACATCATGTCAAGAAGAAGCATTTATTTTTGAAACACACACAAAAATCAAAACCTCCACTACAAAAAATCCTGTTATAAGCCAATGAAGCTGCGAAATGTATCTCCTAATTGCATCAAATATGCACTGAGGTTTATGAAGAAAGAATTTACGAATATGATCAAGCATGTATAGGGCTTAAATAAAACTTGATCCATACATACAAACAAACATGAAGCACTCGCATACATGTTAAGTAGATAAAGTATTGCGTATGTGTGCTCAAAAATACTCAAACAGGGGTGAATTAAGGTCAATTGGGACACTTGGTCATCTCAATGCCAAAAAGTGTCACAATTGACCTGAATTCACCCATATATGAAAAGCTTACACACACACACACACACATCTAATGTTACTCACAAATTCATGCAAACCAATCACTTACATCTATGAAACTGAAACGACTACACATACAGACTCTTTTGCATCACTGTTACAAGTGCCAAGAAAGCCTCCAGAGCTGAAATCCAGGCTACATCGACACTGATCCAGATTTGATTAAAAATACACACTGCATTGTCAAGGATTTTTTCAATACTTTCTAAACTAAACATTACAGGCATTGTAAGAAAAAAGTAACAAGAAAGAGTTTTTTGATCTTGGATTGATGGAAACCTATTACAGAAAGTGTGCGAAACAAAATTAGGATCCTTTAAAATAGCAAAAAAACAAAAACATAACTTTGCTCCCATGAAATAATAATAATGTTAGCATCTATATGTTAGTCTTAAGGATGTCTATAAGCTAGTGTGCTAGAAAATAGTGACAAAATTCACATTTATATTTAAACCTCCAAATCTTCCAGTTTGTCACTTCCGTCTACATGGATCAACTTTTTTTAACGTCACCTCATACTTCAGTTTCTCATCAAATTTTCAGACTAATCAAATGCTCTCTAGTTTCTGACATGCTCCGCCCCCTTCAAGACACTATTGCTATATGCGCTTGAGCACAACCACTTTCACTGGCAGGGCTGTGATGAAAATAAAATGCTATTGGCTGTTTGTAGGGGGAGGAGCTACTCTATGCCCCACCCTGTCTTCATGTTTCAGTTCAAATTACGTCACGCATCAAACAAAACTGCAAAGAACTTAACGGGACCTTTAATATAACAAAATCTGCAAGTTTTTGAAGGATGTGTGATCCTAATTAATGTCTACAAAACCTAAAACCTCAGAAAAGTTTCAAACAAAAGCCAAAAATAACACGCCAAAAACAAAAACGTACGTGCAATTTGAGGCCGCACATGCCAGATGCAAAGTCTATTGAAATTGTTTTAACCTTGACGGCGATGGGGGCATCTTGTTGAGTGGAGATGAGAAATCCCAGCAGACATCATTATTGTAAAGACTATGGAGAACGCTGAAGGTCACCCCGCTCTGTCTCGCTCGCTCTCTCGCTCTGATCAGCCTCCTCCAAAATAGAGCCACAACCTCTTTCCATAACGGCCCACATTAATCCTCCACAGCTCAGAATTTAGATAAGAGAATTAACCCCTCCTTCAGTTCTCTGACGCTTCTCTGTTTGCCCCTTTTTATTCTGTTTCATTCCAGACCGGTGGTGTTTTCTTCAACCGCGGACACTTTTGGATTGCACTAGTTTGATTTGTCCCCTACACAATGAAGTCTGTTTTTTTGTAATTTCTGAATGCCTTCTGAAATTGTCGGATTTTGCAGTTAACTTTAAAAAGTAAACACTGGTTGTTAATTAAAGGGATAGTTCACCTACAACTGAAAATTCTGTCTTAATTTACTCAAGCTTCACTTGTTTAAAATCTGTTTGAGTTTCCTTCTTCTGTTAAACATTCATTCATTCATTCATTTTTTTTCTTCGACTTAGTCCCTTTATTCATCAAGGGTCACCACAGCGAAATGAACCGCCAACTTATCCAGCACATGTTTTACACTGCGGATGCCCTTCCAGCTGCAACCCAGTACTGGGAAAAACCCATACATTCTTGCATTCACACACATACACTACAGGCAATTTACTTTATTCAATTCACCTGTACTGTCTTTGGACTGTGGGGGGAACCGGAGCACCCGGAGGAAACCCACGCCAACACAAGGAGAACATGCAAACTCCACACAGAAATGCCAACTGGCCAAGCCGGGACTCGAACCAGTGACCTTCTTGCTGTGAGGTGACAGTACTAACCACTGAGCCACCATGTCACCTCTGTTAAACATAAAATAAGTTATTTTAAAGAATGCTGAAAACCTGTAACCATTGACTTCCATTGTATTTGTTTTTTCTATGGAAGTGAATGGTTACAGGTTTTTGGCTTTTCTTCAAAATATCTTCTTTTATTTCCAACAGAAGAAAGAAACTCAAACAGGTTTGAAACAAGTGAAAAGTATGTAAATAAACTGTGAAAATAAATAGTAGATTTTTGGGTAAACTATCCCTTTAAGTACAGGAAAGAATGAAACATTTAGTAAATCTTTGAGGAAGTATTTATAGTGTGGATAATTATCTGTTTGCTTAAATTAAGTACAGTAAAAATGTTTTCTAAAGGACTTCTAAAAAAATGTTGCTGTTTTTTAAACTACTTTAATTTCTTGACCCGTATATAATGTCTTGTATTTTATTCTAATTATGCTCTTTACTGATGTTGCCATCTCCCAAACACATTAACTTTGAAAATGTATGGTTATAATGTATAACAGAAAAAACTATTCATTTTCTAGGTAAATATAAAACTGTCAGTCTATATTTAAATCTTTGCTTAGATTTTCATTCTACAGTACTGTAAATGCAATGACTGGTTTAAGTAATTAACTGTCGTATTTTTATCATTTAAATCTTGGTTTAAGATTTTTTACAATAAATATATTATATGATATGATACATGATATATATGTTATGGCATAATATGACACAACATGACATGATAAAACATAGCATATGTTTAAAAAGGCAATAATTTCCGAATTCAAGTCTATTTAAGCCTTCATTTAAGTATAATAATATAATATAATATAATATAATATAATATAATATAATATAATATAATAT
>CAIGQV010017835.1:23841861-23859323 GCA_903798115.1 Danio jaintianensis
ACAGACAGACAGACAGACAGACAGATAGATAGATAGATAGATAGATAAAAGATGAAATTGGTATGTATAGATATGTATATATATTCCAGACTGTGCTTCCACCTGTGAAATTGTCATTCTTTTTCAAATATTTCCCAAGTGATGTTATATTGTTCTTCTGAAAAAAAAAAAAAAAAAAAAAAAAAAAAAAACGTATTTATTTTATTTTGGTTTGAAATATATATATTTTTAAATGTAAAAACTACTAACTCAATATTATTTTTACTTTTTGTATTGGCTACAAAACAAACCACTGTTGTCAAGTGACTTGCCTATGTAACCTAACTTCCCTAGTTAACCTAAATAACCTAGTTAAGCCTTTATTCATTCATTCATTTTCTTTTCGGCTTAGTCCTTTTATTAATCAGGGGTCGCCATAGCGGAATGAACCGCCAACCTATCCAGCACATGTTTTATGCAGCGAAAGCCCTTACAGCTGCAACCCATCACTGGGAAACATCCATACACACACTCACATACACTACGGACAATTTAGCCTACCCAATTCATCTATACCGCATGTCTTTGGAGCCAGAGGAAACCCACGCCAACACAGGGAGAACATGCAAACTCCACACAGAAATGCCAACTGACCCAGCCGAGGCTCGAACCAGCGACCTTCTTGCTGTGAGGTGAACGTGCTACCCACTGCGCCACCGTGCCCTAGTTAAGCCTTTAAATTTGGCAAAATAAAGTAGTAAAACATGATGTACTAGGAAAGAGAAAAAAATTTTAATATTAAAACTTAAGTTTAAAAATGTGTTGAAAAAAAAAAAAACGCTTGGGAAACATTTGAAAAGAACACCAATTTAACAAGAGAACTTACAATTTTTGTCTTCCACTGTATACTATTTAGTGCATAAACATTGGCTGAACACAAAAATATATTCTATTAAACAAATCTAAAAATACCATTACAAAGGCTTCATGGGAGAATGATTTCTCTCACCTTGCTTTAAAACACAGTTAAAAATTACTGTGACATCAGATATTTCCTTCAGGTGCTTCTCCTTTGGTCTGACTAAAATAAAAGAAGTTTTGAGCTTGAGGCTACAAATCCCAAATAAAGCTCATCCATTAACTGAGAGGATCAAGAAGGGAGGTTTGATCCCTTAAATACGAGACACCAGTTCACGCCTACTAACATTAGTGAGCTCAACGTCTCGGTTAAACGTGAGGATTTGTGCAGCAGGGTGCCCGTAAATCTGCGGTATTACCGTGCTAAGATGCACCACGAGATGAAGTGTTAATGACTGTAATGTCTCTTATTATATCTTATCTTAACTCAACCCCCCCTGACAAAACCCATCGCGCCCCCACTGACAGCCATCTGCAAAACTTCCACATCAGCACACAAACGCTGTGCCACGTATGACATGCCTCCTAGTGCCTTTTTAGGGCAGTTAGCTTATTAAATGTGAGTCACATTCTTACCCCTGACTCAAATCATGACTCTGCTCTTCATTACATGTAAAACACACAGGAAACTGCCGGATTGACATGCACACACACAGAGACATGCAAGGCAGCAGTGAGTGTAATGCATATTAGTAAGCACTGATGCAAATGCATGCATGCAAATACACTTGTTTCTTATCGCAGCATTAAGAATTCAAAGACAAAAACTCCAGAGCTAATAGTCAAATAAGGGTAAATAGCCTAGAAAAGCAATTCAAATAAATTATAATAATTAAAAAAAATACAACTGGTCGAGTGTATTTAACAATGACACAAACTGTTCTCGGATTTTTCAACCCTGCAGTCAGAGATCTCAACCATTTCTCCATAAATTCGTTTCACACCTTATGCATTTCACTTTTTAGTTTTTTTTTTTATGAGAGTCAAAGTTACATAAATGAGATCTCCTGAGCTGTGAAGGAGCAACCCCCAAGCAATACAGTTTTCCCTCTGGGTTGTGAAGCATGCCCTCCATATTATGCTATAGATTTCCATAATAATATCACAAGCTCTCCAGGGTCTCTCAGAGGAGTTGTTCCTGTCCTATACACTACGGTTTTCTCCCCTGAGATGTTAAGGCACAGAAGCCTGGCTCAGAAAAAAATCTGACAGCTGTATTTTTAAACAACTTTATAATAAGGACAGAGCCAGAGGTGAGCCTACGCGTAGAAATATGAGGTTATTTGGACCCCGTTACCATAGTGAAAGTCACGTATAGTGATGCTCGGCACTTGCCTTCTTTCAGGATGTGGGTGTAGATCATCCACAGCATAAGCAGGCAGCAGAGAGACGCGCCTCCGCCGGCACAGAGCGCCCGCATCCCCGACTGCATCCTCACCACGTCCCGCAGAAAATACTCCCGGCACCCAGCCTAAAGCAAGTTCAAAGCAAGCTCGGCTACTTCCATAGATTTTCACGGGAATGTGGCCGGGATGCGAAGCGAGAGTTAATCCGATGTCAATTTACGCGCTTTGGTTTCCATTTTACGCATCTGACAGAACGTTATTTAATTTGAACGAAGTGTCATTAAAAAGTCAGTATTTGACCTTATTTTGCCAAATTAGATTTAAAAAAAATATATAATACGCATAGACTGACAGACAAATCAAATAAAATAGATGTAAAACTCATCCAAGCAAAGTAAAATGAGTCATTATTGGGTCCGTTCGAATTTTGCGCAAATCCTCCGCGGTCTGGAGAAGTATCCACACAGGGTGAAATGGTTAGTGGTACCAGTCCGGTGGTAACAGGTCCACGGTGTACGGATGCTGACTGTAGATGAGCTGGAGAGGAAGGTTCTGGGTGTTTAGAAATGCGTCTTCTTCTTCTTCTTCAATGTCACTCCGACGTTCCCGAAGCCATATATACATGCAGAATTTGCCCTGTGGAGTTACAGAGAACAGCAGTGAAGCATTTCGCGCACATTCTCGGTGGTTCGTGGCTGGATTCAGAGCTGAGTTCTGCCTCCTCCAACACGCGCGCGTTCACACAAACACACGCACACGCACACGCGCGCACACACTCATATAGGCGGTGGGGAGAAAGGACGGGGATCATAAGGAATTTAAATATTGTGATTCCTCGGGGATTATTTTAGTATTTTGACAAATATTTAATTTTTAACATGAAAAAATGTTGTTTGTATTCCTAAAGCTATGAAAAAAACACGTTTCTATCAGTCCTTTCTACAATTTTCTATAGGGTTAAATGTCTGTTTTAATAGTGTAAATTAAGTTATATGGTTAACATGAGTGGAAATAGACATGTTTTGTTTTGTTACCTTTTATTCTACACATATTAATACGCAAACTGCTGATAAATTTAATAATTGGTCAATGGAAGAGATTCGTTCGGGGATCACACTTGTAGAACCGACACAGCTAAATCGTACTGCGCTGCATGCATTTGATTCAGAAAATGAACCGACTCTTTGGTGTAATTCCCTCGCGATTCGGCCTAACTTCTTTAGAGCTATTCTTTCGGACTATCTTCTTTACTTGTAAAAGCTAACCCTAGGTTATTCTAAACCCCAGCTGATTTATCTTGCTGCTTTTTTTGCTCATAATTTTCTGAGATTTGCAGTCCTGGGCTTTCGCTGATGTTTTACAAAGTACAATCTTAAACTTAAAAGTTTAAAAAAATAATAATAATAAAAAAAAAATAAAAAAAAATAACGAAATCTTGGATTAATCTAAAGTTTAAGTTTGGAACACTGAAAACATTTTTTTTTAATTCTTAAAGGGATAGTTCACCCAAAAAATGAAAACGCGATCATCATTTACCCCGCCTGTACCTTTTCCAAACCTGCTTGAATTTCTTTATTCTATTAAACACAAAAGAACACGTTATTAAGAATGTCTGAAAAAATCTGCCATTTACTTCCAAAGTATTGTTTTTTCCTCAACTCATATCGTATAGGTTTGATATGAAGTCGTATAGGTTTGAGGTTGAGTCCATGTTGACAGTATTGTTGGGTGAACCATACAGTAAGTTGACTCTTGGATAAAACTATAATGTGAAGCAGATGCCTATCATCACAGCTTTTTATTGTGATATCTCAGTCGAACCCTAAATTTTTGACTGTAACTTTGCAACTACTTAGAGCAGCAATCATTAGAGCATTAGCATTAGACTGATTAAGTGTCTAGTGCAGGGGTGGCCAAACTGGTCCTAGAGGACCAGTGTCCTGCAGACTTTAGTCATTTAGTCACACCTCATTTGGGCACACCTGAACCAACTAATCAGGTATACTAGAAGCTTTAAATAGGTGTGCAGAACCAAGTTGGAGTGACCCCTGCTCTAGTGCATATACAAAAAGTAGTGTATAAGTGCATTGTGTATACTGTGTCGTTTGGGACACAACTATAATAATGACTGCTGGGCAAATTTCCCTCTTTACTTCCTGTGAAGTGATACATTAATGTTCCCTTAATAATTTCTGCACTGTCCTTTGAACTGACCATGTTTGCTCCCTTTGGACTGAAATCACATTTATGATGGTTGAACAACCTGTGTAGACAAAATAGTACACATCTCTGAGAGCTTTCCATTTAACTATGCTGATGACAGCCTTTAGGATTTATGACCTATTCTCTAAATACATGTTTTTTAGCTTCACTTTTCAGAACGTGTGAGTCTCCTTGAACCATGACTCAGTAAAAAAAACAAAAACAAAATAAAAACTAATCATCAGAGTCATTCCCTCAGGATTCAGACTACATTGGTCGCAGTGTTTGTATTTGACTCAGTAAAAGAATTGAATCAGCGGAGTTATTCCCACATGATAAAAAAAAACTACACTGGCAATATGCAATATGTGTTCGATTCAATAAAAAGAAGAGTTTATTTCTGTCAGATATACAATAATACTGAATGGCTGGTTTATTCACATCTAATAGGTAATTTTAAAAGTAAATGTGAGTTATTCTACCTCGCAAATATTTTCTTTAGCAGCACTTTGCTGGCCAATATATTCCATGACTTTTTAACTTAAAATTAACTGGGTTGACAGTTTTTCAGTTAATTTAGTTATTAAGTTTTAGACGGTTATTAGACATAATTTTATGCAGTTTTTTAAAAATACTTAGGCCTATGTATTTAAACATACATCTAAACATCCAGTTTTCAAATACAATAACAAAACTAAATATAAGAAATTTTGATACAAAATATAAGACACTTAAATAAAAATAAAAATAAATTACGATAATACACAGCAATTTTCCTTTTTTCAAATCTATTTATGAGGGATGTAGAATGAGCCAGGAAAACCCACAAGTACAACCTTGTACCAAAGAACAGGTTTGGGACTCTAATGAGCCTATAATATGAGTATTATTTGGGTATGAAGGATTATATTTGGTATATAGGATTAAATACATAAATTGAATGCCTTCTTTTGTATTAGTGAATATACATGGAAAATCAGCGTGTGCATTATCAAAACAGGATGACTTAAACTGCAGCATTTCCATAAGCCTTACTTATAAATATTAAACAGTCTCACAATCTATCAAACTTATCATAATGCAACAGGAATGATGAGTCCATGATTACATAATACGGGTTGAAAAATGTGTTGTATCACTAATAAGCATCACAAAGGAAAGATCATACATCATGAAGACGGATTAACAGACACATACCTCAGGTGATTTGCAGCAATATTCTACAAGTCTGGATGATTGACATGAGAATGTTTAACAGAACAGACCACAAAAAATGTCAAATGGAGTCAAGCTGTTTTTCTTTGCAAATTCTACTGTGCTCTATCAATATGCTGTTTTTCCTCTCTCTCTCTCTCTCTCTCTCTTTCTCTCTCTCTCTCTCTCTCTCTCTCTCTCTCTCTCTCTCTCTCTCTTTTCCTCCCAAAATCTGCTCGTCATTCCCTAGGAGATAAGACCAGGTACAGTGCTTCATCTCCATATTTTGGTATTCTGTACTGCACTGCGCTGTGTGTACAATCTATTCACATCTTCCAGCATTCAAGGCAAAACCACCATTAGACTTTTTTTTTCTGTCCAGTGCTAATGACATGAAAAAAAACAGCAATGTGAAATAAACAAGCACATTGTTCCACATTGATTATTTACTTTAAAAACCAGAACAAGTTTCTTTCTTTGACCGAAAAAGATCATATTTTGGAAAATAAGAACACATATTTTATGGTGTGTCCGTTTTTTGACTATTAAGTCAAATCATATAATTTTATTCTCTTTTTTCTACAGTTTTCAATCTGTTCTTTAAGATCAGATAAACAGAAACTACTAAAAAAAGGAAATAGTAGAAAAAAGACATCTGCTTGAAGAGATCACATCCTGAAATTGAAATAAAATTGAAATACCACATTAATTTTTTATAAAGACACTGGTTTACACATAGTCTTACTCATAAGGGGCAAAACACTTTTTTTGTGTAGAGATTTGGCAATATATATACTTAAAAAAAACTATACAGCTGTGACTTGAACCACAGCTCAATTAGTTTAATATGAATCCTCAAAAGAACAAAAACATCAATAAGTTGACATATTTGGAAACTAACTTACTCGTACAATGTCTGTTGAAGGACCACCAAAATGTAGAGTTAGCAGATGTCACAGTGGGAGGATTATGCTATTTTATTCTGTTCCTAATTCACTCTGGAAGCCTCCTACAATAGCTTTGCCCCCCCTTTCTTAAAAAAAACAAAAAATAGTTTGAAGATCCATTTATTTTAATTCCTGATATCTAAGGGCCCAACTATGCTTAAATTGGTATATATAGGGTGTGTCAGATGAATAATATCGATATTGTCAATTTTACTTTACCAATTCAAACCCAAGTTCAGTGACAAAACACCGGAAAAATTACAGCAGTTAAGCAACCCAAAAAAAACATCGCAAGCTTGACTTGAGCAAGAAGTTTGTGGTACATTATGAGATGTTACAGCGGTGTTACCTCTTCATGAGCATTAACAAGGTAATGTCTTTCAGGGTTGAAAATTAACAGGTCAAAAATGCCACCAAATGCTCAACATGATGTCAATTAAAGGGTTTGAGGATCAAAGTAGATGCAGGTACAAGGATGGTTTACCCAAAAAAGAAAACGACCTCATCTTTTACCTTTTAAACCGAGTTTATTTCATCTGTTGAACACAAAATAAATATTTTTTTGAAGAATGCTGGTTACTGGCACCCATTGACTTCCATAGTAGAAAAAAATATATTATGGAAGTCAATGGTTGCCAGCAACCAGCATTCTTCAAAATATCCTGTGTTTAATGGAAGAAAAAAACTTTTGAACAAGCAAAGGGTTAATAAATGATGGTATACTTTCCATTTTTGAAAGTAGCCAGTGAAGACAATAAACAGATGCAAAATTGTCACAAATCTATGTAGATATATGTAACTTTATTTCTCTTACACCTTGATCTTTTTAAGACTTTTAACTCAAAAAGCTACTAATTTGCTACTTATTAGTTAGTAGGCAGTAGTTCATTTTTGTGTTAGGTAAAATTGAAGATGTAGAATAATATCATACTTTATAAGTACTAATAAACAGCCAATGTCTTAATGCAGGTAATAAGCTAGTAGTTAATAGTGGGAATTGGTGCTTAAGCTCAAGTTCCCAAGATTTCAATTTATCTTCTAAAATATTTTGGACAATAACCAAGATTGCTGTCCCTCTATTAAAAGTCTATTCTCCTGAAGCTTAAAAGATCCAAAAATGTCATAAAGGCATCATAAAAATAATCAATATAGCATCTAATCCAAATCTTAGCCTTCAAAAGATACAATGGCTTTATATTATGACAGATTTACAATGCACATAAATGGAGACAGAATTTTAATTCTTGGAGGAACCTTCACATTTTTGATAAATGTGTAATGTAATAATTTAGGCTCAGAATCACAAAAATGTATATTCTGATGTCATCATTGCCCTGTAAACTGGAAACTATGACCAAGTTCAAGTCTAGTCCACCAACCCAAGCCCATACCAAATTTAGCATTTCAATCAACAGTGTATTTTTCTTTTTTAAACCATGTATTAGAAGTGATAATTGGGAATACTATTTACTTTGCCTTAAAATATTGCAAAGTGAATTGTTACACTGGTAACATGTTACAATAACCTTGTATTTGCTAATGGTAGTTATTTAATCTACATAAACAATTAAAGAACAATACAATTATTACATTATTTATTCATGTTTGTTAACATTAGTTAATCAAATTAGTCATTCATTGTTAGCTCACGTTAACTCACAGTGCATTAACTATTGTCAACAATCATGAATTTGGATTTTAATAATGAACTATGATTAATAAATGCTGTACATGTATTGTTCATAATTAATTCCTGTTAGTAAATACATTAACTAATGAAACCTTATTGTAAAGTGTGACCATTACACTATAGAGTATAGTGAATAACTGAACCCTTAGTCAACAGAATGTCTAAAGGGGACCATCAAAATAAAACACTACAGTATTTATATGATTAAAGTCTCAAACATGGTTATCTGTGTCCTTACTGGAGTTTGAAGCTTGCGTTTGTGCAAAAATAAAGCAACAAAGGATGTTTTTTTTTTCATTCAAAATATGTTTACAATTCCACAAGTGAACAGAATTCCTTCCTTTTTGGCCAAACTATTCCTTTAAAACCCTTGAAAGACTTACTAATGAAGCATCTGCAAAGGCTTTCACATTTTAGAGCAGACAGCACAAGCTGTACAGGCTTCTTTTTTTTTTCAGAGACCCTTAAATGTCCATTAAGCCTTTTTTCGAAAGTTATACTGACAGATTTTCTGCATCGATTTGCCCAGTCTTCTTTAGGATGGGCTACAGAACAGTAAACAACAGATGACACCCGAGCTATATTTTAAAGAGCATCTGAGCTCAAAAACGTGACCAGCAGCCCTTTAAAAAAGCAATAATCTCCAACCAGCATGACCCGCTTCCTCTCAGAAAACAAAAACAAAATGCTCTCTGTTCAGCAAAAACCTCAAAACATACCTTTGAAGATACATCTAAATTCATTATCGCACATCAACACAAATCTAATTCCATATATATTGCTTGTGTGTGTGTGAGGTTCTCTGAAGTCGGTACACACGGGCCATCTGTGCGCCCAATAAAGTGGCTGTTTGTGGAGCACGCTGTCAGATTTAGCGCCCTGCTGATGCCTCTCCATCTTCTAAATGACCATCGTTAAAAACTCCCCACTCATACAGAAACATATCAATAATTCAGACCCAGACCCTACAAGCATCCAAGCTCATTTGCAGTTGGAAGGGGACACTCGGGGGTCCGTGGAAAACATTTGTGGGGAACTAGAATGTATTTATAAAATGTTTTTTTTTTTTTTTAAATGTCAACAAACAAGGAAGAAGTTTTAATACAATAACAATAATAATAAAAATATTAATTATAAATATGTCGGCCTGATAGCCTATGGGTAGGAACTGACAAATAGTGCAACTGTGCTGCTGGCATCCCAAGTCAAACAATATACATTTGTAAATATACAAAGACAGTTCACTTGCATTACTATGGGGTAAATTGCAAGACTCAGTATGACCCCCACTACTAAGATTAACTACTACCTTACTAACTATTAATAAGCAGCAAATTTATACATCTTAAGCTATGTTTACATGTTTAAAAACGTAAGCACACTTTTGAGTAGGATAAAGTTTTTAATCCAATAAGAAAAAATTTGCATAAAATACGATGGAAACATATTTACAGAATAAATTCTGACATTCATTCATTTTCCTTCGGCTTAGTCCCTTTATTTATCAAGGCTCGCCACAGCGGAATGAACCACCAACTTATCCAGCATATATTTTACGCAGCGGATGCCCTTCCAGCCACAACCCAGTACTGGGAAACACTCATACACTCTCGCATTCACATACATACACTGCGGCCAATTTAGCTTAATCAATTCACCTGTACCACATGTCTTTTGGACAGTGGGGGAAATCAGAGCACCCGGAGGAAACCCATGCCAACACGGGGAGAACATGCAAACTCCACACTGACCCAGCCGGGACTCAAACCAGCGACCTTCTTCTTGCCTTGCCCTGCAAATGTTTTATGCAATATTCCAGTTCTGCACACTAGTTTAACTATATCTTTGAGTGGAAACATAGCTATTGAGGCAAATTCATTGTTAATGGTTTGTTAATAGAGAGACTTGAACCCTAAAATAAAGCGTGACTGGAAATTATTAGTAATTTTACATCTATTTGGAAACAGCCAAACTGTCCTCCAAACAATATCATTTAAACACAAATAAGAAATAGCAGACGTATTGGTTTATTGGAAGTGGTTGAAAAGCAATGTTTCAAAACACAAGGATATAGGGGATCATAGGAAGCAATTATCCGATCTTGACGACAGCTTTACCAATGATCTGACAAAGGTGACGCAGGTTATTCTTCAGGACGAGAAAGCATGACAGCATTGGTGGACCTCTGGCACCGAAGTCTATTAAAAAAGACCCTCGGTCATCGGCCCCTAGGCAGTTCATCCTTCATTTTAATGGCCTGAGAGTTGAAGTGCATTTATTTCTTCAGCTCAGAGAGAGAATTGAGCGGATCCAGTGTCTCGTTGGCAGATGTCTGAAGACTCATCCAAATGGAATCAGCTGCTTTGAATTGCAGGATTTCATCCATGCAGAGGCAGCATATGGTTAGTGTTTGTGCCGTTAACTTTGCTTTTGCTTATTAGCATCCTCTCTACCTCGAGCCTAGAGAGAAGCATCACGTTTTTGGCTTTTCCGTGGAACATCATTAGTCTTGTCGGAGAGCAATAACAACAGACTTCAGTCAATATTTACAACTATTGTCATGCTTTTGCATCAATTGTTTCGGTTCTATCGCTTTTCCGCTGGACCCGCTCCTCGGTTATGGTTCTGCGAAACTGCATACAATCTGTAAGCTGACATTTTCTGCCAATTTGTAAGAAGTGGAAATAAGCACCATCCAATTACTGTATAAAAAACAATTATGTGGAAGCGCATAATGGATGCTATTAGTCTATTCTGGAGTGAATATATGAATTTGGTATATGTTGGTGTCAGCTACGCTAGTGGTTCTCAACAAGTGTTGTGCTTTCCCTAGAGACACTTGGAGAGATTTTAGTTTTGATTATGCTAAACATATAACACATGATGATTTATAATGGTTTTAAAAATTATTAGGGCTGTCAAAAGAGTAAGCACACTTAGGGCCCTATCATACACCCGGCGCAATAAGGCGCAAGGCGTGTTTGAAGCGATTTGTTGCTATTTTCAGACCAGCGCAACATTAATTTTCACGTTTTGCGCCACCTTGTTTAAATAGCAAATCCATTTGCGCCACTTTGTGGACTCATGGGTGTGCCGGTCTAAAAAGGAGATGTGTTAAGGCGCATTGTTGGCAAGTTGCTATTTTGAGGAACTGAAATAGACAGCGCCATTGACCAACTAAAAGCTGGTCTAAAGTCCAGCACAGAGCTGTTAGTTATGCGCCTATGTTGGTCTAAATGCTGACACATTGCTTAATACACACAGGATGTATAGCAATACACAAATATCTTTACATATGAAAAAAAAAATTGAAGGATTAAAATGTTACAAAATCATTATTTTCTACATAAATATAAAAACCACTGCCTCCATGCCTTCTTCATCTCTGGGGGCTCTTTTCAGTTTATTCATGACGATTTGCATTTGTATTCTTCTTATTATTAGCAGTATTATTTATTATATGCATATCTATATTTGTTTTAATAAAAACAAGTTCAGGTTTGTCCACCTGTCGGGTTTTGGAGACGTATGCATCACAATATGGGGCATAAGAATAGGATGTGTGTTTGGATATAACTATATATAATTATAATAATAATTGTTTTTTGACCACACTCTGTTATTATTGTTCATTTATTCGTTTGCTGGAAATTAGAACTGAATTTTGAAATAGTTTTGAAACAAATCTTTGCGCTTAAACGAAATTAAATATGTAGGCTAATGGATGTCTTCAGTGGAGTGTGTACAACATCGCTTCCTTATCCAGGAAAGTAAAAAAGTAAAAAGTAAAAGTAAAGTAAAGAGAAAGTAAAGAGGCCGTATGGAGAAGGCTCATTCTTTATTCTCGTGCTACAGATGGTCTGTTTAACTGTTTTCTTGCTAGTGAAGCGTTCAGTTTTTCAGTAAATAGCAAATGCGCCATGGAATGATGCAACTGACTCTTAAAGGGAATGGGAGATGAGACTCTGATTGGTTTAATGCACATTATGCTCAAAACACACCCATAACTCATTAAGAGAATAAGCACAACCCTGTCAGACCATGCGCCGTGGTGCAAACCATATTTTTCCGTCTTTAAAATAGCAAAAGTGGATTTGGACACGCCTTTAATGCTTTAGACTTTGCACCTAGATCGTTAAAATAGAGCCCTTAATGTTTTTGCAATTAACAGCTTAACATATACAGTGACATTTTTAAGCAAAGGTGAAAAAACATCATTATTATTACTATTATTAAATTATTATTAAAATTAATAATAATAATAGTAATAGTAATAATAATAGTAATAATAATAATAGTTATAATAATAATAATAATAATTATTATTATTTTATTATTATTATTACTATTTTAAGTATGAAAATTTTAATAATTATAATTTAACCATCAAATAATATTTTTTTAAAATAAATGAAAGCTAAAACAAATATTTAAAAATAGTTATGTATTATTAAATGTTAAGTTAAAATGTTATTAAATTAATAGTAATAACAATACAACTACTACAACAAATAATAATAATAATTATAATATACAATAAAATATGTTATTATTATTGTTATTATTATTATTACTATTATTATTATTATTAACATGATCATTTAAGTATAATCATAATTTTTATAAATAAATGAAACCGGTTAATCACAGATTAATGTTGTGAATTATTAAATATTAAAATAAATAATTAAAATAGCAGCAATAATAATAACAATCATATTGTTGTTGTTGTTGTTGTTATCCTCATTAATATATACAAAACAATTACACAAAAATAAATACACAAACATCTGTAATCAATCGTTCTTCTACTAAATAGAAGTTCAAATCTCAATATGTCTAAATATACTGACATTATACAGTAAATAAAAAAATAAAAAAAACTTACTGCAAATAAAGTTAAGCATACCAGTCTTACTGATGGAGCTGCGGGGACACATAAGATGACCCAAATTTGTAAACAATGAGCCACAAAATTAAGTTTCCACATTGTCTGCTTGTGAGGAATGTTTATTTCATTTAGACTTGAGTAACAAAGTAGGGTCAAATCTATGAAAGTTGTCATCAACACTAACAAAGTAGGATGAGATGCAAATTGGTTTTGATTAACAGTGTTCAGTGTTGGCCATCTGCGTCGGCAATTATAAGAATGACAATTTAGGATTTATAATGCATTCATATTGCTTTATCTGAAAGGCCTGTGACTTACCAGAATTATGACTTTCATTACAGGATGATAATATGACAGCAGCAGCGTCCCATCTGCAATTAGGAGCTTCCTGACAAAACACAGAATAAAGCTTTCAAGGTCAAATCAATATTGCGAAACTCAAACCGCTGGATGTTCACCAAGTCATCAATATTTTTTTATTAAGCAACTTCTTCACACTCTATGCATTATATATAATAATGCATTTAAAATCTCTATACTGATTTTAGTGTGTCTGAATATGAATAAATGCTATTTAAAAAAAGTCATAACTTATTTGTTTTCAATAACAACCATCAGCAACATCATTCATTTTTATGTTACCATGTTATTCACAGTTTTACTGCATTTACAACTTTTTATTCAAAAATAATTAAGATTGGAATAAAATTTTCTAAAAAAAAATATCTATATATGTATAAAAATGGGCGACGCGGTGGCGCAGTGGGTAGCACGTTCGCCTCACAGCAAGAAGGTCGCTGGTTCGAGCCTCGGCTGGGTCAGTTGGCATTTCTGTGTGGAGTTTGCATGTTCTCCCCGTGTTCGCGTGGGTTTCCTCCGGGTGCTCCGGTTTCCCCCACAAGTCCAAAGACATGCAGTATAGGTGAATTGGGTAAGCTAAAATTGTCCGTAGTGAATGAGTGTGTATGAATGTTTCCCAGTGATGGGTTGCAGCTGGAAGGGCATCCGCTGCGTAAAACATATGCTGGATAAGTTGGCGGTTCATCCCGCTGTGGCGACCCCAGATTAATAAAGGGACTAAGCCGAAAAGAAAATGAATGAATGAATGTATAAAAATGTATATACAGTGGGGCACACTGCGCCGCCAGGGACCCAAATCCTGCAGTGCCAGACGTGTCCCCTTGCTTCAGCCAGTACATTTCAAGGCCCGTCTGAAGTTTGCTAGAGAGCATTTGGATGATCCAGAAGAGGATTGGGAGAATGTCATATGGTCAGATGAAACCAAAATAGAACTTTTTGGTAAAAACTCAACTTGTCGTGTTTGGAGGAGAAGGAATGCTGAGTTGCATCCAAAGAACACCATACCTACAGTGAAGCATGGGGGAAAAACATCATGCTTTGGGGCTGTTTTTCTGCAAAGGGACCAGGACGACTGATCTGTGTAAAGGAAAGAATGAATGTGGCTATGTATAGTGAGATTTTTTGTGAAAACCTCCTTCCATCAGCAAGGGCATTGAAGATGAAACATGGCTGGGTCTTTCAGCATGACGATGATCCCAAACACACCACCCAGGCAACGAAGGAGTGGCTTCGTTCATTTCAAGGTCCCGGAGTGGCCTAGCCAGTCTCCAGACCTCAACCCCATAGAAAATCCTCGGAGGGAGTTGAAAGTCTGTGTTGCCCAAAACATCACTGCTCCAGAGGAGATCTGCATAGAGGAAAGGGCCAAAATACCAGCAACAGTGTGTGAAAACCTTGTGAAAACTTACAAAAAATGTTTGACCTCTGTTATTGCCAACAAAGGGTATATAACTCAAAAGTATTGAGATGAAATTTCGTAATTGACCAAATACTTATTTTCCACCATAATTTGCAAATGAATTCATTAAAAATCCTACAATGTGATTTTCTGGATTTTATTTTCATTTTGTCTCTTATTGTTGAGGTATACCTATATAAAAATTACAGACCTCTCTCATCTTTTTAAGTAGGAGAACTTGCACAATTGGTGGCTGACTAACTAAATACTTTTTTGTCCCACTATATATATATATATATATATATATATATAAATATATATATATATATATATTATTATGGGCGACGCAGTGGCACATTGGGTAGCACGTTCGCCTCACAGCAAGAAGGTCGCTGGTTCGAGCCTCGGCTGGGTCAGTTGGCATTTCTGTGTGGAGTTTGCATGTTCTCCCCGTGTTCGCGTGGGTTTCCCCCACAAGTCCAAAGACATGCGGTATAGGTGAATTGGGTAAGCTAAAATTGTCTGTAATGTATGTGTGTGAATGAGTCTATATGAATGTTTCCCAGTGATGGGTTGCAGCTGGAAGAGCTTCCGCTGCGTAAAACATATGCTGGATAAGTTGGCGGTTCATCCCGCTGTGGCGACCCCGGATTAATAAAGGGACTAAGCCGAAAAGAAAATGAATATTATTATTATTATTATTATTTTTTTATTTTTTTTTTTTATCACGTTGTAAAACCTTACCAAAGTCATTCATCAAAATAACAAAAAAAGCTAAATTAGTAATTAATAAGGCTAAATTATTCATTTTACTGGCATTCAATTTTTCAGATGGAAAAGTAATAAATTTTTTATTTTGCAACGATATATCAGTAGGTGTACATAATCATGTTAATCATCAGAATCCAGTCTCAGAAGTGTTTTAGATATGGGTGAAAGGCTAAAAATATTTTATGAAAGTATTTTGACATTGATATAACTTATCACAACTAATGGTGCTCCACACACAAACAGGTTCAAAATGGCAAGCAAATGAAACACATATCCTGTCTTAATTATGATATGTCTTAAAAAGTAAAGATAGTAAAAAAAAATAGTTAAATAGATAGTTCATTCAAAAATGTGAATGTTAATTCAAATGTTAATTTCCTCACCCTCATCCAGGATTTAGGTGACTTTTTTCTTTAATAAAACATTACAGATTATTTTTAGCTGAATGTTTGGTCCTTTGGTGATTCGTATAAGGCAAGTCAATGGTCACCTGTTTTGAGAATAAAAATAAACACAAACAAACAAGCACAAATCAATTCATGTAGCTCCTGATGATACACTGAGGTCTTGTGATCAGTCTGTGCGAGAAACTGAACATTATTTACAATAATAATAGCTTAATACACATCCTGGACAAACACTTCTCACCGTGCTTCAGGTTGCTTTATGACATTTGTGTGTGCATGCACTCAGACCCGAGTTCATTTATCAGAAACTTGAGTGTAATTTAGAGCATAAATTATATTTGGGCGGAGAATTGCCGTCAAAAATACGTTGAAAAATACTAGTTACATCTACATACATACAGCTACATACATGACACAATCTATATTGTGAAAAGCGCTATATAAATAAACTTGAATTGAATTGAATTACATAGCTTGATTGACAGGATGACGTCTGATCACATCCTCCAGAAACAGTCATAAAGAGGTCGGTGTCGTGATCTCGTTTCCGTTGTGTGTCCATTGTTTGCATTTTTTTTTTCATGATTCAAACGTTTAATCACAGTTCATGAGAGGAGTTGTTAAGTTTCATTGGTTTCACTGAATTTGACTGATTCCAAATCCGAAACTTAATCATAAGGTTGGCAAACAGTTTTGGAGGATTGGATGTTTCCCTATTTAAAGAGATGGAAACTGCACTTGCATGTCAGAGAGGTGTTTCAAAGATGGCCGCCGAGTGAAATGGCTTCCCTTAAAGAGACATTGGCTGCATCTGTAATCGCAATAACAGTAACACTAAAAACAGTATGCCAGCAAAGTAGTATGTGCCAATTCATAGTAATTGAAAAACGCTGCAAGACCATCTTAACAGGAGAAAAAAAACCCTAAACAATGTTTTTTTAATCTTGAAGTTTTGTGACTTTTTTTAAAATGAATTCAATATGAATTATTTTCAAATAATTAAACATTAGGAAAAAAAATCATTTTCTATTTTCATGAAGGTTGTACACATTTAGTGTACAACGGTTGTCCTTTGAGTATTTTGACCCGCCAGCTATAAAACCTTTTTTACACGACAAAAACTACTAGCACACTCATACACACTCCAACACACATCATCTGCTACTTTAACTTTTATGAATACTGTCTTGCTAAAAACTTATTAGAATTTTAGCAATAATATATCCTTTACTTTAGTCAAAAATGAGTGTAGCCCACTGATTAAACATTGATGAAAAACTCCATTATTAATTTGGGCATGTGTGTGTGTGCGTGCGTGCGTGCGTGCGTGCGTGCGTGCGTGCGTGCGTGCGTGCGTG
>CAIGQV010017835.1:23864629-23878308 GCA_903798115.1 Danio jaintianensis
AATATAATATAATATAATATAATATAATATAATATAATATAATATAAGACACGATCTGCTGCAATTCAAACCGAGCATCAGAATGGGGAAGAAAGGTGATTTAAGTGACTTTGAACGTGGCATGGTTGTTGGTGCCAGACGGGCTGGTCTGAGTATTTCAGAAACTGCGGATCTACTGGGATTTTCATGCACAATCATCTCTAGGGTTTGCAGAGAATGGTCTAAAAAAAGAGTGAGCGGCAGTTCTATGGGCGCAAATGTCTTGTTGATGCCAGAGCTCAGAGGAGAGAATGGCCAGACTGGTTCGAGCATGTCCATCCCTTTATGACCACAGTGTACTCATCTTCTGATGGCTACTTCCAGCAGGATAACGCACCATGTCAAGTGCGAATCATCTCAGACTGGTTTCTTAAACATGGCAATGAGTTCACTGTACTCAAATGGCCTCCACAGTCACCAGATCTCAATCCAATAGAGCACCTTTGGGATGTGGTGGAACAGGAGATTTGCATCATGGATGTGCAGCCAACAAATCTGCAGCTACTGCGTGATGCTGTCATGTCAATATGTCAAAATCTCTGAGGAATATTTCCAGTAACTTGTTGAATCTATGTCAAGAAGGATTAAGGCAGTTCTGAAGGCAAAAGGAGGTCCAACCCGGTACTAGTAAGGTGTACTTAATAAAGTGGCCTGTGAGTGTATAACATAATATAATATACTATGATATAATATAATATAATATAATATAATATAATATAATTATACAAAAATTATTTAAAAAAATTAAAATAGCTTTTTTTCTTCAAATAGGTAAAAATGAATAAAAGGTTGGATTTACTTCTTTATATTTTTTTAAATAATAAATTGCAATCATAAAATTTAAATAACATACAGTAATAATATATTATACAATACAAATGAGAAAAATTAATTTCAATTCATTTGTGTTTGTAATATAATGTAATATAATTATAATACAATATAATTATGAACAAAAAGTACTAAAAATACATAATATAAATTAATCTACTGTTTAATAAGTTTAATTAAGTTTTATTTAGTCTGTGTGAGAGCACTGAAAATCTATAATGATGAATACATCAAATTAAATTACAGTCTTTACTGTAAAATAAATTGTGTGTGTGTGTGTTGGGGTGGTATCTTCTTAACAACATAATGTAATGTAGTTTTATTTTTTTAAGGTTAAAATAAATAAAAGGTTAGAAATATTTATTTTGCATTTCCACATTTACTTTACAATATAATATAATATAATATAATATAATATAATATAATATAAAATAAAAAAGGGGGTGGCACGGTGGCTCAGTGGTTAGCACTGTCGCCTCACAGCAAGAAGGTCGCTGGAGTCGGGGCTGGGTCAGTTCGCATTTCTGTGTGGAGTTTGCATGTTCTCCTCGTGTTGGCATGGGTTTCCTCCAGCTGCTCCGGTTTCCCCCACAATCCAAAGACATGCGCTATAGGTGAATTGAATAAACTACATTGGCCGTAGTGTATGTGTGTGAATGAGTGTGTATGGATGTTTCCCAGTACTGGGTTGCAGCTGGAAGGGCATCCGCTGTGTAAAGCATATGCTGGATAAGTTGGCGGTTCATTCCGCTGTGGTGACCCATGATGAATAAAGGGACTAAGCCAAAGGAAAACGAATGAATGAATGAATGAATGAATGAATAATATAAAAAAGATTTATAATATACTGTACATATAATAAAAAAAAGAAATAATAAAAAAAAATATATATATATATATATATAAACAACACTTTTTTTTTACAGCCTTCTTTGCTCATATTTACCAAGCGTGCCATTATTAGTGAAGGGTAGTATAAGTAAATTATCAGTGAAATAAGTGAAGCTGCATTGATAGCAGTAAATAGGAAGTTCTTTTACAAAAAAATAAACACTTTGAAACACGCTGAGATCTGCTCATTAAAACGACTCGGCGAATCTGCGATGACTGATAGATGAGCAAATCTCTCTTATTTACTCCAAATGAATGGAGATGGACAGAGCTTTGCGTCGGGCTCTCAAGGTCACATGGTGATTCTGGAGTTCAGATGAAGTTTGATCTAGTCTGCGTGTGAGGACTGGAGAAAAAAAAAAGCTGTTTATACGTGGGTAATGAAATGATCAGAAAGCCATTATTGTGATACAGCTCAATGACCAGAGCTTATATTTACTAAACTCTAACGTCAAGCTCTGCGGAGCACTTATTGTCCCACACAATGAAAAATATACTGTGTTTTCTGTTCAACCGTGAGGAGAGATCAAGGCTGTGTAAAGAAAACAATTTAGACTGGAAAACAGCAACTACTGTATAGGAAAATACACACGCCTGAATACTGAGACTCACTGAAAACAAGTCTAGTAAAAGTCTACAATAGAAATAAAGTTAAAATATGGATATTAAAGAAAGGGGTTAATAAAAACCTTCCAATTGTATCATATTTATATGTATTATATAATATAAATATTTAAAAGTTATGAAAAACACAAAAAAACTATCAATAGTATATCTATATAAGCACAAATAAATAAATAAATAAATAAATAAATAAATAAATAAATAAAATAATAATTGGGCGGCACAGTGTCTCAGTGGTTAGCACTGTTGCCTCACAGTAAGAAGGTCGCTGGTTTGAGCCCTGGCTGGGCCAGGTGGCATGTTCTCCCCATGCTTGCATGGGTTTCCTCCGGGTGCTCCGGTTTCCTCCACTGTGAATTGGGTAAACTAACTATTGGCCATAGTGTATGAGTGTGTGTGTGAATGTGAGTGTGTATGGCTGTTTCCCAGTACTGGGTGGCGGCTGCAAGGGCATCCCCTGCGTAAAACATATGCTGGAATAGTTGGTGGTTCATTCCGCTGTGGTGACCCCTAATAAATAAGGGACTAATCCAAAGGAAAATGAATGAATGAATAAATAATAATAAAGTAACTTACTTTCGACATTCTTTAGATACAATAAAAAATTCCTCAAATGTGACCCTGGACTGGGGCGACACGGTGGCTCAGTGGTTTACACTGTCAAGTTTGCATGTTCTCCCCGTGTTCGCGTGGGTTTCCTCCGGGTGCTCCGGTTTCCCCCACAGTCCAAAAGACATGCGGTACAGGTGAATTGAATAAACTAAATTTTTAGTTTATTCCGCTGTGGCGACCCCTGATTAATAAAGGGACTAAACCGAAAAGAGAATGAATGAATGAATAATATAATATAATATAATATCAATACTTTTGATAAGCAATGGAGCTAAATAATAAAAATAAATGTAAACAATATTTAATTATATCATATTTGATATGATGTAAGTCAACGAAACAGCAAATATTCATTCATTCATTTTCTTTTTGGCTTAGTCCCTTCATTAATCTGGGGTCGCCACAGTAGAATGAACCGCCAACTTATCCAGCATATGTTTTACGCAGCGGATGCCCTTCCAGCTGCAACCCATCACTGGGAAACATCCATACACACTCACTCACACTCATACACTACGAACAATTTCTTTACCCAATTCACCTATATTCACCGCATGTCTTTGGACTGTGGGGGAAACCGGAGCACCCGGAGGAAACCCACGCCAACACGGGGAGAACATGCAAACGCCAACTGACCCAGCCGAGGCTTGAACCAGCGACCTTCTTGCTGTGAGGCGACAGCACTACACACTGCGCCACCGTGCCGCCCCTAACAGCAAATATAATTATAAATATAAATAAACAATAAAAAGTAATAATATAAAATTATTTTAAGGGGCCTAACACTCACCCTACACATTAACTTAAATTACATTCATAATACAATACAATACAATACAATACAATACAATACAATACAATATAATATAATATAATATAATATAATATAATATAATATAATATAACATAATATAATATAATATATCAATACATCTTCTGATAAGCAATGGAGCTAACAACATATAATCAAATAATAAAAACAAATATCAACAATAATTAATCTGTTTGGATAATATGATATATGACATGACATGACATAATAACATGACATATAATATTTGACGTAACATAACAAATATAATCACAAATTATAAAGATACAAAACAAAGAATACAAATGAATAATATACAATACTTTTTTGGGGGCCTAACACTCTTCATATAGATCAAATTTATTAAATTCATAGTATGGCATAAAAGAAAAGAAATACACAAATATACATTTTTAATAAATAAAATTAACTATAAATATATAAATTAGTATTACCTACATATTAATTATCTATAATTATCTATGTATAATCATCATGGCACGTGGACACACACGGTAAAATGATACGGAGTAAATTTGAATGATTTACGTACTTGTTATACTTGACTTACTTTTTGCTTGACTTGACTGGCTGATTCACTGGAGTAAACACAGTAATGCTGAAAATGCTATGCAGCAAAAGTTCCTCTCCTCAAGATGCAAATGTTCTAAAAGAAAAACAATATATAATTTTACCTGCAAACACCCTTGAACATAAACCGTGCTTCTCAAATGCATTCACCTGCTGATTCCAGCACAACAGGTTCCTGTGTCTTTGTTTTAAATTGAATTGTTGTTATCAGCGGCTCCTCTTGTTTACTTTGCTTTAATGCTTTTAAGGCCCGAGGCGGCGCTGCTTTCTGGAATCTGCTGGAACAACACATTTTGGATGAAGTTTTTTTTTTTCTTCCACAAACAATAAGAACAACAACAACAACAACAAGAAAAAGAACAACAAAAGCCTTCCTGGAATTGGGAGTTTTAGCAGCTGAAACATTATAATAACACAACTCCACTTCTGAGGAAATAGGAGAATAAATTATTTTTCTGTGAGTGTGGGAAAAAAAAAAGGTTAAATCAATTACATCTTACCTAAAATAAAGCAATTTAATAGGTCAAATTGAATTAGCAGATAATATAAAATAATTTAATCAAATTTCTTGATTAAATTATATTTTTTGGTATAGCGTTCATTCAAGTTTAAGGGGTAGTTCACCCAAAAACTGAAACGTACTGAAATAAACATCATTCACTTATTCATTGACTTCCATAGTGTTTTTTTTTTCTCTCATTATTGATGTCAATGAGTAGTGGTTTCCAAAATTCAACAGAATAAAGAAGTTCACAAAAGTTTGGAATAAGTGGAGGATAAGTAACTGATGACAGAATGTAGATTTTGAGCTTTCCATTCAAATTAAATGCAGTTTTATGGGGATTTGGTCAAATAAAAAATAAAATAAAATAAAAAAATAAAAAAATAAATAAATACATAAATACATAAATAAATAAATAAATAAATAAATAAATAAATAAATAAATAAATAAATAAATAAATAAATAAAATAAAAATTAAACATATAAATTTTTTTAAAATAAAAAATAAAAAAGAATGTAATTCAAAATTAAAATAAAAAATAGAATAAATTAATTAATTAAAAAAATAAACATACAAAAATATATTTTTTTATTAAATTAAAAATTAAATAAAAAATGTAATTCAAAATTAAATCACAAATTTTAATTAAATTAAAAATTAAATAAATAAATAAATATGTATATTAAATAAACATATAAAATATGTTTTTTATTAAATTCAAAATTAAATTAAAAGTTTAAATTAAAATTTTGCATTAAAAATAAAAAAAATCAATCCAAAAATTAAATGAAATAAATGAATAAAATAGGCATTGAATGGATATTATACTACTATACAGAGATAGAGATTATTTTACAGTAATACTCAACACACAAAGCGCCTAAACATGTAAAAAAAAAAAAAAATGCTGACCCGAATTAAAATAAGCTGAAATAAAATTCCATAGGGAAAATCTAACAAATCAGACTAACATAACAAATTACAGATCCATTAAAATCTGATGTAAATGGATAAAATGAAAAACAAATAAAAATAAATAAATAAATAATTGGAACTGCGTGGAGATTAATTATACAGCAATAATAGGTGCACAAAGAGCCTTAACATAAAGAAAACATATACTGAGCTGAAATAAATAAACTGAAATAAAAATCCATAATAAACTGATTTGGAGCCAATTGGATCAACACAAAAAAAATACAGATCCATTGAAATCTGATAAAACAGATTTTTTATTAATATTTGTAAATATAAAATAAAATTAAAAAAAGCTTCTATTCTTTAATTTACTAAATATGATTACAGTATTTTTCTGTGAGGAAAAACATCTCCAGCACACACATTTATGCTAATGCGCTTCTACTCCCTCTCACCATGTCTATTTCCACACATCTTTATGTCTAAACGTTACAAAACGCGCTGATCCAGATCCAGACTCCTACACATGGCGGGGCACAAATGTTCAGTGTGATTTGATGGTATTTCTGTTCCAGTGCGGCCGCTGAAATAGCAGCCAGTGTCTTTGTAGGAGAAACAAGAGGTATAGCTGCCTGCAGACTGAATGAAAAACAGAAAAGCAGAAGGATGAAAAACATATGCTGCTGAAAATATATACCACAGAAATGCTTACAATCTGTTTTCAGCAGCAGTTTTCACAACACCATCTCAAAGCAATTTGTAACTTTTTGATTTAGTGGCTAATTTGCTCATCCCCAATGATGGTAAAATAAAATAAAATAAAATAAAATAAAATAAAATAAAATAAAATAAAATAAAATAAAATAAAATAAAATAAAATAAAATAAAATAAAATAAAAAATAAAATAAAATAAAATAAAATGGTTTAGGGGTGGGGTATGGTTCCACGCCTCTAAGAAACGAAATCTGTACCAATATTTCACCAACAAATCCAGCATTTTGAAAACAAACATGGTCTGCTTTGCAAAGAAACACTTATCTCACAAACAAACAGAAAGTAATTTGAGAAAACCAAAGTCTGCTTGAGCAAAATCCCGTATTGTGTATACGTATTGTGTTTTACAAATATAAATCATATTTCATAAATAAATACAGTCCATCAGCATTTACCACTTGAACGAACACAGAATGTATGCATACAGCTTCATACCTGCGGATGTTCTCTCAAAGTATCCAGGCAGATTTTCTCACAACTTGATTCGTTCAGATTTTCTCACAAATGCATCCAGAAGGATTTTCTCACAAATACACTAGGGCCATTTCCTCCACCAAAACAGCAGATGGCGCTGCTATGGGTAAATTCATACAAATTAGCCACAGCCACTAAACTGACAAAAAGTACCATTACGTTTCCTCATGAGATGGCCATTAGCAAGTCTAAAGTCTGAGACTAAGCTTTGATTCTTTCATTTAATTTGTCTATAGACTTGAAAAAGCAAATGTAATCATTTTGATAAGCAATTGAGCTAATGAGACAACATGATGTCAAACAATAAAAAATAAATATAAAAATTAAGTCACCTATTGATTGGATAATGTAATGTAATGTAATGTAACATGATTTATTATAATAGAAAAAAAAAACATTATCATTTTTATGTAATAAATTATGTCTAAAATTAATATTAAATAATACTAGACCTAGCATTCATGCAGGTTGAAAACTGAATATATTATTTAATATAATAGAAAAATGAATTTATGAATACATTTTAAGTAATAATAATAATAATATTAATACATTCTATGTATAAAAATAAATATTAAAAAATATATAAAGCAACAATAATGTACCTAGCGTTCTTCAAACTGCTCAAAAAGTTATAATAATATAATATAATATAATATAATATAATATAATATAATATAATATAATTAGTGCTGATCAAAGATTAATCATATCCAAAATAAAAGCTTGTTTTGATGTCTGTGTCAAAAATGTTTGTGTGTCAGTGTATATGTATTACATATATATAAATACACAGAAGCGTGCATATATTTGAGTAAATGTTTATATATATATATATATATATACAGTATTTTTTGTACAGTTTTCAATGTATGTGTGTGTATTACATATATATAATAAATATATATAATAACACGCATGCACGCACGCACACCTTACATAGGTTTAAAATTCTTTCTTTATATTTACAATATAACATTATGGCTTCTATATTCTTCTATATTTTTCATATTGGCTATAATCATATAAGAAAAAAAATAGCATTGAATTAATTGAATAAGCAATAAATCTGGCACAAGGAAAAACTGAGATTTTTCTGCAGCCTTACCTGAGACTCTACAAAGAGCATCCTGTGCTTTAACGGCTTGAAGAAAACGGACTTAATTTTTTTTCTTTTGTATACATGATTTACTTGATTAAAAAAAGTGTTTTAGTCTAGTTTAGTCTTCAGGTTTAGTCTAGACAGAAACATTGTGACAGCAGTAAATATCCCATAACATAAGTTTTGGGATTTCCTAGATCTTTCAATATCGTTTCACCCCAGAACACACTCTAGTAATACACATACAGTATTCTAGTCATATTCATATTCATTCATTCATTTTCTTTTCGGCTTAGTCACTTTATTAATCTGGGGTCGCCACAGCGGAATGAACCGCTAACTTATCCAGCATATGTTTTACGCAGCGGATGCCCTTCCAGCTGCAACCCATCACTGGGAAACATTCATACACACTCATTCACACACATACACTACGGACAATTTTAGCTTACCCAATTCACCTATACCGCATGTCTTTGGACTTGTGGGGGAAACCGGAGCACCCGGAGGAAACCCACGCGAACACGGGGAGAACATGCAAACTCCACACAGAAATGCCAACTGACCCAGCCGAGGCTCGAACCAGCGACCTTCTTGCTGTGAGGCGAACGTGCTACCCACTGCGCCACCGCGTCGCCCCTTATTCATATTCAAATTGAATAATTCTAATTAAAATATAAATCACTTTTTTACCGTCTGATCTCTGTGCGAGTCCACAGTCTGTTCATCAGTCCTAAAGTTAAACACAAATGAACATCCGCTGGACTCACACGTGTGCTGCTGAACATCTACTATACAAAAGAGAAATCAGCAAATTTAGAGTTTCTGGTACAGAACTGGCACAGACGGAAAATTAAATCCATTCATAATCAACTCTGCTTTCAGACCTTTATGTTCTTCTCCTCATGGAAACTGAATCTCGCTTCTCCACAAATGATTCTGCATGAAGACAAGATTACTATGTGTGCTTCATGCTAAATATATTATACTTTTGCATTTTTAAATTAGATTTTATTTCAATACAGTTTTTAAAATTGCTCTACATTTCAGGTTCGTTTTAGTTTGTTTCATTAGTGGTTTTCTAAGTTTTAATTTAGTTTTTATTTTGTGAACACACACTGTAAAAAATGCTGGGCTCCACACAATTCCTTCATGTAAATTTAAGTGGACTGAACATAAAACAATTAAGTTGTCCCCCCCAAAAAAACCTTAATAATTGTGTTGATTCAACTCATTTTAAATAAGTAGTTTAAAAAAGCAGCAAAAGTTATTTTGAGTGCATTTCTGCTTAGTTTTTATATATTCAGTTTCCATTTCAGTTATTCTAGAGATAACTGAACACTTACATTGTCTACCAAAGCAAAATTTAGTGTGTGCGCAGCTTGCATTAACTCTTGTGCAAAACTATTAGCAATAAAATACTTAAACAAACACTGAATCCAAAATGCAACAAACACTCAAAAAATGACTTCTTTTTTAAACTACTGATTTAAAATGAGTTGAAACAACACAATTAAAAAAAATGGGACAACAATAGTTTTATTTTCCACTTAAATTTGTAAAAACCTAAGACTATATTACTCTCTTAAAGCATGTTCCTGGTTCTGTCATGAACCATTAATTCATTCTTTGGCCAACTTATTCTCAGCTGAGGGAGGTTAAATTAATTAAAGGGATAGTTCACCCTAAAATGAAAAATATTTCACCATTTACTTGTTGCAAACTTATTCTGTTGACCAAAAGTTTTTTTTAAAAATCTTGTAGTCATTGACTTCCATTGTATTTGTTTTCATACTATGGATGTCAATGGTTACAGGTTTCTAACATTTTTCAAAATATCTTCTTTTGTGTTCATGATGATTTCAGCATGTCATCTTACTATATGAGGACACAAACAGATATTGTTTTTCCAATATGAAAACTGTAATTTCTCAAAACTGCTCAGAATGCATGCACAGAATTCCAAGGACTCCTTTGAAAACTGATCAAAAGTATTACATATATGTTTTTTTTTTTTAAATAAGTAAAAAAAACAGAGTTTAGATTCAAATGAAAAGATTTAGATTTAGTACACTGTAAAAAATATCTGCTAAGTAACAGTTTCCCATTTATTTTGTGTTTTAAATTGCATCATTCAAATATACTTCAACAACATTTGATGCTGAAAATTGAATTGAATACTAACAATTTAGTGACTTTTATTGACATTTTAACAGTTGGAAACCGTTTTAACATTTTGAAAAAAAATTTGTATACAAAATAGAAATAAATCCATAAAAAAACTCAAAGTACTGGCTGTACTGTAATACAAAAACAACACACACAATATATAACTTCAAACTACAACAATACGTATATAAGTAATACTAACTATATAACGATAAGTAACTTTTCAACCAAAAGCATAAATAAACAGAAAACACTTAAGAATAAATAAAAAAAAATACAGGAAACTAATTAAACTTTATGAAACAATTTTACACTTAGTCTTTACTGTCACTTTTGATCAGTCAATCAATGTAATATATCATTGATAAATGTTAAAGTACCTTCTTTCATTAAATAATTTTTAAAATATTAATTTTTTTGATAGTCTTCAGAAATGTTAATTTCTAAAAATCTTATTGATCAAAACATTTGAAGCGTAGTGTATTTAACATGTTTAAGCTCAGTATATTGCTCTTTCTATTTTCACAATCCAATCAATTCTCTAATATACAATTTGACTTAAAATTACAAAATGTAATGCCAAAGCCAAAATCCAGCCTTAAAAGATCGAAAGTTCCCACATAACCATGTAGCACCAAATGCTGGAATCCCCAAAGCATTATCAGACTATTTTCTCTCAGTGACTTTAATATTAGTACCAGTGAGATTAACACAACAATTGAACTCTTAACTGAGTCACTGAATACTTTAACAAATGATCTGTCGCTTCTGGCCAAAGAGAAAAATGGGTTTTAGCTTTCAACTTCCTGTGAACCCTAAACTACTAGGAAATGCAGTACACGACCAAAAAAAAATGACTAAAAAGTGCTGGAGAGAAGCTCGGAGATACTCAAAGCAACAATAGATAATCAGATGTGACATTAATAACTTTTTAACCTCAATATTTCACACAAACTCACTTGTCCGTTTGACTATTTTTCACTTGCATCCCGAAACTAAAGTGTATTGTTGAAATTATCATCATCCTCTCTGACAGTCTTTTAATCCGTACTGAAACTTTCCTACAAAAAGTTACAACAGATATTTGATGGTTTTCACGTTGAGCAGAGGGGGCGGGGGGATCCTGTCATGATAAAAGGTAAATCAAGCTTTCAGAGGTGTCAAATCAAAGGTTTATTCTTGCTCATCTGTAGAAACGGGAACAAAATGTTTCTCTAGTTACTCTGGAGCAAACATTTAGCATGAGATGAGCAATAGCGAACAAAGCATTAAAGGGGAAAAACTATTTTTGTCCAAGATGCAATTGTCCTACAAATATGCGCTCTGTAGGCCTGATTAATATAATATAATATAATATAATACAGTGGGGAAAATAGGTATTGAACACGTCATTTGTTCTAGGAATGATATTTCTAAAGGAGCTGTTGACATGGAATTGAACCAGAATTTGGTAAAAACCCAAACAATACAAACAAAAATAAAACAAAACAAAAATCTGAAAAATAAGTTATGTATATTAACAATGAAATGACACAAGGAGAAAGTACAGAACTACTGAAACTATTTAATACTTGATATATAGGCTTTTTTGGTGATGGCAGCTTAAAGACGCCTCATATGGAGAATGAAGTCACATGCATTGCTCAGGTATGAATTTTTCACAGACTTCAACATGAGTGTAAAAATCTTGATGGTTCTGTGGGTCTCATCTATCAAATCTGATCTTTAATTTGTATTTTCTATTGGATTCCAGTCAGGTGATTGGCTGAGCCATTCTACAGCTTGATTTTCTTTCTCTGAAAGAATTTGAGAGTTTCCTTGGCTGTGTTTTGGATCATTGTCTTGCTGAAATGTCCACTCTGGTTTCATCTTCATCATCCTGGTAATGTAGATGTTGGACTGAAGCAGCTAATATTCATTTACAATGATGAAGGGCAGAGGGTTGCTGAATTACTACTGAGAGATTTCAGCTGCTGTCTGGGCTTTCACTGCCTTTCTACACCTCCCTTTCTTCGTGTGTTTAATAAGTTTTCCCTGCGTCACTTCATTTTATTACTTAATTTGTAAACTAATTAGTTTTGTTTTCTTAGCATATATGAATTTCTTTGGTTCAACATCCAGGAAAAAATTCAAGTCAACGGCACCTTTAGAAATACGTTTTCTGAGAAAAATGGTGATGTGTTCAATATATATATATCTTTAATAAAATATTTCTAACAATAAATTGATTTCTCTCAAGCATGATAGCGTTCATTAGTCTAATTTTACCTGTTAAAATGAAACAAAACAACAATAGCCAAAGTCAAAAATATATATTTTAATTTAAAGCGTTTATGCACTGTGAGTTACCGAACTAACAATGACAATTTTATTTCCATTAACTAACCTTCACAAAGATGAATAAATCCTGCTATAAATGTATTGTTCATTGTTTGTTCATGTTAGTAGATACATTAACATTAACTAATACAACCTTATAGTAAAAGCATTACCTATATATCCTCTTTCAAACACGTTCAAAACTTTCATATGAATGGAAATGCAATTTTCAGTTTTCAAATTTTAATTCAAATCTCCATTGGAAATCTAAAAAAACTACAGAAGCAAGCCATTTCATAGCATTTCTATGGCTCTCCTGATAATACAGCATGCCTTCAGATAAATCTGATTTCATATTCCACAAGGAAATCCAGTAAAAGAGGAACAGAAAGAGTGAACACAGTTTAAGCATCATAACATCTCACGTGTGGCCTCAGCGCTGCTCCCAAAACAAACACACAGCCGATTTTTCTCTCTTTCTCTTTCAAACATGCACATACACGCGCACATACACTCTCTTACACAGACCGGTCTCTGCGGATGCCCCAAAGTAAACGGTTTGGTCTCAGTCTCTAACACGCACAGACAGCCTTAAAATTGTTTAGTGCTGCTCATGGAAGGAGTTGATGCGTGTGCTGATCTGCAGAGAAAAGCACATACTGTCCTCGCTTCACCTACACATCAGGATGCAGAGCAGGGTTCACTAGAAGAATCACTGCATGTTCACTGTTGTGTGCTGCTAGCGGTGTAGATTTGGGACATTAAAAGCATATAACAATAATAATAATAATAATAACAATAATAATAACAATAATAATAATAATAATAATTCATTACATTACATTGTGACAGATTTTACAATGTTTAAGCATAAGCATTTTGTTACGAACCTGGTCTAGGGCATCAAGGACGTATCAAAATCACTCGACAAATAAAGTCTCTTTTATGAACACTTGGAGTCAGGTCTGTTTATTTATTTATTTATTTATTTATTTATTTATTTATTTATTTATTTATTT
>CAIGQV010017835.1:23880672-23894382 GCA_903798115.1 Danio jaintianensis
ACACACACACACACACACACACACACACACACACACACACCTGCGAATGCAACAATTTGAAATAAATGATAACTATATCAATTTATAACCATATTAATATTATGTTATATATAATATTATATATAACTGTATAGTAGTAGGCGACACGGTGGCTCAGTGGTTAGCACTGTCGGCTCACAGCAAGAAGGTCCCTGATTCATGTCCTGGCTGGGCCAGTTGCCGTTTCTGTGTGGAGTTTGCATGTTCTCCCTGTGTTGGTTTCCTCTGGGTGCTCCGGTTTCCCCCACAGTCCAAAGGCATGCGCTATAGGTGAACTGAATAAATTAAATTGTCCGTAGTGTATGTGTGTGGATGAGTGTGTATGGATGTTTCCCAGTACTGGGTTGGGGCTGGATGGGCATCTGCTGTGTAAAACATATGCTGGATAAGTTTCATAAGATTCATTCTGCTGTGGTGACCCCTGATGAATAAAGGGACTAAGCCGAAGAAAAATTGAATGAATGATTGAATGATGAATGTATAGTAGTATGTATAAAGTTATTAAATGTATAAAATTAAGTCAATATTAGCCTTTTTTTTAATAAAACCTACATTTTTGCATGACAAATTTTCAAATAAAAACGAAATATTAAAAACAAACATTCGGAAAAATTTCCAAAATTTCCATGATGATTAAACAATTCCATTTTGCAAAGAGAAATAATCATAATTCTAAATAATTTCTAAGCATTCTAAGTCACATTAAGTCATTACATTTAAAAATACTACAAAGTATTAAATGTTTGTCTACAATTGATCATTTTTGTGTGATTATTAAGCAATTCCATATTGCAAAGAGAAATAATCAGAATTCTAAATAATTTCTAAACACATCACATTCATTTAATAAATTTAAAGATACTACAAAGTATTAAAAGTTTGTTTACAATGGATCATTTTCCTGTGATTATTAATCAAACTATATTAATTACAAGAAAATAATAATAATATATATTTTTACATTTTGATAACTCCCATTTAGACTAATTTCAAGTAATAACTTCATTACTGGGCTGCACGGTGGCGCAGTGGGTAGCACGTTCGCCTCACAGCAAGAAGGTTCGAGCCTCGGCTGGGTCAGTTGGCGTTTCTGTGTGGAGTTTGCATGTTCTCCTCGTGTTCGCATGGGTTTTCTCCGGGTGCTCTGGTTTCCCCCACAAGTCCAAAGACATGTGGTATAGGTGAATTGGGTAGGCTAAATTGTCCGTAGTGTATGTGTGTGAATGAGTGTGTATGGATGTTTCCCAGTGATGGGTTGCAGCTGGAAGGGCATCCGCTGCGTAAAACATATGCTGGATAAGTTGGCGGTTCATTCCGCTGTGGCGAACCCAGATTAATAAAGGGACTAAGCCGAAAAGAAAAGGAATGAATGAATGATCTTCATTACTGTGTTTTACCTTGATACAGAAAAAAATGCATCTTTACAATAATGACAGCCGGAGGAGTGAATTTTGCAATTACCAAAACACATAAACAAAAATATAAAACCACTAACCCATAGAACAGCATTACTACATATTTTAATGACAGCTGAGCTTCAACATTAGGGCAGTGGTGAATCTTAACTGTCATTAAAATATGGCGTAAAAAAAGAGCTATAAAAATGCTTAACGAATTCCTAATGGTAATCAACAGTGGTAATTAAATGCATGCAACAATCCTACACTCCTGAACAAACACCACTTGAATTAACACCATATTTATGATGTAAAAACACAAGCTAATGTGGATTTTGATGGTGCATTTTATTAACTTTGACTGCTTTTCGAAGCCCTGGGACAGATGTTTCGTGTTTGAAGTAATTCACAGCACACAAACAGACACGGCTCTTGCATAATGCAGTCCAGTAATCTCACGCATTTGCCTTGTTGTTGTTGTTTGCAGTGAATGCTCCCCTGTGCGACACCTCGACGTACCAGGAGAATTCATAAACATCCATCTTTTTGGCAACAGATTAATGCTGAAACCACAGTATCGGGTCCGTCTCGTCAGAGCATCCACACCACTGCCCTCCCTCAAAGAAAAAACTCCAGGCCGGTCTAGAGAGCAGAGCGTATAAAAGATGCAGCGCAGAGCTCGTGTTGAATTGTCAGATTGTCAGGCGCTGGAGCTCGGCTGTCTCTGTCGTTTTCGCTAATGCAGCTTCACCCTGACAGCGGCAGGACTGTTCCTCGGCTCACGGCCAACTCCACAAGCAGGTAGCACAGAGCAAAACATCCATTTTTCATTGGGATGTTTTCCCAGTGAGCCAGAAGACTCTTTAAAAAAAAAAAAAGAAAAAAAGAAAGAAAAAAAGTGCTCCTACTGGGAAATCGTGCATTCTGTGTGCGGCCTGAGTGAACAGAATAAAATTTGAATACAAATTGATTTTCGTTTTCGGACGTGCATCAGTTCTGAGGACAGATAAAAGTGCGACACTGAGTCCGACCTTAGAGCAATTTTCAAGCACTCAGACTACATTTCCTCATATTTAAAACATAGGTTAAAGTTGCTAAGCTGTTAAGCCTGCGACCTCGACACCGAGATGCACTTATGGTGAATGTAAAAAGTCAGCACTCTCAAACAACCGCTTTCCTAAAACTTGTGATTCATTGCTTTCCAACGCTTGCCTTTAAGATACTGTTTTAGGTAAAGCTTTGCAAACCCGATAAGAGACTGCTATCACACTGCTCTCCGTGAAGGATGAAAACTGCATACGCCGGAACCTCAGATGCTTGCGGTTCTCCAAACCAAAGCACAAAACCACACACATGGCTGCGCTAGAGCTTTTGAGAACTAGACTGTAAAATGAAACTCAAACATTATAATAAAAAAGTGGTAGCATAATAAAGACTAGATGGTGAGTGCTGTGCGGGTAAACCTCACCCCCTCCTGATATGAAGAGGTGAGCACCCGCCTCCCATGCCAGAATCGTTAATTCAAGCCCCACTCGGAGTGGGTTGGTGGGTGTCAGACTGGAGGGCTTGCATTGGTGCCGTGACCCGGATGGGAGTGAGGTTTACACCGTGTCCTAACTACATGTGACGTGATGCTCCGGCATGCATGTTAAAAGGAGTTTTGTCCCACCCACAACAAATGCACAACATTTCTATTTTAGAAACAGCTTCGATTTCTGTGACGTCGCATCTGAACAAACTACATAAACCGCTATGACAATGATCACCTCTGATGCTGATTATGTGCTTTATTCAGTGTTAAATGCTACTAATGTGAGTTTAAATACCAGTTTACATGACATTTTTTTTGCCATACTGAGAGTGAAGTAGATAGTTTTCCTCAGATCTTGAAAAAACAATAACTAGCAAACATACTTTGAAAATTAAAGGTCCCGTGAAATTTTTATACATTTTTTCGATGTTAGTTTCAGTCTGTTAGTTTTAAGGATATCTATTAGCTGGTGTACTCCAAAACAATGACAAAATTTGTGTTTAGAAAATACAAAACTGACATAAATATGCAAAGTTTGCAGTTGCATCAACAATTTTTTTTTTTTACATCATCACATACTTCAGTTTCTCATCAAATCTTGACCAATCAAATGCTCTCTACTATGTGACATGCCCCACCCCCTTCAAGATGCTTCTTGTTTGCTTTTCATTTGATGCACTTGAGCTCACCCACTCTCACTGGCAGAGCTGTGAGAAAAACCAAATGCTATTGGCTAAAGGGTAGAAGCTACTCTATGTCCCACCCTCTCTTTAGTTTTTAGTTGAGATTACGTCAAACATCAAAAACAAAATCACATTTCAAAGCACTTCATGGGACTTCTGACATTAAAAATGTAACTCTGTGCAAACCAACAAATATCAGTCACTCAACATGCACTTTAAATAATGATAAAGAGGTTTAATATGTTTTAATTACCATTTTGTTGGCAGTGTAGTGCACTACGCTGTGCTTCTGAATGGCTCTGGCATTTAAATGTTTCTGTCGTGTCGTGTCTGGTGCAGACCGCCAAATTGCTTGCCGCTAGAATCTTTTAGAGTCGCGTGTAGTTAAGACACAGTGTTAGTGGGGTGAGGGTAATAGAAGCCAGCAGATGAGATATCAACAGACAAATATCAAGAAGTGCTCTAGTGACAGACGCTAGAGGGCATAGTCTTTAGCCTCCTCATAGAGCACCCATCTCAAATCCAAAAATAGCTGGTTCAAGACCCACTCGATGGGTGGTGGTCAGACAAGAGGGATTACATTGGTGCCGTGACCCGAATGGGAGTGAGGTTTAAGGGGTTGAGTGTAACGGAGGCCAGCAGAAGAGTGCAGATCAAATCAAGCAGAAAACGCGACAGGGCAAGATCTTTAGCCTCCTCATTCCTATGCCACAGGAGCAACATTTTAGGTTGAAAGGGTTTGCACTTGAATATATACAATATTCCTCATTTTTACACATTTTGACCCAGTAATAATTTTATAGTTCTTAATAGTGGAATCCATTTATCCTTTTTAGATTTTTAACATACAAAAAAAAGATATAACCTTCCACATGTCATAATTTGGTTAATATTTGTAATAAACGAAGCAACCTTTAGGTGTCAAAAATACTTATTTTAAAATGCTCAGTAAAGCTGGTTTCAAAAAAATTACAAAATATATTTCGCCTTTTAGATATCTAACACACTTTTGAGACTGAATGTTGCTGAGAGCTGTGGTTTCTCAACTGTGTTTCTGGAGCCCCCCAACATTGCATTGCTGTATCCGAAATCGCCGCATACCCTCATTAACTATCCCCTATTAGTCTAATATAGTCCACTTGAAGGACTGAATGAAACAAGTGAGTGAATTTGAGAGCTGAGTGCACCAGAAGGGATGCCGTTTTGTTTGTGTTTTACTGGTTGATAAATCCTTCAGGCACATTTGGTTTTCAACTTCTTGGTCAGACCTTGTGATAGTTATTTAACACACTGATGAAACCAAGTATTTTGATTTCTGTCATGTACATAAAAGTTACTTTAATTCATTAATAATTTATATAGAAACTTACATCAATAGGATTCCACTAAGGATGCCATCTTGTGGTGAGTAGCGGAAAATTCGATCAGCGCACAAACTGCATTGTGGAATTTATTGAGTGCACTTAATAACATCCACTATAGTTTCAAACACAACTACAAATGGCTACTTCCTCAAACAATGCACTATATAAGGGTATAGGGGAGATATCGGATAAAGTATGTTTTGTTTCTCCTTGGTCAAACACACATGATTCAACTCATTTGTGGAGACTTAAGACCTAAAATAGGTTGGGGGAGGAGGGGGGTGGGGGATGTCTTCATGAATGTGCTTCAGACATGATAACATTCCTTTTTGGACTACACAATACCAACGTTTGAACTTCAGAAGAGTAAAGAAAGCAATCTTTTGGTGGAAAAACCCTTATTTTCATTTCTGACGCACATCAGTTCTGAGGACAGATACAAGTGTGACACAGAGTCTGGTCTAAGAGCAATTTTCATGCACTCAGACTAGATTTCCTCATATTTAAAACATAGCTTAAAGTTGCTACAAGCTGTTAGCCTGCAATCTTGACACTGAGATGCACTTATGGTGAATGTCAGAAGTCACCGCTCTCGAACAAGCGCTCCTGGGAACATGCGATACATTGCTGCTTTCCGACGGCTGCCTTTGAGATACTGTTTTAGGTAAAGCTTTGGCTGTGTTAGAGCAAACCTGATAAGAGATTGCTATCGCGCCGCTCTCTGTGAATGATGAATAGTACACACGCCATCAGAACCTCAGATGCTCGCGGTTCTCCAAGTCTTGTGCACACAAGCCAAAGCCCAAACCACACACATCAAACTCAATGCCAAACACACCAGTCCAGTATTAAGCTGTTTATCTCACTCGCTAGAGCTTTGGAGAGCTAGACTATAAAATGAACTGGTAACTTTACCCATGTAAAAACATGGTAGGAATATTATGTATTGCATCTAAATGTACATAAACCCTTGTTTTACACATTCGTGTGTCCTTTGACCCAATGGTTTCTATAAAGTTTATAGGTTTTAGTAAGGGAAATCAGCAATTCCAATATTATAGATGTGAAATTTGCTTAAAACTTGACAGAGAATGTACATCTGACACAAGTCTTGTCGTCGATCACAGTTGTAAGAGCAACAAATAATAACTTGACTTGTAGTTGATCATTTGGAAAAGTGGCAGAAGGTAGATTTTTCCGATTAATCATCTGTTGAACTGCATCCCAATCATCACAAATACTGCAGAAGACCTATTGGAACCCGCATGGACCCAAGATTCTCACAGAAATCGATCAAGTTTGGTGAAGGAAAAATCATGGTTTGGGGTTACATTCAGTTTGGGGGCTTGCGGGAGATCTGCAGAGTGGATGGCAACATCAACAGCCTGAGGTATCAAGACATTTGTGATGCCCATTACATTACAAACCACAGGAGAGGGCAAATTCTTCAGCAGGATAGCACTCCTTCTCATACTTCAGCCTCCACATTAAAGTTTCTGAAAGCAAAGAAGATCAAGGTACTCCAGGATTGGCCAGCCCAGTCACCAGTTATGAACATTATTGAGCATGTCTGGGATAAGACGAAGGAGGAGGCATTGACGATGAATCCAAAGAATCTTGATGAACTCTGGGAGTCCTGCAAGAACGCTTTTTTTGCCCTTCCAGATGACTTTATTAATAAGTTATTTGAGTCATTGCAGAGATGTATGGATGCAGTCCTCCAAGCTCATGGGAGTCATACACAATAATAATTCTTTTTCCACTGCACTGTGACTTTATATTCTATACTGTACATTATTTCTGTAAAGTGACAAGACTTTTGTCTAACCAAAGTCAGACCTTACTGTCCTAATTAAATAATTAAAAATCAAGGCATGATCATATTTTATTTTGGTAAAATAAGTGTAATCTAGAGGCCTTTGCCTTTCATATAAGCCACTTCTAATACCAAATGATCCACTAGAATAACAATCAACTTCAATAAACTTGGATAGGTGAAAAGACTTTTGTCAGGCAGTGTATATGTTAACGGTATATTGAAACATGTTTATATTTTCCAAAAAAGTAACCAGAGTTAAGGGATCAGAAAAAAAATAACAATATGTAAACGTGTTTTATATTTTAATTGAGGGAAATAAAAGTGCGTCACAGTATGGACATGACCCAAAAGTTTGCGAGTATAAAGTAAACAACAAACTTCAAAATTCAGTGAATTAAACTGCATAACCAAAAAGAAATAATACTAATCAAGGATAAAAGTTGGCTCTCTAAAGAACAAAAAAAGTATTTATTTTACATTAATGAGGAAAAAGCTCTGTTATGTATGTAACATATCTCCGTTATGGATGTGACGGATGGAAAATTGGCAACTTGGTAAATAAAATAAAATTGTTGGAAAACGCTGACAGAGACATTTTTGAATATTTTTATAATACTGTAAAATACAAACCTACACAAGCAATTTAGAAAGAGTTTCTCTATTTTGGAAAAATAAATTCCTGGCAAGGTTGAGATTTGCATGAAATTTGTGTTATAATTCTCCTTTCGAAACTGATCCAAAACAAATCATGAAAACAAAACACAGTTATTAAACAATACAACATTATGAATATGAGACTGTACAAATTGATATGAATTAGCCAGTAATTCCTTAATTTATAGACTACGTTGTCAAAATGACATCATTAAAGTGGACCTATTATGCAAAAATCTTTTTTATAAGGGGTTTAATCACAGTTGTGTGGCAATAGTCTGTGAATATAACCAGCATCTAATGGTAAAAAGTATATCATTCTATTTTTTTAAATCACATTTCATAAAAACAGTCTGGAGAAACACTTTGATTGACATGTGTCATCAGAGGGGGAAGCCCCGTCCATTAGTGATGATCTCTCCCTCATTAGCATAGGATGTTGGTTTTGCTTTTGAATCTGCCACTATGCTGACACACAGGCATTTGTAGCTCCGCCCTCTTTTGAAAAGAGCACAATCTCATTTGAATTTAAAGCGACAGTCACCAAAATGGCACAATTAGTATCAAAGCCTAAAAGGGGCAGTTATAATAAAACATTATTTGTGCTGTATTTTGACCTTAATCTTCACATACACACTCTAGGAACATCAGAGACTTATTTTACATCTTGTATAATAGGTCTCCTTTAAAGGTGCATGAAATGTCCTGTTAGAGTTACACATTTTCACCGTATACAGTAAAGGAACCAATTTAAACCAATTAACAAGTTTTTTACAGAAGCACTTTTACAGTCTTAAATGTTTCAAATTCCCATGCTTTTTACAGTGTATTTAACAACCTCTCTTCTCGCAATCTGCAGCTTTCCCTTTCCCTCTCTCTCTCTCTCTCTCTCTCTCTCTCTCTCTATTTAACTTGCATCCTTCTCATTTGTGTGTGTCTCTCTCTGGGGAACACGGCCTCATCCAGCAGAAGCACAAACTGTGTCTTCCACTTTTTAGAAATGTAACCTGCGCAGACTCTGCTTTCGCAATAGTCGCAGACAATCGAGACAGCCTTTGTCTGCTCTCTGGGCTCATGTTTCTTTTGTTCAGGAAAGTTCTTCCCATTCACATTGGGCTTGTGAGTGATCATACCGCGAGACACCCTCAGTTTGCAACAGAGCCGAACACTTCCCCGAAATGAGAGCGAGGACTGATTAGCGACTGCTGTGTGATGTTTCTACTTGCGTCACACTTTTTTCTCCCTCCCCAGCGTTTTATTTTTCCTTTCCATTATTCCAAGCCTAACAATCTTTTTATACAAAAAAAAACCCTATATCTGAGTGCATAAGTTGCAGAGAAATGAAAACGAAGCCTATGATCAAATCTCACCATTATCCTCCACTGACAGGGTGAATACCGGCTCACAAAATGAATAGTGTGGGGTTGCTAGGCAACGTGCAGATTCTGACGATAACCACGTACTGTAACATGAAGAGAGAAGCTGAAGTCTGATCACATGACTGTGACCGAGCACAAAATCATAAAGCGCTGCTATCGACTTCTAAATGATGTTGAAGGGGGCTACGCAACGGATTTTAAACAATCATGTTTGCCTGCAGTTTATTGTTTGGCGGATGCTGGATACCGATTGGCCACTTAAAGCAGCTGGAAATTACATGAAGCAGAAAACACAAAGGGAACACTGTGTGGGAGAATTCAGTTCATGGTTTGTTAGATCACTGTCAGCTGCTTTCCTATTTTCTTTTTTGGCCTTAATAGATGGTACAGTGAAGGATTTGACTGCACTCTAAACAATATCTTAAGTAACAGTTTCTGTATTTTGTGATTTACAGGTGTTGTCCCTTTACATATGGATACACTGTAAAAAGTGATTATTTACTTTACTCAAAAAGAGTAAACTCGTTGCCTTAAAAGTAAGTAAGTAATGCTATTTATATAGTGCATTTATTGTGTATGGCCATACACCCAAAGCGCTTCACAATCATGATGGGGGTCTCTCCACACCACCACCAATGTGCAGCAGGACATCGGCGCTAGTGTGCTCACCACACACCAGCTATTGGTGAAGTGGAGAGAAAGTAATAGAGCCAATTCGGTGGATGGGGATGATTGGGAGGCCATGATGGGTAAGGCCAATGGAGGGAATTTGATCACCTGATCAAGAGAAGTGTCATGGGATTTTTAATGACCACAGAGAGTTAGGACCTCAGTTTAATGTCTCATCCGAAAGACGGCGCTCACTGACGGTATAGTGTCCCCATCACTATACTGGGGCATTGGGACTCACACAGACCACAGGTTGAGTGCCCCTTGCTGGCCTCTCTAACACCACTTCCAACAGCAACTTGGTTTTTCCATGTGGTCTCCCATCCAGATACTGTCCAGGCTCAGCCCTGCTTAGCTTCAGTGAGTAACCGGTCTTGGGCTGCAGGGTGATATGGCTGTAGCCAGCGACAAGTTGACTTTACCTAAATTAGTGAGTTAACCCATTACCTTAAAACCCTTAACTAAATGAACTATGTGCATAATTATAAATATTAAGTTTAATAAACATAACAGTTCCAAGTTTCAATGGGTTTACTCACTTTATTTTGAATAGTTTTTTACAGTGTATGACTTGACTGCGCTCTAAAAAATATCTTGAAAATATCATTATGCGACCTTGATTTTTGCTCTGTTGACTTTTGATGTTACAAGTCATTTTAGGTGTTTGAAACATTATATTGTATAAAGTTATAACATATATAGAATTAACTTTGTAAAATAACAGAAAAAGCATACTTGCAGTTTATTACCAGTTATTATACAACACCAACCCAGACAATATCAATTCAAATGATTAAAAATGTCAATAAAAGTCACTTTTTCAAACTTTTTAACACCAAAAGTAGTTGGAGGAAAGATCAAGGTCGATAACACAATTCAAAAGCATAAATAAATGGAAAAAACCCTGAAACACAAAATACGGAAAACTTTACAGATATTTTTTTACAGTGTGGAAGGAAAAGTTTTAACTTGTGGCACATAGGCTTAAAAGTTTCAGTGGATTTAGCAACTCTTAAACCAGTCTGGTCATTTTCCGCTCTCCAGGGCATTTTCTCCTTTTCAGAGCATTCACTGTAAACCCTGGAGATGCTTGTTTGTGAAGTCCCAGCAGATCAGCAGTTTCTGCAATACTCGGATCTGCCTTTCGCATCAACAACCATGCCACGTTCAAAGCCACGTAAATGACCTTTCTTCTCCATTCTGATGCTCAGTTTGATCTTCAGCAGGTCACTGAGCTTAACTCAAAGCTAAACTCCTAAATGGGAGTAAATAGTCACTGGCAAGTGCTTGGCAAATCTGATGTTGGCAGTTATTAAACAAATAGAGTACTTCATGACATATACACATAAGAATAAGTTGAATTGATACAAAAAGATAGGCCTAAATCCATTTTCTTTTTTTTTGGCCTTAATATTAAGTATTAGGCAGGCTCAGTGGTTAGCACAGTCGCCCCCCGTTTTCCTCTGGGTGCTCCGGTTTCCCCCACAGTCCAAAGACATGCGCTATAGGTGAATTGAATGAACTAAATTGGCTGTAATGTATAAGTGTGTATGTGAATGAGTATGTATGGGTGTTTCCCAGTACTGGGTTGCGGATGGAAACCCATCCGCTGCGTAAAACATATGCTGGAATAGTTGGTGGTTCATTCCGCTGTGGCAACCATAATATCTGTTAATTAACCGATTAATCCAAATGTTCCGGTAACATTTTACAATAGGGTTGTATTAGTGTGTATGTTAATCAATGCACTTGCTAACATAAACAATGAACAATACATTTATTACAGTATTTATTCATGTTTGTTAATACTAACTTACAGTGCATTAGTGAACATGAATTTGGATGTTAATAATGCATTTGTAAACGTTGAATTATGATTAATAAATGCTTCACAAGTATTGCGCATTGTTGATTCATGTTAGTAAATACATTAACTAATGAAACCTTATTGTAAAGTGTGACCAATGTTCCTTTACGTATGGATTTAAATTGCATTATGGCAGTAAAGTGCATACTTTGCAGTAAAGTGGATTTTTATTGTGCTTTAAGTCTAACTCTTCGGTTAATGATTAATGATTATATAATTCTTGATTATTGGGTTAAGAGCATCAATTGTTGTTTAAGAAAATAATCAAAATTAATAACCCTAACTTTTTTCAGTGTGTGCCCTGCATGCTCATTTGCTACACAAGTGGTTCCCAAACTTTTCAGCCCACAACCCCCAAAATTACAATGCAAGTACAAAGACTCGTGAACCCCATTATCAAATATATATATGTGGTTATAAATATACAAACTTTCCACACACACAAATATGCCTATATAAACATGAGCATATTGATACACAAGAAAATAACAAAAATATAAATTTTTATAGTAATATATTACATTTGTTTAATTTTAACATTCCATAATGAAATGGGTTGGGACAATTTTTGGAGTACAGCAAGTCTATTCTCGGTTTAATTTTGAAGACCGCCACACAAAAATCATCCTCCACATTCAGTTGTGACCTTGATTTATTTTGAATGTACTGTAGGTGAGTTGCAAAAAAGTTTTAGAAACTGATGCTATTCCTGCGTAGGTAATTTAACGCAATATTCACAGGGGTGACAATTCAATAAAAATTGTTATGCTTTTTGTTTTGCATGGAATTTATTTTTAATGTAACTATTCTTATTTTTTGTTAATCAGTCCCTCCAGGACTTTTCAGTAAGATTTTTTATTTATTTTTGCACCCTAAAATGATTTGGTGAAGGCTTTTTTTTACAAAACATTTGCTATTTTTTGCTTCAAATCTCTTGTTACAATGTAAAAAAAATGCTGGGGTCCACACAATTCCTTCATGCTGTCCCAACACAAACCGATGAAGTTAACTTAATTGTTTTTTGATAATTTAAGTGGATTGAACTTAAAACAATTAAGTTGTCCCCAAAAAAGCCTCAAGAATTGGGTTGATTTAGTTCAATTTAAATAAGTAGTTTGAACAACCAGCAAAAAAAAATTGAGTGTATGCTGTGAATATGCACACAATTCTCAAGAACTATTGGACTTGCAAAATCTTGGAGGGACTGGTTAATTATGGACAAAATATGGTAACTCTAAAAATGTTATAATATTTATTTGATTTTTGGAAATTACCAAGCAACACCCCATTCATTGTCGTGCGACCCCCACTCTGGGAAGCACTGCACAACATCACTGAGAAAAGCAAACAATCAGTTAACAACCCCAGAGCTTACAACAGGTCTATCTTTAAAGCTTCATCAGTTATAGTTGAGAATCAATTTCCATTTGGAGTAAAAACGAATGGTGTTTTTATCCTGCGACCCGACACTATAAGATGGAATCTTTGCAGACGACACTACAGCTACACATGTTGGAGCATTTTGTGGAACTAATGCATTGAGAACTATTAAACCAACTGCAATTAAACACTACAGGATCTGCCGCTTTGACATTAAAGACAGAAAAGCAGAACAAGCCTGAAAATGACTCTAAAAGGCCTAACCCACGATTAGCAAATTTGCATCGATTTGTTGATCCAGGAACACGTCCCACTTAGCGAAATCACAGTAAGTGTGTTGAGCGTATCCGCTAACCACTAGGCGTAACCGAGTAAACATGAAAATACAGCCTGTTGCCTGTTGGAGAACATCTCGGAGAGTCGACACGCGTGCATGAATCATTTTGCAAATCCAGGCTCTGATTCATGTTTTCATTCATGCGTCTAGGGTTTTGGCTACTACAAAATAGATTTATCATACACTATTCATCCACTACCAGCTTGGGCACAGCTCGCTGAGTTTTAACAGTGCAAAACTGTGCCATTAGGAAGTTGCTTTCAGAAGCTAGTATCTTCCTAGTAGGGGATCCAGCTGTAAGTATCAATAAGCATCACAAACCCACAAGCTCAAGTCAATGAGCTGCTGCGACTCTCTCACAGCGCTGAGGAAACCAGTCAGCAGTAAACTGTAAATACACTGATGCAATGGGCTATGGAAGACATGCTATGCTGCTTCAGATTTTTTAAAAACATGTATTAAAAGGTCACTGTACTATAAGAGGATATAAATACTGGGCACAAAAAAAAAAAGATTTACACATTACCGTTTACTGGTTTAGTCACACACACACACACACACACACACACACACACACACACACACACACAG
>CAIGQV010017835.1:23894782-23918396 GCA_903798115.1 Danio jaintianensis
CACACACACACACAGTTTATACTTTTATTCAGCAATTCTGCATTAATATTAACAAAAGTGACAGTAAAGTCCATTATAATGTTTGAAAAGTTTTCTATTTCAAATTAACTCAGAAAATGCATCATAGTTTTTTAGCACTGATTCTAATGATACAAATTTATATAACAGTTCTGTCTGGTTCTTGAATTTGATTGGTTGATAGCCGTGCGATATTCTGCCAGTAACAGCACTCGTCCAGCCTCTTAACCCTTCACCCTTGTGTATTACTCCGCCCACATACAGCAACAAGCAGAGGACACTCGACAGTTTGACAAATATTGCTGCTGTTGAGCAACATAATGTACTTTTGAGGCTTTTTTTAGTCAAGACTGTAGTTGTTTAGATTGCAACTATGCAGTTTATTTATAAGGATAGTGCCTATTTTAAAATATTTATAATTTCTGAGAGACATCGGCGGCCATTAGCCTGTCATACTGAGCAAAGACGGTTGACGTTGTCCATCCACAAGATGGCGACAGAGACCGCATAATAAGCCCTTAGAGAAGAAACAATACAGCGTAATTTTAAACTACAGCTGATCAAATCATTATTAAACAGGTAAATGATATTATGTGTCGATCTCTCTCTTTTGTATGTTGTAGTGCTGTATTTATACCATTTTATTGTAGTGTATTGAGTGTGAGATGGGACTTGCATATCAGGAATGGGTGTTGTGTTGGCAGAAAAAAAGAAAAAATGCCCGCATGTGTTTAGCGTTTTTCCTTATCGCAAACTCAACAGCAATCTGGTAGTGATTGGGGTGCTTTTTTGGGGGGTTAATTATTGTGATATCCAAATTGCAACAGAGAAATACTGTAGACTGTAATAGACTGTAATACTCTGTAATACTGTAGGGAGATATCTCTGCAGACTGCCAGCCTTATAATTTTAAAATGTCAGCAAAATCACCTGTTTTATCTTCACTTTAGACATTACGCTAGAGAATCATTCAAACACTAGCTCTAAAGTGACGTTGGTGAATTAGTAACGGCTTCTGCTGTTCTGACGTCGGCTGCAGATGTGAATGAATGGCGGAAGAAAGTAGTTCCTCTTACAAAAGGGTTTTGAGACTCTTTGTGTTTGATTTTCCTTTTTATATACACGATTATGGTGTCAAACTGTTGTATAAATGCAATTTCACACTCGTAGCAGTGCGATGGGGCTGTATATCGTCACTGGTGGGACGCTAAGGCACACGGCCTGCAGCCTCGTGCCAACGCACGCCTCCCACCAGTGCCAATATACAGCCACATAGCACTGCTACTTGTGTGATATTGCTCATATAACAAATCTTTTTTACTAAATCTATTGCTCACACATAATGCATTTTAAGTGCTTTTTTGCTTGTTTTTTTATTTATTTACACGCTTGTGCAGTCAAACTGTTGCATAAATGCAATATCACACTCATATCTGAGAGATACAGCTCAACAGTATATCAACACAGCTGTGATTTCCTGCAGTTTTTATTTTCTGTAAACCATTTCTAGGGTTTACAGAGAATGGTCAAAAAAAAGTGAGAAAACACAGCCTGCTGGTTAGGAACAGCTATTTTGAATAACTAGATAATGTCATGTGTTTTGTAGAAAGAGATGAGGATCTTGCATGAAACCAACTCACTTTCAACTTGCAACCCATTCAAAGTGAGTTACACGGTTAGACTTTCCAGCAATTTTACAGTTATTTACTTCAAAAGAGCCCAGTAAAATGCCACATACATTCTTTACAGTTCACTACTGTAATATGCACTGCATTGTGTGTCCTTTTAAAACAGTTAAAATAACTTACTTTAACTGTAACTTTTAAAAGTAACTTTTCCTTCGGCTTAATCCCTTATTTATCAGAGGTCGCCACAGCGGAATGAACCGTCAACTAATCCAGCATACAGTATGTTTTACACAGTGGATGCCCTTCTAGCTGCAACCCAGTACTGGGAAACACCCATACACTCTCGCATTCACACACACTCATACACTATGGCCAATTTAGTTCATCCAATTCACCTATAGCACATGTCTTTTGGACTGTGGGGGAAACCGGAGCAACAGTGCTAACCACTATAAAGTTATGGTAACTAATAAACTTAACTTTTCTGAATTTGATTGTAATACAATAATGTGCAACTTTTGTTAAGCTGCTTTGAAACAATAATTATTGTGAAAAGCGCTATACACAAAAACTTGAATTGAATGTATCACCTTCATGTACCTTATTTAGCTAGGAGAAATAAAAGAAATACTCACATATCCTCGCTGGATGAATAATGAGATACCCAACGGTCGGCTGATGGGTAAAAATTGTACAGTGGTTGTCCAGACAGCCTAAGCTATGATCCTGAATAAGCGTTGTAACAACATTCACCAACAACGTAGAACCCTCAACCTTTTAATAAAGGTTGGTACAACTCTGTTAGAAGGCTACTACATAGAGGCTGTTAGATTTTGCTGTGTTTGGCTTAAACGGTCTTGGGTGGCTCGCCAATGTATTAGATTACTCGAATACATAAAATAAGTAAGCTGACCAAAGTTCTTACAGGGAGAAGACTTTATTGAAGACAGTGAATAGTACAGTTCCTCAGCATCTATGTTAACTCGTCTGTCTTCAAGTAACTTAACCCAAAGATCTGCTTGTGGGACATTACTTTATACTAACTACAAACAAACCATTGTGTATTTACTCAGCTCAGTAGGAACCTCTTATCAGGGGTCCGTTCTTCGTACCTCGCTTAAATGATCTAAGATGATTTGACAGTATCTGGATCTTTTAATCTTAATAACTGATCTCTGGCTAATTTGGTTCTTTAAATAAGTTCGCAAATCAGATTAAAATGTCAGGATGAACTGATTGGAGATCGCTGTGTGTTGTGAAGGACAGATCTATCGATCCTCGAAATCATGATCAGCAATGCTGATTGGCTGACGGCACAGCAGCGTAATGACATCATCTGATTAATATTCAATTAATAAAAAATTTATAAAATTCGTAGTAAACGGTTTGTTAAATATGATACGCAATAACTTTCCATATTTGTTGTGGGCTGCAGGCTTTACCCTTTCATGTGTCAAGAATATTTTGCAATTTATTTAGTTTGACATTTTAGAGCGGATATTCTTTATTATAGTAGCCTAGGCCTATTTAAGTTTCTTAATCGGCGAATTTAAAATAATTTAGCATAAAAAAGCATTTTGATATCGGTAAAGGTGTCTGCAACTTCTGCAAAGCATCAAATCACTGTCACATTAGCTGTCAAAACATGTGCGTGACTGCATAGATTATTATTCCTTTAAAAAAACAAACAAAAAACTGTCGCATATTGTGCATATCTATTATCATACACAAATTGCAAAGCTGGGTCGGTACCTTAAAATAGTATGCATTTGTATCTAAAAAGTCAATATTAATAAATGTTCTCTTTGATCCCCTTGGGGAGAACCACCCAATTTTGTACTTTTATTTCAAAGTGCAGATTGCATAAGTTTTATTTATATATTTTTTAAAACTTATATGTATATAAACATAAATATTATTAATTCTTTAATATTAAATATGACTAATTATTATAAATTAAAAATGTATATATATAAACTTTTTTTTAAACTATTTTACTTTTTTCCCAAGTGTATGTAATCTATAGATTACTACTGTAAGAAAATATCAGCATTCGGTACATACTTTCAGTATTACCTTTGCTTGAGAAGACTCGATCTAATCCTGTTTATATGAAATAAGCCTGCTCCCGAGCAGGTTTGAGCTACCAGAACTGTTGCTTTGACAACTCTCAGATGAGTTTTGAAGAACGAAACAATCCTAGATTGTGTCAAATCGTCAATAACCAAATCCAGCTAATTGAGTAATCCACGTATGAAGAACGGACCCCAGATGTTTTTAGCTGTTGTTTTGTTTATACCCATTGAGGTCACACTTATCATAAAAGGATCATTTAGTATAGTTCACACCTATCCGTTTGTAGGGGTTGATTGAACTGACGACATCAGAGTTCATTCAATGTAAGTCCAACTGAACTAAAATGCACAATCTTTCAAGGCTAAATTCTGCGTTTGTTGGAAATTTCAGTCCAACAGCCACAAAGGAAGAGGCCAGAAAAGCACCTTCAACTACTGTGAAAGACACAGTCAGATCATTTATGCTTTTATCATTCCTGAGAGTTTGGTCTCTGCTGCAACATTTCCCAAAAAAAATCCTTAAAATGCACTTACTGACTATTAAGTGCACTTCAAACTGTCAACCTTTAGATCATTAGACGCCTTCCGAAAATGGAGAGCAGAAAAAGGCAAGAAAGAGAACCGAAAAAACAGAGCGAGAGGAAGTAAATAAGTCATATTGTTTTCCCCCATCTGACTATTTATGAACTCATCTAATGCTCTAGGTGACAGTTTTTGGTTTAACATTTAAATAATTTTCCCATCAGAATTCCATTGGTGGCAGAGAAGGATGAGATTTAAATGTGCAATGAAATTTCACCGTCCCACGATCCTCCTCGGCACACACACACAAACAAACATGCTATACATCGAGCCCGGCTGCTCGACCCGAGAAACATCTCACTGTTTTCCACACTATAATGGAACCTTTGCTTTCTTTTCATTTACATTTGTTTGAACAGGGCACCTGGCACGGCACAGAAATCATTGCACGGCGGGAGAACTATTTGCATTGTAGCTCCATTTGCTCCGATGAATTTTTCAGGAAGATGTGACAACCTCATGCATACTGATATGATGCCTGCGTTTTTGCATACGGGCTGCTACCGAACGGGTCTTAATCTTGCATTAGGGCTAAAACACCTAAACGGCACACGTTGAGAAGCCAAAAGAGATGAGAGTCTACTGTTCTGAGGCCGACTTGAATGAGTGTCCCCTGTCTCACGAGGTTACAGCGCCAGCTCCTCAACTCCGGCACTCGCTAAATAATGAGACAAGACAAGAACAGTAGAACTAATCTAACAGCTTTAAAGAGTGCGAGGAACTAGATGAGTGAGGGGAGAGCGGGAGGTGAGACGATGCGGGGAGAGAAAAGAGAAGGAGCAGATAAGACATAATCAGGCGTGAATACAATCTACAAAACGTACAGATATAATTTGGTATTCCAGCAAGGGCTCCTGCCTCAGCGGTGAGGCGAAGCAATCATCATTTGCAGGAGAATGTGCCGAGAGTCTCTTTTAGATCACTGCTGCTCAAACGCATCAGTCAAGTTCTCAGACAGACCCTGGATCAGTGGCTTTTATTCAGACAGGTAGCTGAAATACCGTTTTTTGGGGTTTCGTTGAGAGAAAAAATTATGATGCTATTAAGGCTGCACGATACTCAGAAAACATGCGATGTTGTTGTTAAGTGTTGCGATAACGATATTTAGAACTTTTAAAAACAGCATTTATTATTATTTTTAATTTATGTCATGATCATACTAAAATAAACAGGTAATAGGTATTTTTCTGAGCTAATTCAATTTAAAAACTATGTCAAGGTGCAAGCATTTAGACTTTAAGGGTGCTTTCACATCTGTGGTTCGGTTCATTTGGTCCGAACCAAGGGCAACAAATGATACATTGTAGCATTTTTCTGCCGGTTTTGGGTCCTTTTCACACCACACTGATTGCTTTGGTTCGAACCAGTTGAAAATAACCAAAATGCAACCATGTGACAAAATTCACATTGGCCAGATGTTATTGAACGTATTTCCTGAGCTGCTTTACGATTGGTCAGAATTAACATGCGGGAAAATGCCAATGGAACTCCCACAAGTAAACAAACCAGCAGACACAAAATGTTGCTTTTTACTATGGAGGGACGACTGCGCTGGCTCATTGTATCCCCGGTCATAGTATACTATATAGTTTGTATACATCACTTTAGACAAACTATACATTTCAAGAATGAAGCGCGGCTGCGGCTGGAAAACAATGTTTTAATGCATTGCAAATGGCGAAGGCGCATCGCAAGTCACTTCAGGAGGAGGCGTGAATTAATTTGCATGAATTAATAAACTGCGACATGGTCATCTTCCGGAAATATTACCACGATCCATCAGGTAATGTTTTCCCCTCTCTCTCTCTCTGTTTAAAATTGTTGGTAAAGCAACAAATATTTTCCCTCCACATCCCATAATGGACAGCGCGTCGGCCTACGGCAGCTGGATTAGTCCAAAAGGGTGCAGTACTTTTTGCGGTTGGGTTTGTTCTAGTTCGGATCATGTTCTTACCACAAACGAACTGCTCCAGGATTCGTTTAAAAGCGTACCGAGACCACCTCTTCAAGGAGGTCTCGGTACGCTTTTTTGGTCCGCTTTTGGTGCACACTCGAGTGGGATTGCTACACTCACACCTGCCCAAACAAACCGCACCAAGAGGGAAAACAAACTCTAGTGCGATTCAACCGAACTAAATAAGGCAGGTGTGAAAACACCCTAAAACACTATGAATAACTGAAATCCTCTGTGGAAATTGATTCTTATTGGCTGTTATCGTTTACCTCTCTTCATTCATTCATTTTCCTTCAGCTTAGTCTCTATTTCAGAGGTCGCCACATCGAATGAACCACCAACTATTCCAGCATATGTTTTACGCATGCGGATGCTCTTCCAGTCACAACCCAGTACTGGGAAACACCCATACACACTCATTCACACACACACGCACACGCACACATACACTACGGCCAATTTAGTTTATTCAATTCACCTATAGCGCATGTCTTTGGATTGTGGGGGAAACCAAAGCACCCGAACACAGGGAGAACATGCAAACTCCACACAGAAACGGCAACTGGCCCAGTCGTGACTCAAACCAGCGACCTTCCTGCTGTGAGGCAACAGTGCTAACCACTGAGCCACCGTGCCACCCGTTTACCCATCTTGTCTCCCAGATTTTAACAGAACCTGCTGGAAACGTGGGAATGAAGATAGTAAAGGCCCCATCTGATTGGTCAGATTTGGATATATATAATTTGCTCTATGGATATTGCATATACACCATTATCGGGATAACAATAATTTTTCAATATAATTTGCAGCCCTAGATGCTATTATGTGGAATTTTGTTAATCAGACTTCAAATAAATCAAACAATAAATGTTTGAAAGCTGGATCCATATGTGCGATTAGGATCAGGTTTGCTATGTTTTATGTTAATTAAAGCTGCGTCCAAAATCGAATACTCGAGTACACTGAAAAAAAATTATTTTGGCAAAATTGTTGCAAACAATTTATATGGGCTGAATTTAAACAAACTAATTAAATTTAGTATTGTTCAAATTAACTTGTTTGTTTAAATTAGCCCAAATAAATAGTACATTTTTAATAAATAATTTGAATAAATGTAAATTTATTTATAGCAGCGACAAAAAGAAAAACCTCCACTATTGTGGAGCACTCTTCCCATCCTTTACATGGTTCCTTTAATCCTTTAAGTTACTTCCGTCTGGCACACGGTATAAAGTCCTTTTAGCAAAAAAGAAAAAGTACAAGAACTAGTACAAAAAAAAAAAAAAGTAAAAACTTTTTTTTTTGTAAAAAGTCTAGTAAAGAACGCATTTATTCCCACTGCCATTGGTTTTTCACAGGATTTTTGAAATATTGTGTAAGTGTATTTAGGTTTTGCTGTTGTGTGTGAGGGTGTCACGGTGGCGCAGTGGGTAGCACAATCGCCTCACAGCAAGAAGGTCGCTGGTTCAAGCCTCGGCTGGGTCAGTTGGCATTTCTGTGTGGAGTTTGCATGTTCTCCCCGTGCTCACATGGGTTTCCTCCAGGTGCTCCGGTTTCCCCCACAAGTCAAAGACATGCACTATAGGTGAATTGGGTAAGCTAAATTGTCCGTAGTGTATGTGTGTGAATGAGTGTGTATGGATGTTTCCCAGTGATGGGTCGCAGCTGGAAGGGCATCCGCTGCATAAAACATATGCTGGATAAGTTGGCGGTTCATTCTGCTGTGGCGACCCCAGATTAATAAAGGGACTAAGCCGAAAAGAAAATGAATGAATGAATGTTGTGTGTGAGCCTATGTCTATAGACAATTTTCTAACCCATGTGGGATAGACAATAAAGTTTATTGAATTAAATAGAATTTAATTTTTTCATTGAAATATTGAATTGAATTGTTAAAAAAGAAATTGTAAATCCAATTCATCTTTTTTTTTTTTTTCAGTGTAGTTGCTACATTTGAATTTGAACTTACTACACGACCGTTAGAAAAGTGCATTCTATATGTAACGGAGGCCAGCTAAGTGAAACTCTAACTCACATCCATCGTTTAAATCAGATTTGGAGAAGTCAGATTTTATGCTGTTCAGATGACAAACAACTCACTGGATTTAGGTCTGATCCATACTGATTCATCAAGTTTCGCAGCTAGAAGTACTTGTGTTCCAATACTTGCTTGAACTTTGTTTTGATCCTCAACAAATACACCACTTCAGCTTAGAAAACACAGAACCACCAAGGCCAACAAAAATCAAGATTCATTAAATGCATCATAGGGGCGACACGGTGGCTCAGCACTCAAACCAAGAAGGTCACTGGTTCGAGTCCCGGCTGGGTCAGTTGGCATTTCTGTGTGGAGTTTGCATGTTCTCCCGTGTTCGCGTGGCGGTTCATTCCGCTGTGGCGACCCTTGATGAATAAAGGGACTAAGCCGAAGGAAAATGAATGAATAAAAAATTGACTAAACTGAACTTCAACTCTGTAATCTGGACTTTACTAGGAGTTCTATGTTAAGGTGCTTTGACACAATCTACATTGTAAAAGCGCTATATAAATAAACATGAATTGAATTGAATAAATGCATCATTTGCAGTGGAAAAATTACACTATTTGGATTCCAACTTCAACAACATCCTCAATTATTTATTTATTTATGCTTTAATGCCATATCAGAAGCATTGGCTATATTCATGGCAGCATTGGTAATAAATATTCAATACACAATTTACAAACATAACAGTTTCTTTATGAACACGAAACAAAACAAACAAAACATACAGATGGCCACAATATTAAAAGTAATAAAAGGTCATAGAAGATGGTCAATTTAATCAGTCATAAATGTTCTTAAATGTTTCCAGAAGGCACCTTTTTAAACATTCCCACTAAAATATTATCTAAAATAAAATATCATTTAAAAAATATACACTTTTAAAATATTTTTTATAGTTAAATTATTCTTGCACAAGTCACAAGTTGGTTTCTCTTCAGTCCTCTCTCCAAAGCCCCATCCTCTAAACATGTGCCAGCCAATCAGAAATACTCTCTCTTTTGTGTATTTGGCTTGCTGATTTCTGATTGGCTGAAGACTGTGCTCTACTGCTCCCCGGACTGTTTTTATTTTCCATTCAACTGATGAAGCACTCAAAGCTCTCTTAATGCACACTATCATGCGCATTAATTATAATAAGGTGTTGGTGGAGAGAGGGATGTATTGATGTTTAACAGGTTCATGAGTTCGATATAATTGACAACAACATCTGCCATGAAGCAGCCAAGCATTTCTCTGTCTATTACAAGTCCAATTGTCTTTAAAGAGCTTGCCGCCTTGCAGACTCGGAAAAACACCCTGTCTCGACACCCCCATTAAACCGGAAAATAATGACTGAGCACAAATGGACCGAGCTCCATTCGCAACATGAATTACATCATACCGGTAAATGGAGTGACCCGTCCTAATTAGAGGACAGAATAACAGGATTGTTACAGTAATCTTGGCCTGCTGCTCTGCGGCGCCGCTGTCATTGACTGAGAGCACAAAAAAAAAAACAGAAGCGGGAACTCAAGCTAAATCTATTCATTAGCCATAGTCTCCAATGCAATCAATAACACGCCTTTCCAATTACACCAGCCGAGATCCACAGGAAATTCGTGCTGTATTTAAAGCGGTTAGAAGCACGGACTGTGGCGTGACTTCTCCGCCAGACTCCCCTCGAGTCTAACAAACTAGAAACTAAAAGCAACTCTCACCCCTTACTGGGTTCTTCTCATTTTAATATGCACCCGGAAAATGTGTTTTCATCTTCCTAATTGACCGCAGATTCAATACGGCCTCAGCTGTGATTCAAACCACTTTTTTTTTTCTTCCCCGGAGCTATAAAAATTCTTTATACGCATTTTAATCAATGTTTTCATAGATACATCTGCGGGAAATGATCAGGATAATGAAATATAACACAGTCTGTTTACATCCACTTCAGCGGGCCAATCTCGCCACGGAGATTGCAGAGTTCGGCTTAAGGGGCAACAGACGCAAACGCTGTATTTTGTTTACAAAACCCTCAATAAGTGACTATTCAGAAGTCAGACAGCATGCTGAATAAGAGCAGGAATTTGGTACGTGGCACAATTCTGCAACCATTTAGTGAAAACACAAGCAGCCAGAATATGACAAATTAAATAAAAACATCAAATCAAAATTGTTTTCGGTTGCCGAAACGAAACTGAAATAGAGATTAGATGAAAACATAAATGCAAATGAGAAATGTTGAACTGGCAACAAAAATATATATTAAGTACCAATAGCAATTCATTGGAAGAAACTTGTCATCAGTGCATCTTTATGGTTTGGTGTCTGCTCAACATGAGACTGGATTAGCTATACTGTTAGACGTTGCCGCAATTTTACAGCTATTTACTGCAAAAACGGGTAGTAAAATACCACATATACAGTTCAAATCAGAATAATTAAACCCCCTTTGAATTTTTTTTTCTTTTTTAAATGTTTCCCAAACGATGTTTAACAGAGCAAGGACATTTTCACAGTATGTCTGATAATAGTTTTTCTTCTGGGGAAAGTCTTATTTGTATTATTTCGGCTATAATAAAAGCATTTAAGGTCAAAATTATTAGCCCCTTTAAGCTATATTTGTTTTCGATAGTCTACAGAACAAACCATCGTTATACAATACCCCATCGCCTAATTACCCTATCCTGCCTAGTTAACCTAATTAACCTAGTTAAACCTTTAAATGTCACTTTAAGCTGTATAGAAGTGTCTTGAAAAATATCTAGTAAAATATTATGTACTGTCATCATGGCAAAGATAAAATAAATCAGTTATTAGAAATAAGTTATTAAAACTATTATGTTTAGAAATGTGTTGAAAAAAATCTTCTCTCCATTAAACAGAAATTGCGGGGAAAAAATAAACGGGGGCTAATAATTCAGGGGGTTTAATAATTCTGACTTCAACTGTATTCTTTACAGTTCAGTACTGTAATATGCACTGCATTGTGTCCTTTTAAAACTTGTACAGTAACTTACTGCATATTAGGAATTTGCGGTATTCTACTGTAATCAAAGTAATCAAGTACTGCTACTGTAATTGAAGACAAAAATTTTGACACTTGTTTGGAATTTATTAAATCCAATAAAAATCAAGGTTTTGTACTGCTAGTGTAAAATGTGAAGAAATGACAGTAAAAGTACTGTACAATTGCCATACTGTAAAATTAAAATGTGATAAAGGGCATTTTGCCATAAAAAGAAGATGCAGTTAGGCTATTTTACTGTAAATTGAAATTGCGGTATGGCCTTGCTACTGTAAAACACATTTACAGGTAAGTTACTGTAAAGGGGCAGTTGCAGTAACTTCCTGGCAACAGTGCTACCAGTAAGTTACCGCAAAAATGCAATAAAATGTCTAACAGTGTAGCCAGCTAAATTTCTGACTTGTTTGCACCAATCCTGAGTTTTAGATGCAGTGACGGTAGCTTGGCTGTAGTCATTCTTTCTTGACATGCTATCTTACACCACTAACCTTCTCCAGGGCAGGTTATGTTCTGGATTAGAGATCACAAACTGAGATTTAACCAATAAAGTAAAGTGACATCTCTGATCCACTCCCCAAGATTCTCTTGCTCTAAATTAAAGGTCACTAAATAGTAAAATACTTAAAAGTTACAATTGTATTATTTTAACAAGATTTATTATAATTATTTTAAATTAGTTATTTATTATAATTATATCCGTAATCCGTTACACAAGCAATTTAGTCTAACAACCATTTTTAGTTTAATTAAATATACATGTACAGACTTACAGCTGCAACATAAATAAAGTTTAGATGTTAGTATTAGTATGTTAGCCTTAAGGATATCTAAGCAATTGTGCTCCAAAACAGTGACAACATTTGATTTAGAAGATATAAACATTCAAAGCTTGCAACATAGTCACTTCTGCCTAAATGCCTCTTCTGACCAATCAAATGCTTTCTAGTATCTGACATGCCCCGCCCCCTTCAAAACACTTCTCATTTGATGTGCTTGATCTTAACCACTCTCACTGACAGAGCTGTAATAAAACAATATGGTAATGGCTGTTTTTTAATAGGGGCAGAGCTACAAAAAGTCCCACCCTGTCTTCATGTTTCAGTTGAGAACATGAATTAAATCACGAAACGTCAATCACAGTATCTTTATGCTTTAAGGCACCTGATTGGCTGGTTTCTACAAATGTCCTGCTTTCAAATGCCCATATTTCATGAACTTAGGATCAAAGCCAGAGTTAACAGAGAATGCTGGTGATCAGCGTCATATACCCACATGGGCTGAATGCACCAGTTTTGTTTTGCCAACTTTAAACAATCCTTAGTTTGTTCAAACACCATCACAGGCCACTGTCTCTCTCATTTACCTACAGCAGAGTGAATCAGTGGGCGTGGCTAAACAGCCCAGTGAAGTAGAAGTAGGCCTTGAATATCTACTGCAGAGGTGGAGTTTAGACACAATATTATGTAATAGTGGCACATTCCACAACCTGTGGTTTTGTTAGATTGGCTTCAGTAAGCGGTTTTGACGAGTTTTAAAACTTACAGGATGAGTTTTACAGTAACCTCTTATTGTTAAGTCTTATATGTTGATTTTTCATAATATGTCTTTTACAGTATGTCAAATGTTGATTTGATTTTTCACCTGACTATAGATTACAAGCAGCTCACAATATACCTCATACAGTGCGATCATTATGACGGCTGATCTCCAAGGAAGCGGACAACAAATCTCCGAGGCATATAAACTGCGAGAAGCAGCGTTTTGCGTCAGCCAGTGGTTCCCGTTTATCACACACACACACACACACACACACACACACACACACACACACACACACACACACACACACACACACACACACACACACACACACACACACACACACACACACACACACACTCTCTCTCTTCCCTTCCGCAACAGTTGCGATAATGCTGTTTACATCATCTCTCAGCAAACGGACAGAGACGATCACAATTATCAGTAAATATCTGATGTGCGTGCGCGCGCGTGGTGACAGGCCGATGTGTTTGCGGGTTATAAATAGCCTGGTTGCAGCCGGTAGGAAAAGAGACTGAACGGGTGCCATAACAATGCCATGATGCCTTCCTGCGGAGACCTGCACCCCTGGTCCCGCCTCCCACCTGCTTCAGCTGGGTAATGAAATATGTCTGCTGTGATGTATGGCTGCTGGATGGCTCCAAATCGAAAATTGAATCACACTAACTTAATTTGCGGTCGGGGCAATCAAATTACTTGTTTTGGCCAGAGTATTTCAACCCGCGCTGGCGATGAATTCATCTTGGTGAGAGGCCTGTCAGAGAGAGGCATGTTTGCGGGCATCACCTCCAGCTGGAGAGGGAGGTTTGTGTGGTCCAGAGGACAGGAGGAGGCTGGCGGACACCGCGGACAGGCCGTTATCCGCCGCCGGCAGCAGTGAGGAGAATCCCGGGGCACGCGACCCAAGAGCTACTTGTATTAATATGAGGGGAGGAAATGCTTCCATAGGCTATGTTGCGTATTAATTCTTCAGTGGGACAAAAAAGTGTGTATATAGTTATATTAAAAGCGTTAGATCAGCATTACATTTGTTGTTAATAATATAATGATTTATCATTCTCTTTATAATGCAACCAGAAAATACAGGTTTCAGCTGTATTTTTCGGTCCAGTTGGTTACTACATGTGTAATACAGAGATGGAAGAGCGTTGCAGCCCTCAGTGAAAGACGCTGAAGGCTGTTTGTCCTGATTTGGGACTGCATTTCTGCCAGTGGTGTTGCCAATATTGTATGAATTGATGGAATCATGAATCTTTAAGTGTCCTAGAAAACTTTTTGTACACTTAATGTGTAAAATATCATATATTTAAATAAAATTAGGATAACACTTTATTTTAAGTAACAATTCACAACATTTACTTTAACTTATTACCTGCCTATTATTAAGATATTGTTTATTAGCACTTATAAAGTATGATCTTATTCAACATCCCCAATCCTACCTGAGCTAAAAGTCTTAGTTAATAGTTTGTGAATGTTTTGTTAATAGCATTAATTGTGACAAAATAAAGTGAAAAAATATATATTTAAAAAATAATAAAATTAATTAATTAAATTCAATTCATCTTTATTTCTATAGCGCTTTTACAATGTAGATTGTGTCAAAGCAGCTTCACATAGAAGATTATAGTGAATTGAAATGGTATTATAGTGAATTGAAATGGTAATTAAGAATTGAATTGAAATTAAGTAAATATGCTCTCCAAGGAACAATTTACACAAACAGCTGTAAAAGTATAAAATAAAATAACTGCTGCATTTTCATTTTCCAGTCCCTCAAAAAAAGTTTGGACATCATAACTTTATAGAAAAAGAAAGAAAGAAAGAAAGAAAGAAGAAAAGAAAGAAAGAATGAAAGAAATAGTTAATAGTAAACTTTTTTTTTACTCTGTGGCTGTATTTACAACACTTCCAGTCCAAGCCTGAAAAACTGTTTGCCACACTCTCATTTAATTAACATATTTCAAATCACCAACATAATCTGACATGAACCGTACAGTAAATGCTGTTAATTATTCTCATTAGAAAGGTATTTCCAATGTACAGTTTACTTTCAGATGAATTACTTTTGAACATGACGATACCAGAAGAAACTAATGCTACACTAAAACAAATGTAATGCAACACTGAGCCAAAAACCGGAACACCGCATTATAATAAAACTTGTTTGCAGAGGCAGGTGTGCACAATCTAGCAAATGAGCATTTCTGATAATTATTGTAATGATTTCTTGATTGTTTTACACCTGCAAAACAAATGCCAGCATTGTATTGCTTCATTTATCTTCTGCAATTATTTGTTAAGAGACTTCTTTGTCGAAGCCGAACACTGCAAAGCCACTTGTGGAACACCTGTATGACTGTCAGTCGGAGATTTCCAGCAGGTTTATCCCACAACATGACATTGTAAAAATCACAGCACGCATTTGTTCTGAGAAAAGCTGTAGCATCATGTTTTTGCAGATGCAACTTGAAACAGAAGCCTTTAAAAATCATTTTCGCTAATACAAGGTAAGAAATTTTTTTTTTTAAGGGAGACCTATTATGCCGCTTTTTACAAGATAAGTCTCTGATGTCCCTAAAGTGTGTATGTGAGGTTTCAGCTCAAAATACCACACAAATAATGTTTATAACTCTTTGAAACTGCCCCTTTGCTTTGATCCAAATTGTGTCGTTTTGGTGACTGTCGCTTTAAATTCAAATGAGATTGTGCTCTTTTCAAAAAAGGGTGGAGCTACAAATGCCTGTGTGTCAGCATAGTGGCAGATTCAAAAACAAGACTAACTTTCTATGCTAATGAGGGAGAGATAATCACTAATGGGCGGGGCTTTCCCCCTCTGATGACATATACAATGGTTGAATGTCAATCAAAGTGTTTCTGCAGACTAAAAAATAAAATGAATCCATTTTTACCATTAGAAGATTGCTATATTCACACACTGTTGCCACACAACTGTGTTTAAACCCCTTATAAAAGTGATTTTTGCATAATAGGTCCCCTTTAAGTTTAGATTAAAAAAACAAAAAAAACAAATCTAAGTTAGCTGCCAAGTCAATGTTTGCTAAAATTTCTCAAATTAGGAAACATCTAAATACAAATATTGCAAAAGAACATATGAAAAAGACCAAAACATAAAGGGATAGTTCACCCAAAAATTATAATTCAGTCTCTGTTTACTCCCTCTTTACTTGTGCCAAACCTTTATGAGTTTCTTTCTTCTGTTGAACACAAAACAAGGTATTTTGAAGAATGTTGAAAACCTGTAACTATGGTCTACTTCCATAGTATTTGTTTTTCCTACTACGGATGTCAACGTTTACAGGTTTTCATCATTCTCCAAAATATCTTTGTTCATGCTCAACAGAAGATAAAACTCATAAAAGTCATTTAAGGGTGAGCAAATCGTGAGTAAAGTTTCATTTTAAGGGTGAACTAGCGTATGACGACAGACTAAGCTTATGAAGCTTATTATCTGTTTAAATATGTTTGTGTTTTATGTGGAAAAGGTGCTTTTAAGGCGAGTTATAGATGAGTTGGTAAAAGTTACTTACCTGATGATAGATGCTCCGGACAAGGTGGCGGAGTCTAGCATATAAAAGGAGAAGTCAAACTCCAGTTGTAGTCAGTTTACCTGGCTAACGAGCATGCTGTGGCAGAGCCGTGCAATAATATCCAGCTGCAGACCCACACACGTTTCAGCACACACAATCCAGGACACACGATCTAGGCAGGGGCGAACCATATATGGTAATGATGGATGTTATTGTTATTATCGTTTTCTCGGACCTCCTCATCAATATATATATATATATATATATATTATTATTATTATTATTAAATATTGTACATAGACAAACAGTGTATACTATTTCACAAATATGACGATCGAGACGGGCAAATGGGGAACATTGTTTCGGATCGCCATTCAATATAATAGACTGAACAGTTTTCTATCAGTCATCATAGATGATGAGTCATTATTTATCTGACAGAGTCAATATTACAGATACTCGTTTTCTGGCTTTGCTGAAACATTTTTCAGAGATATATAAACGATCTAAATTGGACAGGTTTAATTTATATAATGGATTCATTATAATAAATTAAATAATAGCAAGTTAATATGTATAGGCTATGAAACATCTTTATATGTAATAAAAATCTTTTTACATTTAATAAATGTATAACACTATACTCCAGCGATTGAATACTATTTATTTGCTTAATAAAATAAGATTCATTAGTGTTTTAACTAATTTTTATTACATAATATGAGTACCAAAACTGCACAGATGTTAAAATGATCGTTACGATACAATAATGAATAAACGACTGAAATGGGAAACCCTAAACTGTTCACTGTCACGGACGGTCTCGATCACCATATTTGTGAAATACAGTAGGTGGCGATAATGCTACTAAGGAGTTAGTCATCGTTAAACAAGAAAAAATAGAAAAAGACTGATCCATTAACCATATATGGTTCGCCCCAGCCTAAATCGTGGCTGCGTCTGAAATCGCATACTTCCATACTATATAGTGCGCTAAAAACAGTATATGAGCCGAATAGTATGTCCGAATTCATAGAGTTCGAAAAACAGTATGGGAGAAGTACCCGGATGACCTACTACTTCTGGCGAGATTCTGAAGTGTGCATCCGATGCACGTTACGCTATTCCATGATGCCCCGCGAGAGAATTCATGAATGGGAGTGAAGCGATGCAACTCATGTGGGTAGGTCACGTGATCATGACAAAATGCCAGATGTAGTACGTCCAAATTCCATTCATACTGCTCACATTCATACTGTATAGAACATACTTTTCTAATGGCCGAGTAGTACATTTAAATTCAAATGCAGTACCTACTGAGTAGTAGGCAATTTCGGATGCAGCCCGTGTGTCCTGGATCCTTTATATTTTGTTTGTTTGCACTTTGTTTGATACTTTGTTTTTTTCATATTTTTGTACATACCTTTGGTGGCATTAGGACACTGTATATATATTTTTTCACTGGACATTATTTTTGACACCTTTGTAAATAAATACCACCTTTTTTACACTTCCGGGTCAGGCCATTGGATTTTGGATTGTTTTATTTTTTGTGGTGTGAGGCCTCTCACGCCTCGTGGTGGACCCACTCCAGGTTCACTACATCGCATCCTTCAAAGGGTTAGTTCACCCAAAAATGAAAATATATAATCATTATAAAGCTTAACTAAATTCTCTCTCTCAAAAAAGTTTTGGCCTCAGAATGTACCTTTAGAAAGATTTTAGCTCAGACTTCACAAAGCGGTGGCTGAAAAGCGTCTGAAGGATGCTTGTGTTCACGTCTTCAGAATGCAGACGGTGGAGAACGAGATGGCCACTTGTTTGCATTGGCCGTTGATGCCTGCTTCGCTCCAAGAAAGAAAATCAATCAGTGTGACAGACTCATCCAGCTCTCCAACACTCCAGCACACTCTCACCTGTCACATCATTTATCCCACACCTCTGACAGTCAGCAACACACACACAAACACAGAGACACACAAAGTGCACTCACATGCACACACACAAACACGCACAGTGCACACACACACACACACGCGCACACACACACACACGCACATACACACACACATATACATACATATATATACAGTTGAAGTCAGAATTATTAGCCCTCATGAATTATTAGCCCTCATGAATTATTAGCCCCCTGTATATTTATTTCCCCAATTTCTGTTTAACAGAAAGAAGATTTTTTCAACACATTTCTAAACATAATAGTTTTAATAATTAATTTCTAATAATTGATTTATTATATCTTTGCCATGATGAGAGTACATCATATTTTACTAGATATTTTTCAAGATAGTAGTATTCAGCTTAAAAGTGTATGTTACTAATAAAGATAACAATAACATGGAGTTTGTTATTTTCTTTTATTTTCAGATGCAGAACTCACAACATTTGGTTGTTGTATTAAAACAGTATTGGTGATATTTATAGTTTGTTAATTTCGTACATCTTGTGTGGTCAAACTGCAAACATAGAAAAGAAACAAAATATAATATTACTAGTTAATCAAAGCTATTTCACCTTGATAGCTGATACATGAGCGTCTCAAAACCCTTTTGTAAGAGGAATTACTTTCTTCTGCCATTCATTCACATCTGCAGCCGACGTCAGAACAGCAGAAGCCGTTACTAATTCACCAACGTCACTTTAGAGCTAGTGTTTGAATGATTCTCTAGCGTAATGTCTAAAGTGATGACAAAACAGGTGATTTTGCTCACATTATAAGATTATAAGGCTGAACAGCATGAAATGCCATCAATCTACAGAGATATCTCCCAGTATTTCTCTGTTGCAATCGGAAGATCACAATATTAGCATGGTATAAATACAGCACTACAACATACAAAAGAGAGAGATCGACTTAGAAAGTCATTTTCCTGTTTAATAATGATTTGATCAGCTGTAGTTTGAAATTACGCTGTTTCTCTTAGGGCTTATTATGCAGTCTCTGTCACCATCTTGTGATTGAACATCATCAACCATCTTTGCTCAAAGACAGGCTAATGGCCGCCGACGCGTCTCTCAGAAATTATAAATATTTTAAAATAGGCACTATGCTTATAAATAAACTGCATAGTTGCAATCTAAACAACTACAGTCTTGACTAAAAAAGCCTCAAAAGTACAGTATGTTGCAATTTTTGTCAAACTGTAGAGTGTCCTCTGCTTGTCGCTGTATGTGGGCGGAGTAATACACAAGGATGAAGGGTTAAGAGGCTGGACGAGTGCTGTTACTGGCAGAATATCACACGGCTATCAGCCAATCAGATTCAAGAACCAGACAGAACTGTTGTATAAATCACAGTATAATCAACATTTTAGTATAATAATTAAACATGGCCATATATTCAGAGCATATGAGCCTCTAGAATGGTTCCCCAAACACAAAACACTCCTAGATACAACAGAAAATATCCCCAGACAACTTTCGCTAAAAAAACTAAGCAAAAAGTTATAATTAACATAATCAACAAATAAATCACATTAGGCGTTATTTTATTTCGCGATCTCAAACATGCAATTCAAACTTCACAACAATGATACAAAAACGAAGATGAAACTTTCTTACCACACTGGAAACAGGAAGGTATCAGTTTTAGATCAGTTTTACAGGTTATCTGCACAAAACAACATGAATCACTCGCTGAGCACTGTGTACTTTCTTTGGTTTATCCCAGCGTCCAATGCAATCTCCCGCATCGCTCTCTCTTAAAGGGGACAGAAACCAACAGTGCAATTTAAAGGCTTAAAGGTGCTGTATGTAAGTTTTTGACTCTTCTAAAGCATAAAAATACCATAATATGTTTGAGGATATTTAAGAAACACGCCAAGTGAACATTCTTGTTTATCTGAAAAACAATGCTAAAGAATGAACAATGCTGCTTTGAAAATGTCTGTTACATGTCGGAACTTTGTTTTGGTTCTTTTAACCCGCCCACTGCCAGTTTAGCCAATTATATTTCAGCACCCCGGGTTGCCATGTTGGAAAACAGCGTATTTCATTCATTCATTCAGAAAAGCATGCACCCGTGACCGAAATGCGGCCTCCGGTGGACAGTAGCAGACTCCGAAATGAGACGCAGATTCAGAGTTCCACATGAGGTTATTAATTAGCAAATTATATAAATATTACGAACGTAAACATTAGGTGAGCAGGTAACATTGTAACAGCGTGTCATAACAATACACTACGTGACGAGATTTGCAGTGATAAGCAATTTGGCTGTTTGCACCAGACGCAACACGACATAAATTTAAATATACAGCCATTCAGAAGCACAGGATATGCACTCACCGACGAAATGGTAAGGTTTATAATCGAATTAATACATAGTAAACCTCTTTAACATTATTAAATGTAGATGCTGAATCACTGATACAGTGTGTGTTGGCTTGCATTATTTCAGTTTCAGTATTTCAATATATCTGCTGCTGCTTTCCGTAGTATGGCAATAAATGTCATGTAAAATGGCATTCAAAGTCACATTGTTAGCATTTAACACTGAATAAAGCACATGTGGTGTACCTGAGGCGATCATTGTCAACTTTTCCTGTTGTTCACCTGTGAGAAACAGATGCCGTTTTTAATATATCAATTCGAGGTGTTGGTTAGGACAAAAACTCCTTTTAATATGGAAAATATTCATTCTATCACGTGCCGTTGCTTTTATTTAGAACATGGTTTAAATCAGCCTTTAGGCTCGAGACTGACTCCTGTTGGTATCAATCAGGCAAACTGCACTTGCATGTGTTTAGATCCAGGAATGCAATACCTAGTTCAACCACTGGGTGTCAAACTTACATACTGCACCTTTAACTAGGTTAATTAGGCAAGTTAGAGTAATTAGGCAAATCATTGTATAACAATGGTTTGTTCTGTAGGCAATCTAAAAAAAAAAATATTGCTTAATATTGCCTAATGATATTGACCTTAAAATGGTTTAAAAAAAAATTAAAACTGCTTTTATTGTAGCCAAAATAAAGCAAAAAAGACTTTCTCCAAAAGAAAAAATATTATAGGAAATACTGTGAAAAATTCTTTGCTCTGTTAAACATCATTTGGGAAATATTTGAAAAAATAAAAATAAAAAATACACAGGAGGGCTAATAATTCTGACTTCAGCTGTATATTTACACACCTGATGCTGCTCTCACTCCTCAGTCTCTTCTCTGGAGTTTCATCCTTTAGTGTTTCTCTCTTCAAACCATTTATCAGCACTTTAAGCACTTCTGAAGAAGAAAAAGAGAATATTTGAATCAGGCCACGTTTGAAACACAAGCAAGCCTGGAAACAACACAGAAGAGTGAAAACATAGACAATGAGAGGCTGCTAAATGAACACACACACACAGACACTCACACACACATGGTTGTTGAAACGTAAATTTAAACACAAAGACACGTTCTCTCTATGGCCTGTTTAAATATGTATTCAGGCTCCTCTGCTGGCTTTGCTCATGTTTTATTGAGAGATTTGGGCCATGTGGGGGTTTGGAAGGAAACCCTGCGATTCGGGATTAAGTTTAAAGCTGTAAACCTCATCCCTTCATCAGGACTTCGAAAAGCTGCTGCATTGAAAAACTCACAACACATTCATATAAAGCCCTAATGTCAGATTGCAGGATTTCATATGTTCACTTTTAATGTGCACCAATATAATTAAATGGCAATTATGCTGAGAAAAATATTAATAATGTAATTTAAAACATTATGACATGAATTGATGTCATTTTACATACTTTTACATACTTACAGTGCCTGGGGAAGGAGGTTGTTATTTTAGGAGTTATTTTTAATTCTAGTATTTTATGCATACTGAATAAACCACTGTTGTTCAATGACTTGCCTAATTAACCTATCTTACCTAGGTAACCGAATTAACCTAATTAAGCCTTTAAGTTGCACTTTAAGCTAAATACAACTATATTGCTAAATAACTACTAAAATATTATACATTGTCATAATGGTAAACACTACAGAAATTAGTTAATATATAAATAAGCTATTTAAACTGTTGTTAAAAAATGCTTTGGAAAAAAAATTATGTCCATTAAACATGCACTCGGGAACTAATTGGAGGGAAAAAAAATATGTGTGTGCGTTTTGTGACAGATCAGGACATAAATAAGTATAATGACATGGGTATTACACAGGTATTACAAGGAGATTTTTGTAACTAATGTTATAAACTAATGTTATAAAAGTTAGTTTATAAAAACTAATGGAAACCTATGGAATGTCCCCACAATTCACAAAAACAACCCTGTGTGTGTATAAATATGCAAATACAATCACCGGCCACTTTATTAGGTACACCTTACTAGTACTGGGTTGGCCCCCCTTTTGCCTTCAGAACTGCTTTAACCCTTCAAGGCATAGATTCAACAAGGTACTGGAAATATTCCTCAGAGATTTTTCTGAAAAATCTCATACTGACATGATAGCATCCAGCAGTTGCTGCAGATTTGTCGTCTGCACATCCATGATGTAAATCTCCCGTTCCACCACATCCCAAAGGTGCTCTATTGGATTGAGATCTGGTGACTGTGGAGGCCATTTGAGTACAGTGAACTCATTGTCATGATCAAGAAACCAGTCTGAGATGATTCACGCTTTATGACATGTCGCGTTATCCTGCTGCAAGTAGCCATCAGAAGATGGGTACACTGTGGTCATAAAGGGATTGACATGGTCAGCAACAATACTCAGGTAGGCTGTGGCGTTGACACGATGCTCAAATGGTACTAATGGGCCCGAAGTGTGCCAAGAAAATATTCCCCACACATTACACCACCACCACCAGCCTGAACTGTTGATACAAGGCAGGATGGATCCATGCTTTCATGTTGTTGATGCCAAATTCTGACCGTACCATTCGAATGTCGCAGCAGTAATCGAGACTCATCAGACCAGGCAACATTTTTCCAATTTTCTATTGTCCAATTTTGGTGAGCCTGTGCGAATTGTAGCCTCAGTTTCCTGTTCTTAGCTGACAGGAGTGGCACCTGGTGTGGTCTTCTGCTGCTGTAGCCCATCCGCCTCAAGGTTGGAAGTGTTGTGCGTTCAGAGATGCTCTTCTGCGTATGGTTGTAACGAGTGGTTATTTTATTGGTCGATTAGAAATTTGGTTTAACGAGCAGTTGGACAGGTGTACCTAATAAAGTGGCCAGTGAGTGTATATATATATA
>CAIGQV010017835.1:23923396-23948469 GCA_903798115.1 Danio jaintianensis
TTCCAGCTGCAACCCATCACTGGGAAACATCCATACACACTCATACACTACACACAATTTAGCCTACCCAATTCACCTGTACCGCATGTCTTTGGACTTGTGGGGGAAACCGAAGCACCCAGAGGAAACCCACGCGAACACGGCGAGAACATGCAAACTCCACACAGAAATGCCAACTGACCCAGCCGAGGCTCGAACCAGCGACCTTCTTGCTGTGAGGCGAACGTGCTAACCACTGAGCCATCGTGTCGCCCCAAAATGTTATATTATTTAAAATATTATAGAAAATACTGTGAAAGTACTGCGCCACCGTGCAGCCCTACATAAATTCATATTCATTTCAAAATTTGCATTATACAATTAACATTACCTTAGTTTACCACTAACCTGTGGAAAGGCTGTCATCAAAATCAGTGAACACCTTTTTTCTGGGGTTGGTGGTTGGGGCTTGTGACTACATTTACATGGACATCAGTAATCTAATGATTTGCCTTATCTAAATAAGACAATAATTTGATTAAGGTGTTTACATGAGTTGCTTTTTGAATGTTCCTTTCATGATCTTGTTTTACATGTTATAGGACATAGATCGTCACCACGCTATCCAACGTTTCCTCAGAGGTTTCATGTAATTTCGGTTTCATTTCATTTTCATTTTCAAATTTTTAGACTTTAACTGCAGTTCGGCAGGTTCACTTTCATTCAGGAACATTTCATTCATGCCCCCCTGACAAACTGAGGTATTTGATGCGAGCATTAAGTAAGGACTGGTTGAAGAGTGTTGTTTTAATGGAATTTGATACCGAACCCCGAATGGAAAGAAAAAACCTCCACATTTGTCCACGATGTGGGTGTCTGTGGTCCTTTAAGGTAATTAAAAATCACTGTTTACACGGTAGACTCTTAATCAGAGTATTGTCTTAATCATATTAAAATCAGAGTATTGGTGTCCATATAAACGTAGTCAGTGAAAGTGCCAGATGATGTCACAAGCTGTCAAAGACGGTGCATTCCTCTGCCTTTAAGTTGATTCCCTGTGCCCTCAAATGTTTCATTATGTTTGACGTGTTTCTCCCTTACACGCAACTTTTGCAAAGCATCTGCGTCATGTTGGTGTGTCAGAATCCTTGCTTGTAAAATATAGCCATACTTTAGAACGCTTAGTTTAAGCAAATTTGATGAACGCGATCATGCATGTTGATGAAGGGAGTCGCTCACCGGATGCGCTGTACTGCGCACTTTGCCTTCTATATCTAAGCAACAAGAACAAACGCCTAACATCGATGATGGTGTCCGTATCACTCAAAGTTGTTTAGAATCAAATGTTTAAAGATGGTGTGACACAACGTGTACTTATGTGTGCTTTGGCGCACTCCTTGATGCTTCTTACGTCCTTGTCGCAGCACCAGTGGCACCGAAATTAGGCACCGAAATTCATATGCTGATTCGGTCCGGTGCATACCAGTTATATTGCGGTACCCAACCCTAATGCTATTAGTACTACACTGTAAAAAATATCTGTTAATTAACAGTTTCCGTATTTTGTGGTTCACATGGTGTTTTCTGTTTATTTAAGGTTGTGAATTGCATTATGGGAGTTTTATGCTCTATCGACTTTTGATGTTGAAAATTCAACACTGCAGATTAACAAAGTGACATTTATTGGCATTTTAGTGGTTTGAGACAAGATATTGTTTGAGAAATAATATAGGGTGTACTCACACTAGGCTATCCGAACTGTGCCCGGGCGTGTTTGATCCCCATTTCCCAGTTCGTTTGACAAGTGTGAGTGCTCCGAATCGGGCCCAGTTCGGTTGGGCTTTGGCGCGGTACGCTTGTAGTGTGAGTGCAAAGCGTACCTGAGCACAAAACTGAAGACGCGTCACTTTTAAGGGACAGTTTCATATGGATTTATTAATCATTCTTACTTTTCAATGAACACGAACTGTCATAGCTTATTATAGATCCAAACCCCTCACTGCACGTCAGCTGCACCTTCAGCAAACCTCCTAATACATGCAGCACGATGACTTTATGAAATAACATCCCAAAACGACTTAAAATAATACAAACTAACTAAAGTAATCTAAAGCAATCTCCACTGTACTGAGCGAGAGCACTTCTCTTAACTGAACAGTCGCATCATTGATGATGTAACCATGCTCAGGCTCGGAAGGTAAAATGCAGCATGAGTGCAGTTTGAGTGCTGTTGGGGAGAGGGGAGGGGGGACAATCGTGCCCCGGAATGGTTCAATGCAACCGTGCCTAGTGTGAGTACACCCATAGAGAGAATAAAGTCTGTAAAACTACAGAAAAAGTGGCAGTAATGGCAGTTTGTTGCCAGGTTTTTGTACAGTCATTTACAACACAAACAGAATATATATCACTTCAAACTATAAAAAAAAAAAAAAAAAAGTCAACAAGAGTCACTTTTCAACATCTATAGCTTTTAGAGGAAAGATCTAGGTCCTATAATGCAATTCAAAAGCATAAATAAGTGGGGAAAAAAACATACAGAAAACTGTTTATTTACAAATAGTTTTTTTTTTTAGTGTAGGGTTGTCAAAAGTATAAACTTCGGTACCAATCGGAACTGAAATTATAAAAAAAACGTCAATTTCCAGCTAACATTTGAGCGTGTCCTTAAACAGCTGATTGTGTTCACATGCTCAACATATGTTCAGTTTACTAGTGCAAACACAGATACAGTCGACCCATCAGTAGATCGCACATATGTCAGCTCACAGACAGATCAGCTAATCAACGCAAATTTTGGTGTTTGCACTTTGTGACCTTCATGGCCAATCACTGTCATATTTGTTGAGCATGTGAACGCAATGGCCAATCAGAGGTGTTTAAGAGCACACCAAGCCGATGGTCGGCCGTTGGGCTTTGTTGGTTCGCTTGTCAGCATTGGTCCGGCTAGTTGGTTTGGCGTGTTCCATTTTGATTTCACGTTAGCAAATACATTAACTAAAATTAATGCTAATTAATGAACAGGTACTAGTATCTTTTAAAAAAAGCTATTTAAATTAAAATACTATAACTGAATAAATGAATAACTCTTTCATTCATTCATTTTCCTTTGGCTTAGTCCCTTATTTATCAGGGGTTGCCATGCACAGAAGAATGAATTGCCTACTGTTTTACGCAGCGGATGCCCTTTTAGCTGCAACCCAGCACTGGGAAACACCCATACACTCTCTCATTCACACACACACACACTCATACACTACGGCCAATTTAGTTAATCCAATTCACTTATAGTGCATGTTATAGCGCATGGGGAAACCCACATGAGAACATGCAAACTCCACACAGAAATGCCAACTGGCCCAGCCGGGACTAGAAGCACCGACCTTCTTGCTGTGAGCCGACAGTGCTAACCACTGAGCCACCATGCCACCCTAAATTAATTACTAGTAGGTAAAGAATTAGCATCTTAAATACAAGTACAAGAAGCATAAACATAAACTAGTACAGCTGCCAAAACAGCTTGCCATAGTCAGTCACTGATTAGTCCCTGGATGTGAACTGGGAGGAAATGATGATAGAGAGAGAGAGAGAGAGAGAGAAAGCATCAATGACCTTTCAGCTGCAGCTTTTACTCCTCCACAGAGAAAGAGAGATCTCACTCCATCCATTATTGAATCCCTGAATCAGCTTCCCTGAATAATGGCACTCGGGCTTGAAAGGCCGGAGAAGCAGCTTCACTTCCTCCGTCTCTTTCTCTTTTCCCCCCTGGCGCGTCTCCGTCTAAACCTCCATCCCTTTCAGCACGCTCCAGTATGGAAAAGCCACAAGTGCCTCGGGCTACACCTAATCACACGAAATCACTCACCTCTGTCTTTGTCAGAGTGACCCGAGTGCTGTCACAGGCTCCAGGCTTCAGACACTCTGATCAATATTTCAGCCCAGGACGGAGGCCTTCTGCATGGGGGAAGAAAGAGAGTCAGAGTCCCGCTGCTGCTGCTGACGGATGGATGTGGGCTCCGGGGGCCGTGGAGCTATGGGACGAGGGAGAGGTAATATTTAGACAGATCACAACGGTCCACCTGCAAATAGGGTAGTGGATGAGAACGAACCATGCGGAAAGATGGAGAGTGACAGCATGGAGGAAAAGCAGGCTTTGGGGGGAAAGTGGAGATGGAATTTGAAATGAAGCAGGAAGGTTTTGAGAGGATGTGTTATGTTGTTAATATAGGGATGAATAAAACATGTGCGACAGTGGTTTTTTGAAATGGAAATAATAAATTATGCCTTGTGTTACTGTATAATACACACTGTAAAAAATGCTGGGTTCCACACAATCGATTTGTGTTGGGGCAACATGAAGGAATGAAGTCAACTCATTAGTCATTTAAGTGGACTGAACATAAAACAATTAAGCTGTCCCCCCCAAAAACCTCAAGAATTGTGTTGTTTCAGCTCTTTTTTAAATAAGTAGTTTGAACTAGGGATGTCCCGATCAGGTTTTTTTGCCCTTGAGTCAGAGTCATTTGATTTTGAGTATCTACCGATACCGAAATCCGATCCGATACTTCAATAATACATAAAAAAAAAAAAAAGAATAAAGAAGAGCGAAGAAACAGATCCAGGATGTTTCTTATTTTTTATTTAATTCACCTTATTTTAACATTCAACAACTCTGTTAATAAACAGAGCACTTCTGTGAGGTAGCTTGAACAATCAAGTAATAATTAACATACATTTTTCACTTTTGGACTTTAGTGCAACAGTAAATATTTAAAAAATCTAATATTAAAATAAATAGCACTTCAACTTAAAATACCCGACAGGCAATCCCAAGTTTACATATCTTACAGTTTGCTATGGCAATGTTGTCATCATCAACTTTATAAAACCCCCAGACCACAGACATACTCGCGCTTTCCGCTTCAAGCTGCTTCTGTGCTCTACTTTGCCGGCATTTAACCAATAGCGTCTCTGCAACAAAGTGAGGTCATGCCGCATGTGTTGCTGTTTCTGTGTGAAGTCAAGAAATTAGTCTAACTCTGTGCAACCGCATAACTATAGATGTGTTAAAAAAAAAAATATATATATATATATATATATAAATAAAAAAAGTCTGAAACCACGTGATCGGGCCCGATTTCCAATCACGTGATCGGATCTGGACATCCCTAGTTTGAACAAACAGCAAAAAATATTTTTTTGAGTGCACAGCATTGGGAAACAGTCTTAGCTTACTGTTATTTTCACCAACAAAAAATGATTTTTAGAAAGACAGCTCATACACACGTTTGTTTTTGTGAATTGTGGGGACATTACATAGGTTTCCATTGTTTTTATATTGTACAAACTGTATTTTCTATTGCCCCAACCCTCACAGAAAACTGTGTTCAGTTTTACTTTCTGAAAAAAAACTCATTGTGTGATTTATAAGCTTTTTGAGAAATGAGGACATCAGCAATCTCCTCACATTTCACCACATTCTTGTAATACCTGTGTCATACCCATGTCATTATACAGATTTGTGTCCTGATATGTGACAAAAACACGTACACACACACAAAAGAAAATTCTCTCATTATTTACTCACCCTTCACTTGTGCCGAACCTGTTTGAGTTTCTTTCTTCTGTCGGACGCAAAAGAAGATATTTTGAAGAATGCTGGAAACCTGTAACCAGGTTTTATTGAAAAAAAAAACAAATACTATTGAAGTTAATGGTTACAGGTTTCCAGCATTCTTCAAAATATCTTCTTTTGTGTTCAACAGAAGAAATAAAGGTTTGTAACCACTAGAGGATGAGTGCATTTTGAGTTTTGGACGAACTATCCCTTTAAGTCAGTTACAGCAAGGAAAATAAGTATTGAACACTTCATGTTTTTCCTGGGAATAATATTTCTAAAGAAGCTGTTGACATTGAATTGAACCAAATTTTGGTAAAAACCCAAACAATACAAACATAAATAAACCAAAACAAATATCTGAAAAATGAGTAATGTGTAATAACAATGAAATGACACAAGGAGAAAGTACTGAACTACTGAAACGTATTTAATACTTTATATAAAAGTTTTTTTTTGTGTGTGATGGGAGTTTAAAGACGCCTCTCATATGGAGAATGAAGTAACATGCATTGCTCAGGTGTGAGTTTTTCCACAGACTTCAACGGTGTAAACATCTTGATGGTTCTGTGGGTCTCGTCTATCAAATCTGATCTTTAATTTGTATTTTCTATTGGATTCGAGTCAGGTGATTGGCTGGGCTATTTTGCAGCTTGATTTTCTTTCTCTGAAAGCATTTGAGAGTTTCCTTGGCTGTGTTTTGGATCATTGTCTTGCTGAAATGTCCACCCTGGTTTCATCTTCATCATCCTGGTAATGTAGATGTTGGACTGAAGCAGCTAATATTCATTTACAATGACGAAGGGCAGGGGGTCTGGGCTTTCACTGCCTCTCTACACCTCACTTTCTTCATGTGTTCAATACTTTTGTTTCCTGCTTCAATTCATTTTATTACGCATTACTTAATTTGCAAACTAATTAGTTTTGTTTTCTTTGCATATATGGATTTCTTTGGTTGTTACCAACATCTGGGAAAAGAAATTCAAGTCAACGGCACCTTTAACAGAGAAAAATGGTGACGTGTTCAATACTTATTTTCCCCGCTGTATTTCAACATATGTAATTTTTTATTTTAAAAGCTTTAGTTGGTCAATTACCACAGTATATATCTAGTTTGTTGATGTACTGTACAAATATTTATAATACCAGATCAACAGATATACTCTTACTATGATGTAGTTTTTCATACAGTTAGGTCCATCTGCATTTTTGTAATTATGCTCCATATATATGGAATGACATTCAGGCCACATGTTTTAACAACTGATTATGTGTTTTTGTGTGTGTTTGTGTGTTGTGATATGTATTTCTTTGTAACTTTGCTGCCCGTCTTGACCAGGACTCCCTGGTAGAAGAGATATTGTATCTCAATAGGACCTTCCTGCATGGTTAAATAAGTAAAAATAATTAAACTTCTATGTTTTGGTGTAGTTTGTGACCAGGAAATATCAGTTTGGATTTCCAAATATTATTTTTTTGCTGTAATTTTTAATAGTCCAGAGTGATTTTTGTGCAGTTATGTGTAAACTCACATTCCCTACTGAGACAATACACCAAAACATAAAAAAACTAACTTAAAACAAATTTTTGTTGGCGAAAAATGTTAGTGGCCTAAGACTTTTGCTAAGTATCATGAAGAAAATTATGTGTGTGTATATAATATATTAAGTCGTTATTTATCTGCACGTTGTTTGTACTGTGAAACATAATGGCCTCTTTGTGGTTATTTGGATGCTGTGTTGTTTTAATCAGTATTAGTCATTTCAAATAAAAACAATAAAATGTGTGTGTAGGTAGGTTGGCAGGCACGTATGCGCACGCACACACACACTTTTTTTTCTCCAGAAGAAAATGTCTTATTTATTTTAGTATGGCTGGGGAAAAAATAATTTAAATAAATACATATAAATAAAATTTTAAACTGCTAAGGTCAATATTATTAGCCCATACAAAACAGACTGCTGTTGTTCAATGACTTGCCTAATTACCTTAATTAACTTTCATTCATTCATTTTCTTTTCGGCTTAGTCCCTTTATTAATCAGGGGTCGCCACAGCGGAATGAACCGCCAAATTATCCGGCATATGTTTTACGCAGAGGATGCCCTTCCAGCTGCAACCCATCACTGGAAAACACCCATACACACTCATTCACACACATACACTACGGACAGGTTAGCTTACCCAATTAACCTATAGCACATGTCTTTGGACTTGTGGGAGAACATGCAAACTCCACACAGAAATGCCAACTGACCTAGCCGAGGCTCGAACCAGCGACCTTCTTGCTGTGAGGCGACAGCGCTACCCACTACCACACAATTATCCTAGTTAAGCCTTTCACTATAAGCTAAATACTAGTATATTGCAACATAAGAGAAATATTGTGCACCGCCATCACAGTAAAGACAAATTAATATTTTACATATCATTTTCCTTGGGATATAAGAGTCATGAAAGAAACACTGGTTTGTAGGCCTCCATATTTTGAAACTTTGTTGTAATGATGTCACTTTTTTTAACATTAAAATTCTTCTATTTCAATGTAGATGCAGGGGAAAATAAACTATTTTCAATTTCAGATCTATATTTATTTAGAAGTCAGAAAATTGTACAGCTAGTATCAAAAAAAGTACCACCATGAGCGAGATTATTCTGCAAAAATAGCTGCTGGCAGTATGATAACCTGTACTGTGTGCCAAATAAATAAATAAAATGCTTAACATGACTCTCTGAATATAATAGTTAATTACCGACTGGCATAGCAGCAACAAAAACACAATTATGTTAGTTATATTAGTTTAGATTCGAATATAATATTTGAAAAAGATCATGAATCAGAGTTTTTTTCAAGTTTAAGTGAGCGTTTATCCAACTTTTTCTTGTGCCTCGTTGCTTGTTCTTTATGATTCAAGTCATCAGGGGCCGGTTGCACCACCAGCGTGTAAGTTAAAACGTAGCCTAGTTGTGACTTAAAGGAACACTACGTTACAACTTACACATTACTAAATGTTTTTTTTATGTTGCACCACTGAACTTAGTTTAAACATAACGCTACGCTCCAACTAAATATTTACGGCAGCCTCCCCCCATGTATAATGGTAGAAAAGAGATGACTTCGAGATTAGTTTAAGGAGCTCGCGATCATAATGTAGAATGATCTCTCTCTACTCACAGCCTTAATTTCCTCCCAAATCTCGCATTTGTTTCGGTTTGTGAAAGAAGAGTTTAATTTTCTTTCAAGGAGTGTTTTGTGTTAATTGTGTCCACCAATTAAAACGAGCATTTATTCATGACTGAGTTTTTCTCCCTGCTCGTTTCTCTTTCATATGTAAGATATATATATATAAAAAAAATCAAGTTTAATGTTTTGAGAACTTTAAGTGTATTTCGCGTGCATTCACGGCTCGCGATGCAGGTATGTGCGTCGTCTGGTATTAGTGACTGACTGTAATTTAATGTGCTATAAAAATGTGATTTATAATTTCATTGTCATAGGACAATTATATATAGATGCATTAGTTGCAGACTTTTAAAGCAGTTTAACGATTTAAATGCTTTGTATTGGATATTACGTCATTCAATGCGACTAGGCATGACTTTACTGAGAGTTTACGACCTATTAACTACGGTTTGCCTTAAGAACATGTGGTGCAACTGAAGTGAGAACAAATTTAGCTACAAACAAGCTAGTAGTTACTAAGCCTCTACTGTGGACTTTACGTTCCAGTTTAAGAAAGAACTTACGATCAGCTGGTGCAACCCTACCCAGGAAACAACAGCGTTATGTGTCAGACAGTGGTTTATGGATAATGGATCCAGAATAACAGCGAGCGATTATTATAAATATTTGCAAATATTTCACCAATGAATGCTACAAATGATCATTCAGAATTATCGCATTTACATACAGGTCGACCTCCTCCAGAGATCTCTGTGAAACAGTTAGTGAGGAATTGTCATTTATTTCTTCCTGGAAAAGAACAGCATGGTTAATAATAGACGCAATTATTTATTGTATTTTTTCTTTTGTCAGCAATTACATAAAAGCAGTAAGCCATTTAAGGCAGAGCATAACAGAGCTTTTACCATAATTAAAGGAGCACACCTTCACACACAGAACACATTTATGCTTTTCACTGCGCCAGTTTTCCACTGAGTAAACACTTGCTATATGGACGTATATGACGTGGTGGTCTAAAATTACAGCACTTAACTTAAAGGGGTCCTATTATGCGTTTTACACTTTCAACTTCCTATAGTGCGCAATTTGGCTGTTGTAAAAGGAAGAAAATCTGGACATTACAAAACACAAAGTCACTCCAAGTCAGAGTTATTTTATATATCAGTCTAATGTTTCCGTCAATGCCTCAATTGTGGTCCTGAGTTTATTTTAGGGAATGAAAAAAAAGAGGAAAAAAAGAGGCCTTGAGATGTGTTAGGCTGCATTTACGCTGCAGATTTTGACGGTCAATTCCGATTTTGTTACTGTATACTTTATTTTTTTTTGGAAACTCACATCTTTTTAAAAGTGACTTTTAAAAGTATTCGATACCTGCATTTACACTGCACACGACAAAGACGCAATGATACGAAAAAAAAAAAAAAGCTGTTGACCCACAACTATGATAATAAAAGAGTGCACTCGCTTCTCCATACCTGTAAAAAAGAAAAAGAAGAAAAACAAAAAGAGGTCTTGAGATGTGTAGGCTGGATTTACACTGCAGATCTTGACACACCTTGGCAACTTGCTCACATCTTTTTAAAAGTGACATTTTAGAGTATCCGATATCTGCATTTACACTGCACACAACAAAGGCGCAACGACCTGGGAAAAAAAGGCGGGCGTTGACCCACAACTAGATAATAAAAGAGAACTAGATAATAAAAGAGAGCACTCCTTTCTCCATTCCTGTGAAAAATAAAAAAAACTAAAAAGAGGCCTTGAGATGTGTTAGGCTGAATTTACACTACAGATCTTGACGGTCAATTCCGGTTTTGTTACCGTATGTGTTTTTTTTTTTTTTTTTTTGACAACTCGCTTACATCTTTTTAACAGTCACTTTTAAAAGTATCCGATATCTGCATTTACACTGCACACGCCAAAGTTAAAACTGACACGGTGAAAAGCATAAATGTGTTCTGTGCGTGAAGGTGAGCATTATGTGCCGGAACGGCTGTCTTCGTTTTGGTTCTTTTAACCCGTCCACTGCCAGTTTAGCCAATTATATTTCAGCAACCCGGGTTGCCTTCATGGAAAACAGCGTATTTCATTCATTCAGTCATGAAGGCTCTCAAAGCATGCACACGTGACCGAAATGCGGCCTTCGGTGGACAGTAGCAGCCCTGAAATGAGACGCAGATTCAGAGTTCCACATGAGGTGATTATTAATTAGAAAATTATATAAATATTACGAACATAAACATTAGGTGAGCAGGTTACATTGTCCTAACAACACGGTACGTGACTAGATTCGCAGTGATAAGCAATCTGGCTGCTTGCACCAGACGAAACACGACAGAAATTTAAATACAGCCATTCAGAAGCACAGCATATGTGCACTTACTGCACTCCAATGAAATGGTAAGGTTTATAATCTAATTAATACATATTAAACCTCTTTAACATTATTAAATGTAGATACTGAATCACTGATATGTGTTGGTTTACACTGAATTCTAAAGTTCAATTTCAAACTGTTTGTTTTATTTTCAAGATCTGAGGTGACCTATCTGCTGCTGCTTTCAGTAGTATGGCAATGAATGTCATGTAAAATGCCATTCAAACTTACATTATTAGCATTTAACACTGAATGAAGCACATGATGTGTACCTGAGGTAAACAATGTCAGTTTATCGTGTTGTTCAGCTGCAGGAAACAGAAGCTGTTTGTGACCGCATTCAGTTAGCTTAGACAGTTCAGATATCTCATCAGGTTTTGTTCAAATATATAATTGAGTATCATCTGCAGCAGTGATAGCTAATCCCGTGCCTTCTAGTAATGTTTCCCAGGGGAAGCATGTATATTGTGAATAGAAAAGGACCTAAAACTGATCCTTGCATATGCAAGCAAATGCATTAACTAATGGACCATTATTTTTTTAAATGTAAACTTTTTTTTCTTTCATCCAAATATTCATTCATTCATTTTCTTTACGGTTTAGTCCCTTTAATAATCTGGGGTCGCCACAGCGGAATGAACCGCCAACTTATCCAGCATATGTTTTACTTACTCAATTCACCTATAGCGCATGTCTTTGGACTTGTGGGAGAAACCACAGCACCCAGAGGAAACCCACGCGAATGCGGGGAGAACATGCAAACTCCACACAGAAATGCCAACTGACCCAGCCAAGGCTCGAACCAGCGGCCTTCTTGCTGTGAGGCGACAGCGCTACCCACTGCGCCACCGCGTCGCCCCTTCACCCAAATATGGTGGAATAAAAATAAAAAAATCCATATTTACAAGGTGTAATAAATGATGGTATTTTGAGATAAAACTTCACATTCAAGGGACATCAGAGACTTGCAATGGAAATTAAATTTAGAGAACCAACAAATTCCAAGGTCAATGCTTCTTGCTTTTTAACCATCCTAAGAACATTAAAAGATCAGTTATTAATCATATTCATGAGCTATACAGTATATACAAAAACTTAAATAAGAAAAAAATAACACTGGTCAAAATTAGAGAATGTTTATAAAAAAATGAAAAAATAAAATAAAAAATGACCTGGGAAACTTGGCACCATTTTTGAACGGGGTAAAACTCTCAGCATACAATATCTCAAAGTTTAAGAAAATTATATTAACTCCACACATTCTTGGTGACAAAAGTTATGAAGACTAGTGATGATGTCCTGTGGCCACAGATATCATTCAAAGCAAGGATGCGGACACTTCATACTTATTTTTGTATGCTGTAACTCAGAAATTTTACTTGTAATTTTTCTTCATGCTTCAATTTTTGCTGTTCTCAAATTGTGATCACTGTGTTTTCACATAATAAAGGGCTTTTATTGGAGATCCTTGGTTATTTTTTAAAATGCTTTTCTACTAGTAAAACTAAACAAAAATGTATTCAAATTCAAAACACAAATCTTCCATTATTATTCAATTCTGATCTCCACCACTTATTACATCTTGTAGAAAGAACTAAACAGGACCCGCACATATCCAGAGCTTGAGTTTTTCTTTTTTCCCCCCATACCCCTTATTCAGTCACTGAGCTTTCCACAAAATAAAGGGCTTTTGTTGGAGATCCTTGGATAGTCTTTAAAATGCTTTTCTAGTAAAACCAAACTAAAATTAATTAAAAGTCTGAACAGAATTGGATAATAATGAAAGATTTGTGATCTCCACAGTATATAACATCTTGTAGAAAGAACTAAACAAGGCCCGCACATGTCCAGACCTTGAGAACTTTTCTCTTTTTTCCCCCCATACCCCTTATTCAGTCCCTGTTTGTGTTTGGTTGAGTGCTGTTACCTTCAGTAAACTCTTATACGCAGCCCCCTAAAGCAGAAAACTGCTGACATGTAAAGGCCAAACATTTTACGTAATTCAAAATGACTCATTTAGAAAACTTCCTCCGTCATTTCTCATGAGGACAGAGTGTCGCCGAGGCCCAAAACACTTGTGCTGTCAGTCCGTCAGCGCACTCAGTTCACTCTCTCTGCGGACTGACTTGTCACCCAGTATCGGCGTGCGAGTGAAATCACCTTTTGTCCTTAATTTTTTCCCCCCGTAACTGTCCTGATGTTTGACAGGACGGCTAAAAATAAACACCGAACAGCACAATTAGCTGTTACAATGTCCCTTAATTCCCCCCGAAATTCGCAGCATCCAGGAGTGCCCATCAACACCTTGGACGGAACGGTCAAATTGAATAATAAATGTTTAATGGAGTTTGGGACGCAGTCAGTCAACAGTCAACAGACTGTGGCTGTGGGCAGGGAGACGGCGAGGTCATTAACCCTGCCATTTGCTTAACAAGCGCTAATTACAGCTGACATTTCCACAGGGCGCTTCCGAGCGTCAGCTGCCTGAACTCATCAACAGGACACGGTCATCCTTCACGTACGCACACACACAAGCAGACACATACACACACAGGCATACACATACACACACTTTGTTATTGGTGGTTTACGAGGACTCTCCATAGGCATAATGTATTTTATACAGTAAAAAAATTCACATTTAATATGGACCTACCTCACAGAAAACCTGTGGAATTTTTTTTATTGTAAAAGTCCCAGTTTTGTTGAAGAACTGCAAACTCTTAGTTAGAAGCATGGAAGGAAATATCACTGAATGATTGACGTGAAGGGGCAGCAGGGTGGCTCAGTGGTTAGCACTGTCACCTCACAGCAAGAAGGTCGCTCGTTCGAGCCCCTGCTGGGTCAGGTGGCATTTCTGTGAGTTTGTATGTTCTCCCCGTGTTCGTGTGGGTTTCCTCCGGGTGCTCCAGTTTCCCCCACAGTCCAAAGACATGCACTATAGGTGAATTGAATAAGCTAAATTGGCCGTAGTGTATGAGTGTGTGTGTGAATGTGAGAGTGTATGGGTGTTTCCCAGTGCTGGGTTGTGGCTGGAAGGGCATCCGCTGTGTAAAACATATGCTGGATAAGTTGGTGGTTCATTCCGCTGTGGCGACCCCTGATTAATAAAGGGTCTAAGCTAAAGGAAAATGAATGAATGAATGAATGAATGAATGATTGAAGAGAAGCCTGCACTGTAAAAAAATATCTGTTAATTAACCTTTTCTGTGTTTAGTGTTTTCCATTTATTTATGGTTGTGAATTGCATTATTGGACCTTGATCTTCACTCGGTCTAATTTTGATGTGGAAAATTCAGCTCTACAGTTTAACAAAGTGACTTTTATTGACATTTCAGAATTTTGAAATAAAATAATGTATAATAAATAATATATAGAGAAATAAGCCTGTAAAATAACAAAGTGTACTGGCAGTTTATTACAAGGTTTTGGTACTGTAATATACAATGTCAAACACAGCCAAAATATCAATTTAAACTATTAAAAATGTTAATAAAAGTCACCTTTTCAACCTTTTGAAGGTTAAAAGTTGTTGGAAGAAAGATCAACTTCTCATATTGTATTCAAAAGCCTAAATTAACAGGGAAAAATAAAAACATGAATCACAAAATACGGAAAACTGCTAATTTACGGATTTTTTTAGTGTGTATAGAGGCTCAGACACAAACTGTAAACACAAGATTGAAATTAATACAATGTAACTGGCTAATGTGAGTTGATATAAATCCAATATTACTCAAATGCAGTGATAATATCACTGACAGTTGTCCTAAATGTAATTCATGTAAAAGGTGCTTTCTATCATTGCGTATGGGAGTGTGAAGACATCCTGAAATTCAGGAAAGGAAGGCAGAGTATGATAGATAAAATAATCAATGCCATTATCCCTCTTGAAAATCTTTTTAAATATTACTTTTATATTCTAGGAATCTGAATTTGAGAAGAAGAGAATATATTTTTGTAGATATGTGCTCTAAAGCTAAACAGCTTATTGCACAAAAGTTGGAGGAACCAAATATAGAGAGGTGTATAGAAAGGTGGCTTAAGGAAATGGCAATAAATGTCACTGGAGAAAATAACATATATTATTAAAGACAGATGTAAGTATTTCAAGATGCTTGGAACCCTTTATGTTGTTTTTTTTTTTAAAGAGAAAATAATGGGAATATACTTGAGACCACCAAACCACCAAAACCAGCACACATACACAAACATGATGGTTTTGATGGTTTACAGGGACTCTCCAAAGGTGTTATGTATTATATACATTTAAAAAACAGTAATTATATGTCCCTACCCCACAACTACCCCTAAACCCAACTCTCAATGGCAAAATTTTAATGTCAAAAGATGCCATTAAGTATGATTTTGAAACGTTTTGAATTACAAGGACATCAGTCATGTTCTCGTAAACCACTGTAATAGAGTACAACTATGTCATCCATATGTCATGGAAAATGTACAAAATATACAAAAAACAGTACACACACTTGTTTTTGTGCATGGTGGGGGTCACTCGTCAGAATTGTTACATAACGGGGACTGCCCTTTCTGATGATCTTAGAGACCTAAAAAAAATTGTTTGCCACACAAAAACACAAATTAAATTCACTTTACATTATGAATATTTCACTAAAAAGATCCAGACATGACACAGTGGTCACTTGTGGGGACATTTCAGGTATTGTGTAGAAGTGAGGTCTGCCACACACACAACTGGTTATTAGACAAAGTGGGGACAGTTTTTACACACATTACTGGTTATTAGTCAAAGTAAGGGCCAGTTCTACACACACCTACACACACATTACTGGTTTTGAGTCAAAGTAGAGACCAGTTCTACACGTGTGCTGCTTTCCAATTCGCGTACTATCCATCCTAAATAGAATTAGTATGTCCCAAACCATAGTATGTTGAAAAGAGTATGCCAAAGGTTCCCGGATGGTTTACTATTCCCTGTAAAAATTCGAAGTCTAGAAGCGTCCATAATCTAACCACTAATATTGCCCACAACACATTGCACGTTGGATGTGAATTTGATTAGAACTACAAACTCTGGTAAAAAGTGTAAACAAACTACAAACATGGCGGACATGCAAGACTTACCATCAAGTAGAGAGGCTTCGGTAAAGTTGTTTGAATGACTGTTTATCAATATCTAGCCAACTGGAACATATTTAAACCGCATTTTCCCTGTTATATTTAATCTGCAACAACAATGTGAACTTACATCAAGATATGTTAGGACATTAACTTATGAATGCATAATTACCCAAAGAGCTGAGGAGATTTCTCTGCATGAAAGAGTCGCAAATGGCAGATTAAGACACAGCTGAATCTCCAATAAGGTAGGTCATTAAATATGAAAGAAATGTGGATGACGTGTCAAGATGATTGACAGGCGACGTAACTAAGCAACATAACGATCTGTTAACGAGGTAATATGTCCCAAAGCTTGCATACTCTTCTGTTACACACTCAAAAGTATATACTTTTCCTTTACAAAAAAAGTACATACTTTTAGGGCGTAGTATAAGTATGTAAATTGGGACGCAGCAACACATTACCAGTTTTGAGTCAAAGTATAAACCAGTTCCACACACACATTACCAGTTTTGAGTCAAAGTATTGACCAGTTTCACAGAGAGACACACACACAAGCACACACACACAATAATGAACTTAAAACAGAGTACCAACAGTTTAATAGAATCCAAAAATCAAATATACAGCAGAAAACTCCAACGTTTCCTCTTTTCTTTAAGGCTAAAAGCAGTGTGGACTACAAAAGCACTGATTAAGCAAGAACGACTCGGGGATTTGGCATTTTGCGCAGAGTGGGAAAAAATAACCAATAAAAGAACAAAAAAAATCTGGCGTCAAGACTTAACATGAAGCAGCTACAGAGACTCATTTGCATTGCAAAACTGCGAACACAATCATGACGCGATGAGCCGAATAAACCACAGTACTGTTCTTCCACATCTACATTATCATAAAACAGCAAAAAAATAAATAAAATAAAACGTATAATAATTATTTAAAAAAATGAAATACTTTCTCCACAAGAAGAATGAGTGATACACGGAGAAGCACCCTTTCTATTTGCAGAGTGAAGGCAAATATTTGATCCGAAAATTATAGAGTAGGTTTTGAATAAATCAAAAAGAAGGAAAGCGTATCTTTGAAACACAGCCCCGATGGATGGAATGGATAAATGAGAGGAGGAATAATGCCAAGCGGGGAGTCCAAAAAGGAAAAAAGCACAGGAAATCCCAGGACAAGTCACTGGAAGGAGACAAATAACTTAAGACGTAGAGGACATGTCTATAAATAGGCATGGCGGTCGTACCGGCAGGGCGCACACTTTCTCTTTTCTTTCTTTAAAAAGAGAGGGGAAGAAAAAAAAGCCGCCCACAGTCGACTTGCTCCAAATCAAAGAGGCAGAATAAAGCAAAATACCAAATAAAACAACAATTACACACATTCATGAATAACATATGATTCCCACATCTAAAACCAACCTCTTTGTAGCACAAGCAGATGAAATAATCAAGAAGCTGCGTATTAAAGAAGGTATGAATGCAGGAAATGGAGATAATACAATCAGACGTGTTTGAGCAATTCAGACTTTTTAAAACATTCATGATGAAAGATGCCCAGAGGAGTAAAAGTCAACATGAACTGGCATTTGAGACTAATTGAAGCCGAGCAGAATATTCCAGAACAAAACACAGGGTGGAACTTGACTATTTCATCCATCAGGAATTGATTGGATGATGGGAAGCGTGTTACATACTGTACCAGAGTGGGAGTTTGCAGTGGACTGTGAAGGATTGGACATCATTCAGAGAGCATTATGGGTACAAAATAGCTTTTTTAAAATAAGTGCGTACCATCCAAAAGGGTTTAAATTAAGGATGCGCAATTCATCGGTTTGGGTAATTAAACGTTTCTTTTGAATGTTTTTCTTATCAGCCTGATAAGATAATTAGGTCGATATAATAAAGACGATAAATAATGGATTATTTCTGGTGGTTGAATCAGCAGATGTTTGCTGCTGGCCATGACTGGTGTCTTCCAGATGACTTGAGAGCAGACGCACAATTGACAAGATTTTATGCTATATAAAGGGCAAAAGAAAATGCCAGCAGTGTGCGAGTTCTTCATTGTACAAAGAGAAAATCAGATTTGCAAATTGTTAATTATTTTGATAAAGATCTTATGATAAATCAAAATCAAAAAGCAAAAGTCTTATGCCACTAGTGCATTATTTAGCATTATTTTTTTAAAGAATCCTCACATTTTACAGCATTTTTCAGTGCCTAAAACTTTGAACAGTACCGTAGCTTTGCTGCTTGCTGTAGATGTTGCCAAAGTTCTTCTGGATTTAGTTTGTCTTGTGTTCTGTTTCTTCATGTCATTCCAGACAGACTGAACGATAATAAGATCAGATCAGATCTCTGTGTGGAGCACTGGCTGTCGTCAGACTCCTTGTGCAGACAATAATCTCATTCAATAATCCCTGTAAATTGATATTTCAAACTGATATGCTACAGAAAAATATTGAAATAATAATGACTTTTGCACAGGACTGTATGTTCAATAAAAAACACTTACATCTTGCCTGGCCTGAGGGGGAATAAACTAACAGCACAATTTAAATTTTTAAGTGAACTGTCCCATCACCATCCAAAGGTCAAGATCACGCTCAAGAGCATCTTACTGGTTAACACACTAAAAATATAAGTGACATCAAGAAAAGTTTGTTTGGGGATTATGATGAATGGCGATGTGTTTTAAGAACGTAAATGAAGGCATTTACGCTGTTTTGATTTCATGTTGACTTAAACCAGTTTTAACAGAATCATTAATACAATCGATTCAGACTTGTACGACATTCAAAAGACTACAACGGGAAGCAAGCAAGTCTCTCAGTTCACTCGATGTGTCTCATGAATAATTTCCGGCCCGTGTCCTCAGCAGGGTCAGCAAATCTCAACCCTCCACAACAAGTCACCCTTTCATTAGCACACTTTAAAAGGGGTGGAGAGCAAACTAATTATCTCCGGAGTGAATATCAGCTCATTAAAAGCATGGAAAAGCATAAACCTAAAGACTTACAGAGAACGAAAAAAAATACATTCCAGTTCACTTCAAAATAAAAGAGTGCAGCACCGCAAACTCTTCATCAAAAATAGATTGTAACAGCAAGAGCGTATATGACTCAGGTGGTTTCAAATGTCACAGACGGACGAATAAGAACAGCGAGCCGACAAAATGTACATTATTCAAGCATTTAACATCAGCAAACTGAGCTAGAAGATCAACGCCATCAATTTTAACCAATTCTGACACCTTCTTCTAATCAATACACTCCATTTGCTTCGATAATTAAAGCAAAAAAGACACTCATTTCATTTATTATTCAGATTATCCATGCAGGGGGGTTTGGTCCAAGTTCTGCGAAATGATTAGAGATTTTTTTTTAATGAAAAAAAAATCAGCTTTTGATAAGTCCGAGATATATTCGGCATGCCGATTTATAAAGATCACACATCTACTTTGGAACTTGAACAATTAATTGTCAATCAAAAATAAGCAACCGGAGTGTGCCGAGAGGTGAAACTAGGGTTCAAAGGGAGATAATCAGATCATCTGCATCTGATTAGCATAAACATCTGCATAATTTGGGTTGCCCTGGAAGACTGAATATATACAGTGGGTACGGAAAGTGGCAGAATCATGCTGTGGGGGTGTTTTTCAGCTGCAGGGACAGGCCGACTGGCTGCAATCGAGGGAAAGATGAAAGCGGCCAAGTACAGGGATATCCTGGACGAAAACCTTCTCCAGAGTGCTCAGGACCTCAGACTGGGCTGAAGGTTTACCTTCCAACTAGACAATGACCCTAAGCACACAGCTAAAATAACGAAGGAGTGGCTTCACAACAACTACGTGACTGTTCTTGAATTGCTCAGCCAGAACCCTGACTTAAACCCAATTGAGCATCTCTGGAGAGACCTAAAATGTCTGTCCACCAACGTTTACCATCCAACCTGACAGAACTGGAGAGCATCTGCAACGAGGAAGCGCAGAGGATCCCCAGATCCAGGTGTAAAAAACTTGTTGCATCTTTCTCAAAAAGACTGTATTAGATCAAAAGGGTGCTTCTACTAAATACTGAGCAAAGGGTCTGAATACTTAGGACTTTTTTAATAAATCTGCAAACTTTCAACAATTCTGTTTTTCTGTCAATATGGGGTGCTGTGTGTACATTAATGAGGGAAAAAAATGAACTTAAATAATTTTAGCAAATGGCTGCAATATAACAAAGAGTGAAAAATTTAAGGGGGCCTAAATACTTTCCGTACCCAACGTATGTGAGAATGGCAGATGCCTTTTCACAGTGGTTTGAGATCTACTGCTCTCTGACAGTATTTAAAAATCCCCCCAAAAAAATCCACACTTCAGTGAAAACCGAAAGAATTCAGTCTGTCTCTTTAAGTCAGTGGGTTTCTTTCAACACAACTCCTGAGAGTCCCACGGTCTCGTACCCTGACCTCACATAACACCGATTCATTCTTTATAAAGCCATAAAAATATTTCAGCTCAGTTTGACTCAGCCGCCTTCACCTCAGTAGTCGTCGAACGCTAATACTAAAGCTCTACCCCTTTTCTACGAAATAATTGTGCAAGAGCTTCGTATACATACAAAGCCGCTTTAGATAGTTGATTGTTAAAATTCACAGTCTAACAAACATAAAAACCTGAAAGAAAAACCCAAACACTTCGCTCAGGCGGTTGCATATTGATTCTTCGAATCCGTAACGCTTGGCCGTGCGTCCCTTGAGAAATGACCCTTTATGGCTGCCATAGTTTCATGTATTGCAGAGCTTCAATAACACCGTCTCTGAGTGATTACGGACGGAAATCGACCCGTGTACCTACGTGTGGTACAATCAATGTCGCAATGAGCAAAGGGGGCAGAGGAGATCACATTATGGTCTAATAACACAAAACACAAGACCATCGGCGGCGTGGGGAGAAAAATCGAGAAAATAAAACAAGAGGTGGCTTCTCCACATCTGAGGTAACAAATGGATGAAGATAAACAAATGGCTCTTTCTGTTTTGAGTTCCATCAGCCCACATTTTCCCCAAGATATTTTTTTTCCCAATATCTCCGTTCTGTTCGAGAATTATAAGAGATGACGACACAAATTTGACGTCATTGGAGAAAATTGGTGAGCTCGATTTCCACTGTCAGATTAAACAGAGCTGTTCCCATTGTTAAGTCAGATCATGGTCTGGATCGAGCTGTGGTCTGGTTTATGGGGTTTCTCATCTCTTGTAGTGGCTTGGAGCATCGGCGAACATGTATTTGAGTCTGTAGGCCTCTGCTAGAAGCAAACCCACCTCTTCGTTGCCCCAGTGTATTGTGGGAAGGTTTTGCAGGAGCATTAGCAGACTCTGAAAAGACAAAACACATTTCAGTGGATCATTCAGTGGCTTTAAAAATCTGCATGTAGCATCATCATCACAAAAAAAAAGCAGTTTCCCAGCCATTACATATTCTTTGAAAAGCATTTCTACTGTTCTCAACTGGAAATGCTTGTAATCACTGCATGATTACAAAGTGAGGATAATGTGATTCATGATTGGCTCAGCTCTTAGGTCGCTGCTTGTGTGTTTAGTGTGCATACATATGTGTGTGTGTGGGCTTTCCACCTCCTACAGCTGCTGTAAGTGCACAAGAGCAGATCTATTGTAATCAGCTTCACTCTGTGTAAGATCAGATCTCGGGTTCTTTGGTGTGGGAATTTCAGCACAGTAGCATGCGAGCTGAAAAAAAACATTGATTTTCGAGATGCTAACCAGAGCGCCTTTGAGCTTTGGAATAAAATATGATGCTCATCACAGCAGCCTATATATATTGATTGAACAGTCTGGCACTAACACACAAAACGAAATTAAGAGAGCAATTCTCAATTTCACTAAATTTAAGATTTAGTTATTTGTTTGGGTAAATCATGATTTTGGTTTTGCTCTGTAAAGTACTGACAATTTAATCCATATTTAAAATAAAACTGCTGTCTTTTATTGTAAAGATTTCATTTGGCCACAAAAAGATGCCATCTTTTCAGACCTGTTTATATTTATTTTTATACAACACAATTATAATGATGTTTTAAATTCAGAAGGGTTAGAAAAGCCATAGTTGCATCCCAAACAGCACACTATGCACTTATGTACTTGCACACTCAACCATAGGGGTTGCACTGAGTAGTTGACTGGTCGACTTTAATGCTCTGCCGTGACACTTTTTGACTGACGTCGACTAGTCACGCTGTGCAGATCACGTGGTTTGACCTGAACTACATGGCAGCTTTACACACGAAGGTGGTCCCCCGAATGAAACTCCCCTCTGATTATTTAAAGTAATTTTTAAAAGGTATTTTTCCTATGTCAGCGGTAAAGATTCATATGAACTTTGAGTGAACTTTAAATCGTCAAACAGGTGCCAGTTAGACCGTGGCATGCAAATACCCTAGAGCACATCCTAGCCAATCGCGTTTAAACAACATTAAAAAAGTAATGTGATTGGCTGTTGTCCTCTGCGAAGCGTAGACACTGACATGTTTTGTGAATGAACTGTGAAACGCACAGAAACTGTGAAGTGCGCAGCCGCGGAGGTGCGTCAAACTTCACAGCATGTGTAAATATCATCCCAGGTGAACTCGGTGAAGATGTGCATCGAGGAGACATCTGGTAACCAAGATGAACAGTAACCGTGAAAAAGGACCGGCTCAAGCAGGACTTTTGTGCATTATGTTGTTAACAGGAATCACACTTCACATGAATCTATGTGCTGAGGACGTATGCATTGCTTCTGCACTAAAATATCTGTTATTGTTAAATTCTTAGTAGTACGTGCAGTGATCAATGTGTTGACTGCATTTATTTAGCAGGTAAACTAGCCTGTGTTAAATAGCATTATTAACGAAATGAACAGTGTTCAGCTTGAACAGTAAAATTAGTGAACAGTAAAACAGTAAAATTAGTCATTGGTAATGTTGCATTTCATTTGCAACGTGTTACGAGCTGTTAAAGAGTATTTGTATATTTCCTGCAAATAAATAGCAAATTGTGGCATGCTGCAAAACATTTGCATCTTGTTTTTTTATTGATGACGTCACCAGCGTCACTTTGATAACATAAAAGTCGACTTCAAAAAAAATCTAAAGTCGTTCAACCCCTACCATTTAGTGTATGAGTGTAGCTATGTCCCAATTAGAACACTAACGTTTGTTTATTAAACGGAAATTCAAACCGTTTCCCAGATGACGTTTAACGATTGTTAAATTAGTGAAATAAATAACCAAACTAATTTCTGTCAGGAGTATAACCATAAGAGAATTTTTCTTTCACAATCCAAAATAAATAAAGTAATCCAACCTCAGTGAAAAATAGCTCTGCCCCTTCTGCTACGTGAGCAAATATGCGACTGTTGAGTGTATGAAGTGTCCAACATTCCACACTTCTTTTTATTGGTTAAATAAGTGAATCATCTGGGTATTTAAAGTGCACTCATTCTGTTTATAATAAAAAGAATATTTCAGTGTGAATGTACTACTTATGCACTATACTATGCCATTTTGTAGTATGAATGGTATAAGTATGGGATTTGGGACGCACCTTATATTTGATTAAAAAAAAAACTGATTTTCAATCACATCAAACGAAAACATGTTACTCTGACCAACTATGCCTGTGTGTCAGCATAGTGGCAGATTCAAAAACAAGACTACGGTTCTATGCTAATGAGGGAGTGATCGTCATAATGGGCGGGGCTTTCCCACTTTGATGACATGTCAATCAAAGCGTTTCTGCAGGCTGTTTTTATGAAGTGTGATTAGAAAAAAATTTATTAGTACATTTTTATCATTAGAAGCTGGTTTTATTCACAGACTGTTGCCACACAACGGCGTTTAACCCCCTTATAAACGTGTTTTTTTGCATAATAGGCACCCTTTAATGAAATAATTATATATATATATATATATATATATATATATATATATATATATATATGCCGTTTGCTGCTGAATCCTGTTCAGTCCATTATGTTATGTGTTTACGAGAATGAGCAATAAGTTGTTGTAATTCACTGAACGTCCACCACTGTCGCTAATTACAACGCTTTCTCAATTCTACATACAGCCACATTAAGAGACAGAAATTACATTAAATTACAGACATTTAACCTAGTTACATTTACTTAAAAGCACTGCTGCTTTAACAAGACAATGGTTTGATTTTGTTTTGTGTGATTAATCAGCACTGAACCATCTGAAGCACAGGTGTCTTTGTTCAATTCTGCGGCGCAACAATGCAGTAAACAGAAGCTCAATTATCAGTAAATAATGGAGAAACACCTCAGTAATTTATTTAGAAATTAAATCCAGATGGGACATTTGCAGTCTTTGTATAGCGTAAATTAATTACCATCAAAGCTCAACAAGTCTGAAATATTACCTACAAGCAGAACTCTGAATGTGCTCTTGTATTTGCGGGTAAAGAACCAGACGACTGTGGCAACATGAACGTTTTTGATGTTTGCTGAGAAACTCACAGGATTTTGACATTGAAAAACAACAGAGTGGGGCTGAAATATGAAATAATTAATATTGCATAATTGATATTTAAAAATAAAATACTAATATGTTCTCTTTGTTTTGTTAATATTTAACATTAAAGAAACACGTGATGTGACCATGTGAATTTTATATACCAATATTTTTCTTAGAATAATAGTGTACTAATTTAATTTGTACTTTTACTACTATTATTATTATTATTATTATTGGTATTATTAATAATAATAATTTAATTATTTAACCATAATACTAATATAACTACA
>CAIGQV010017835.1:23948869-23974457 GCA_903798115.1 Danio jaintianensis
ATATATATATATATATATAATACACACACACACTTTAATCATTTAATTATTTAATTGTTATATATGAAATTATGTTAATTATTATATAACTTATATATAATATAACAATATAATTTTATCATTTAATTATTTATTCATAACACTAATTTAACTTCATTAAAAAGAATATACTATTAATATGTCAAAATTTATTAATCTTTGAAATCAAATAAAACATCAAAATGATCACGTGAAACATCATATAAAACTAAAATATTTCATTTTAGTCTTTTTAGTCTTAATGTACAGTAATAATGCACAGAATAAATATTTGTTTAAGAATAAAAAATCTTTAACATCAAATACAAAAATCTGTACATGCGTGATAATGTGAAAATTCTTAAAATAATGAACCAATATAAAAAATATTTTCTTAATTAAACATTTTTTCCCCTAAAAAATTATTAGCAGCAGCAGTTTGTGAAAGCAACCAAGAACATCGGTAAACACGATCATGTGCACAAGCATCAGTCCATAGATGATTAAATGCGATTATTTGAATACATTGACAGTTGGAGTATAAACACATGCTCCAATAGCTGTTCATCAAACCCTTCTCTGCGCGACTTGACAATAAGGGAAATAATGAAGGAGAGAATGAGAGACGGAGCCGATGCGTGGAGTAGATCCCTCGAAAGCGAGCATGAAAGAGTGAGAATTAGGGCCGAATAACTGAACGCTCTGGTTTGGCGTCCGCTGAGGTGTGGTGAATCCACTGGCCTGTGAAATTCGCTTACAGCAGCGGGGGCTCCACTGGAGGGCCAATTACTGCAATAGTCTCAGGGTAAATGACGACTGCGACACCTCGCAGTGATGCATGCATGTGTGGGACACGGCACACATGTAGACATTCACATGTATATGGAAAAAAACTGTTTCCGTAAAAAAATGGAAAAAGTACTGGTAGCTCATTACACAGACTTTTTACAGCAAATTAAAAATTGAAATTTTCTTTTAATTGACAGTGTGCCCACATAAAAAAACTAAAACACATATGCTTTTTGAGGGTGAGCAAAACCACGCAAATGTAAACCTTGCCATGAAAGAAAAATCAAGTTTTTATCAAAATAGTGAAACCCTTTCTAAGTTTTTTGTGTAGGCTTGTATTAGTGTAAAAATACTCAAAAATGCCTATTTCACATCTGTCACATCCATAACGGTAATTTTTGTTCTATAGTGAGCCAACTCTCATGCTGTATTCACACCTGACACAGCACACACGTAAATAGACACGTGAACATTTTGAGTTTACTTGCTTCATTCGTGCGTAAAATTCGCTTCACAATAGACACGGATTCACGTCATGGACGGGGCTTCTGTCTGCCTGGTGAATCTAGCTTCGTTGCTAAATGGCTAACAGGAATTTTGTTGAGATAGTAGCTGTGCTTTATGTGCTTTAGGAAGGCTGAAAAACAGCGTAGATTAGTTCGTCACCGTGTCTGAGTCCACTAGATCCTTTCTGAGGTGCACCCAGCTCTGTGAGTTTATCAACTCCTCCAGAAACAGTACCTGGATGATGAAAGCTTTCAGCTGTGCTTCCGACTGAGCCGAGCCCAGTTTGATTAGCTATTGTCCGGTGTCGGCAAGAGGATTTGCCCTCGGGACACCAACATCCAGCACTACGTCATAATCACGCCCCTACAGGAGCAAGCTCCTGATTGGTTAACGAGGCGCGAATGACCGCTGAAGTTCAGATTTTCCAACTCGAGCGTTTTTTGTGATACGCACAATACGCGTAAAACGCTCAACTCACGCCGCTTTATTCGCCTCATTCACGTGAAACGCGCTGCAGGATGTCTATTTGCAGCTTTGCATTGACTTAAGTAAATCACTCGCGCCTGACGCGTCATCCGTGTCTGGTGTGAATGCACCATTATCCTTTTGATTAGTATTATTACTTTTGGGTTGAGCAGTTTAATTCACAGAATTTCTACAAAGTATGTTGCATACTGTACTGCATACATAACTCACTAACCTTTTTGGTCACATCCATAATTTTCCTCATTTAAAACATAAAACATGTTTACAGATTGATATTTTTCTGATCCCATAACTCTGTGGTTAGCTGTTTTGGAAAATATAAACAGATGTTTCAATATAATGTTAACATGGACTTTTTATGTGAATTTATGTTTTGAGTTTTTACTGCAAATGTCACATCCATAACACTGGAATTGCTCTGATATAACTACTGTAAAAAAAACTGTTTCTATTAATTCTTTTAAATATATTAACGGTTATTTTCTGTGTTTTTAAGGGTATGCCAACAATAAAAAAGAGGACAATTTCTGCATGTGTTTTAATAGTATACCCACAGTAAAATAATGGACAGATTCTGTGTTTTAATGGTATACCTACTGTAAAAAAGAGGCCTTTTCTGTGTTTTAATGGTATACTTACAATAAAAAAGGATGTATTTTACTCATTTAATGCTATTCCGGCAGTATAAAAATGGCAAATGGTAAGCATGTTTGTAAAAATTACAAGCAGCTCACTGACTTTCCCTTGTAATAAAAAAAGTTGAAAATACGCTTTATTTATGGTTTACCTACATTAAAACAGATTTTTTTTTTTTTATATTTGTGTAGAGAAGCAGTAAAAATTTGTTAACTGTTAACTGTGTACTTGAACGAGCTGTTTATTCAGTTTATCATAGGATAAGCATCTGCAGTGATTTAAAATTATAGGAAGCTATTGCAATGTAATCAATATCCACACCCAGCGTTTCTGCAGGTTATATGAGGGTAATTTTAAGACTTTAAAGCCTTTTTAAGACCAACTAAAGAAAATGTGTGGAATAAAACAATCAAAGGGTAAACAATACAGTAATAAATTGAGAACAATGTATAATGTCTTGGAAGCACATGACGAGATGCATTTAGCTGTTTAGTTCGTCACTAATGGGCGGGGCTTTGATGATGACATGTACAAAGGGAGAATGTCAATCAAAGTGTTTCTGCAGACTGTCTTTATGAAGTGTGATTATAAAAAATAGAACGAATTAATTATTACCATTAGAGGCTGGTTATATTCACACATATTGAAACACAACTGTGATTAAACTCCTTATAAAAGTAATTTTTGCATAATCGGTCCCCTTTAACTATTAAAGCCCGATTACAGCTCTAATACACAATGCATCACATAATTGTATGATCCAGTTAAATGCATCTCTTCAAATGCATTCTTTCACACTAACATTATTATCTATGGTTTAAAATATTTTGAACAGCAGCTGCGCTAATTTTCTTTTTTTTATTTGCTTCCACCTTGGGATCCCCATCCCGATGCCTCTAAAGATTGTGCAGTGCCACTTGATCAGATCCAAGACCTGTGAAGAGATGATACCAACCATCCGAGGACTTCACGGACAACACAATTACACTTCATTGAAAATGTATTATACACATAGATATCACCTTCTTAAAAAGGACACTATATATACTGCAGGTTAACTACATGGATACAATATATATACTGTCCACCCTGTACACAACACCTTTACGTTCCGATATTGACTGTAATGTAATAATGTGCACCTTTTGTAAAGCTGCATTAAAACAATAATTATTGTGAAAAGTGCTATACAAATAAGCTTGAGTTGAATTATTCCTAATTCTGTTTTAAATATTGAAAAAGAATTAAGAAATAATATTAAGAAAATTAACAATAATGAAACTACGAAATTATTAACGAAACTTTGCCAAGAAAAAAAAATACAACAAAAATATTTTTATTTTATTTTACTGTTTATTTATTTATTTATTTCATTAATTCATTCATTGGTTTATTTGTTAATGGAGGGCAAGTGAAAAATTGGCCTTACTAGATCAGCAATAAAAATCTGAGCCATTCTTAAGCTTCTAATGTTGGCAAAAGATGAAATGCATAAATATTGCAATTTGAATTAATGCTGTAGAAACGTTTCCTAGAGGTATTGAATATGGTACATCAATATTTTTCGAGGCCTCATATCAAAGTTAAATAGAAATTCCAGTATCGTGACGACCCTAATTGAAAGAGCCCAGCAGCCGTAATATGCCTGGCGTGAAGGAAAGTGTCTGTACCTGAAAGTCCAGCATGGAGAGAATCTCTTTGCGCCATTTGATGAGGAAAGCGGCGCAGACGTAGAGGTGGAAATGGGAGAATCCCTCAGACTCGGCCTGCGGACACACACACGCTCGCATGAGCAAGTAGTCATTAAGCAGATGATTATCCAAAGTGACAAACAGCACACTACTTGAGAGAAATCCCCTGAGGTTAAGTGCCATTCTCAAAGGGCAAAATAAAGAGGTTTGCTCCTGCAGGGATTGAACCAGCAACCTTCCAGTTACCAGTCTAGAGCTTTAAAGCGGTCATAATTTTCTCACCCTAGAATTGTTACAAGTCATGAAAGTATGGTTTATTAAGTTATATGTTTATCTTCATATCTGCTATAGCTGACTGTGATTTTTATGACTATTGCATAATATTGCATTGCTTTTGGCAAGCTGATTTAAAACAATATGGATTTAAAAAAACATTTCACACATTTGTTTAATTATAAAAGCAGTTTATAAAGTCCAATCTGGTGAGAAGAGATAAAAAAACATGAATGCGTCATAAACGTACATGCCATATGTTCATGTATGTTATATTTAGAGTCCTTGAATTCATACCAGAGATCAGTAGAACGTTAAAGAAACATTTTGGATCCTGTTTTGACCAAAGCTGGCTATTTCTGAACATTGAGATTAACATAGATGATATATGAAAGACATGAAGCTATAGATTTTCATAATTACACAATAATTAAAGTTGGTTGTTCCTCATTATTGTCATTATTATCTTATAATAAAAAAATAATAATAATAATAATAAAAAAATAAATAAAAATAAATAAAAATAAATAAAAATAAATAAAAATAAATTAAAATAAAATAAATAAAATAAAAATAAAATAAAAACTATTGTATACCCTTGCTTATATTTAACTATTTAAATTCTATTACTGAACTTTAAAATCAAATAAGGAAATCTGTGTGACCATCACAACATTTTAGAAAAGATTTAAGACTAAATTCATTGTTTTTAAAAATAATGTATAACCACAACAACACAAAATAATTAAGAATAAAATAACATTAATGTGTTTTTATCATTTGAATAATTTTCTTAATTTTTAAAACCCAAATAATTAAAATATGTGATGGTGATCATTCTAAAAAAATATTTAAGACCAAAAATGATTGTTAAATATTAGGGCTGCACGATATTGAAAAAATCTTACACTGCGATATTTTGTTTTGCTGCGATATATATTGCGATTTCGTTAATTTAGATTGACTAGGATGATCAAGTCTTTTTCTATAAAGCGCATCTACATAAATTAGAATAAATTACAAGCAAAAATAAATAAATAAACAGTGCTTTATGGTTTTCTGGGGAGTCTAACGGTATTCAAGTACAGAAATTGAACAATAAAATAACATGGTCATCATTGTATAAATAAATACAAAATAATGATATTTAATAATGTCTTTATTTTTTAAATCTTTAATAAACAATCTAATCCTGCGAGGTGACTATTGTAGATACTCACATTGCGATATCGATGCTCAATCGATATATTGTTAAGCCCTATTAAATATACAGTTATTTATATCAATCAAAATTAATTTCCATTTGTGTCAACATTCAGAAATGCTAAGAATTTTTTTATTTTATTTACTAGAATACTATAGAAATAATATCAAAAAAATTGTATGACTTCAGAAGACTTGACACAGAGGGCATATAAAGTCAAATGAGCCAATCAAGTTATCATTCTTTAATAATACTTTTTGTCAATATGAATAGTTGCTGTACCTTTAGACCTACACAATAAAAGAAACTTCAGTCTTTGTATTTTCTCTTCCTCTCTAACCAATAAAAGCTTTATGAAGAAGCAGATAAAAGCTCTTCAACTCTTGACATGGGTCAGATATAAAACCCATTTCCCAGTAAAAATAACTATAATTTCCTATATGCGATGACCTTGTTTGCTACCGATTCGCAAAACAAATGCCTCCACATTCACTCAGCCTAAAAAAATGGAACTATTTACTTCCATCAGAAGTAATAAGAGATCTGAAACAGCACATATTATTGGTTAAATTATTCAGCTCCAGTCGAGCGCCTACACACAGAGCTCCTAATGTAGTTTTGCCATCTATCTAATTTATTGGATTGGGAATTAGGTCATGTTAGTTATTCCCAGCGTATCTAAAGAAGACGCCACCCATTCGGCCTCTTCTCTCTCTGCTTGTGTTGCGTACATTCAGCCACTCGAGAGGTTATAAATAGCTTTGTTTACTTTGTTTCTGTTGCTCCCTCTTGAAGTGTGAAGAAGAGAGAGGGGGGAAACAGGAGAACGAGGAAGGAGGGGGAAAAAAAAAGTTGAATTTCATTAAGACGCAGAAAAATTGCAAGAACCAGAAGCAATTTTAGAAGTGCATACGTTTATTAGTTTTGAAGTTATGAGATGGGGGGGAGGGAGGGATTAGCGTTCATTGGAAGATACTCAATCTAAAAAATACAAATAAATAAAAAACTACTGGTACATTCCATTCTAACATGAAGCAAATCTTTTAAAGGGGTGGTCCAGAATGTATTTTTAAGGCTTAGTTGTGTTTATAAGATGCAAAGCAATGTGTGCTCATGCTTCATTTGTAGAAAATCACTTTATTTTTTCATACATCTTACTTTGATTATATACAGATACTCAGCTAACATGAAACGACTGTCATAATTCCTATTCCTCTGAAAGGCCCGCCCTCAAGAGGCTCTGATGGTCAGCTAACATAATGTGCTGTGATTCGCGGATCGGCTCCATGTCACCAGCGTCAAGCACTTTGAGCATATTACGTTTAGAGATGTTGTTTATGTTCACACAGCTACATTACACATCAACTAAACTTTAAAATATGATATCATAGTGGACCACCCCTTTAAAAGTTTGCAAAAAAAAACTGAAAAAGAAAAAAACAAAAACAAATGCTAATTAGGTGTGTTTGAAGTTCAGTATCAAGTTCAGAGTGTAGTATTGTTAACCTAGTAACTAACAGTAAACAATGCAAGCTTAATGGAGTCACATGGGTGTTTGCTATGTCAGAGTTTATTCGGAAGACGCATTTCCATCTCCCATTATTTGCATTAACCCTTTTTTTCGTTTTTCAAAACCACCTCAAGGGAGCGTAACAGCGTTTTTGCAAAATAATGGATTCTTATTCAAAATTTGACGGTTCCATCACTCATTTCTCATGCAATACATACACACACAAATATAGTGCTCAGTATAAATACTCATTTTTTTATATTTATGAATTAATATAATGTGCACATACATTAGATTAGTCAGTACCAAAGCCAAAACTGGAACTAATCTAACAAAAAATATTATTAAGATCCAAAAACTGAAGTCCAAAAAATGCTAAATTAGTACATACAAATAAATATGTTGGAGAAAGATATGAAATAAAACTTGAATAAACAGGATAAAAGGAGAGAAACATATGAAATATAAAATTTAGTTGAATTTTTGTAGTTTGAATTTTCTTTTACAATAACTTCATTGAATTGAAATCAATAATCTTTCTATTCCTAAAGATGCTAGGTGACCAATTTCTTATTTTAATGGATATAACTGTTTAACAAATATGTTTTGCTTAAATACACCAAAATATTTTAGCTTAATACACTACTCATTTAGTCTGAGCACCGTAGGTGAAGGAAACCCAGCTAGTAATTGGAAGCATTAAGAGGACTGAAGACCAAGCAACAGAAGCAGAAGTAAGTAGCGTTCATGATTAATTTTCTCTTTCGCAGAAACGCATTGGAGGCGGCCAAGAGTTCCTCCTCGGTAATGAAGGAGCTGTGAGATGCAGATCCTTCAAACCATCAGTCAGACATTAACGTGACTTTCCTTTTGTCTTCACAGCTCTTTCTCTCTCTCTCTCCTTCTTCATTTCCTTCACCCACATCTCTTTCATTCTGGCCTGAGCTCTTTGTGCGCCTCTAATTGATCTCGAGGAGCGAGTCTTTGTGCCAAACGTGCAATTACAGGAGCGACCTGATAAAGCAGCCCAGGAGAAGTTCAGGCTTGAGAAACACAAAACCCACTCATCTAATCAACTAGCGCTGGTCCGCTGAACATGCAACATGTGTCCGCTCGTTGAATAACGCCAAAAGAATGTATTCATTAACAATTAATCAGAAGCATATTATTCTGCGTTATCAAAGAAGCCCTAAGTGTCATTTTAACAATGGTTAGTTTAATACAAAATGACAATAAAAAGGAGTGTAATTAATGCTAGATGACAACACGGAATCAAACTGTAGTCTTTGTGCTTTCTTTAGCGTGCAAGCTTCATCAGTTCATGTTATCTTAATGTAAAATGAAAAAAAAGCAGAATGCATTTATTGTGATGTAATGAAAAGTGATGACTGAGCTCATGAATATTAATTGGATCGTGCTGATGCTGCTACATATCCTAAACCGCCCACTCATGCAACCTCGTTAATATTCACGGATCTGTTCTCCACAGATATAAGCTTAAGTTCTGCTTTATAGGCACACCTCGTCGATGTGGTATCCAGCTGCTTTAGATCTTACATGACCTTTTACCGTTCGCACAGAACTTTCATCATGCCACAAAAATCTATTCTAAAATGATTCTCCGAGATACACCGATTTAGAAAGAGAGTCTATGGGATCTGATGATATAGAGCGATGTCAAAACTTTACAGTAAACAATTTAACATCTTAAACGCAAAAAATGAAGCAAGCAAGAACATGTAGGTAGCAAATAAATTAATTAATACTACTACTTCTACTACCACTACTACTACTACTAATAATAATATGATGTAAATAATAATAATATGTAATAATAATAATAATAATAATAATAATATAAAATTGTTTTATTAAATGTACAATGTCCCTGTTGACTAAACGAATAAATAAAAAATAAAATAACAATAATATAATAATAATAATAATAATAATAATAATATTATAACAATAATTATAACAATAATAATATAATAACAATAATTATAACAATAATAATAATTATTATTATTATTATATTATTAATACTATTTATATTTTATTTTAAATTTATCTAATAAAAATAATAATTAAAATAATAACATTAATAATAATAATTATTATTATTTATTATTATTATTATTATTATTTTTTATTCATTTAGTCAAAAGGGACATTGTACATTAATAAAACATTTCTGTAAATGTATCAGCAAAAGGCTAATTATATATAATTAATAATACATATAATTTATGAATTGTAATGTAAAATATAATATGTTATTGTATTTAATATAGGGAATGTACAGGATTCATCCATGTAAAGAGTATAAATCATAGAAACTAAATAAATAAATGATGTTATATAATTATTAATGTCAACTTGCAATTCTTTACATCTCTTTTTATTTCCCATTTTTTTGGACAAATAAAAAAGTACATAATTATACAAATAAATGTTTTTATATTCAGATATACTTAAATATTACATATATATATTACATTACACCACATTTTTTGTATTGCCACATATTAAATTGCCTAAATGTCTTTCTTGTTTTTGGTTAATATAAATGCAATGTAATGTAAATGCAAATTCAATCTAGTAATATTCATCAAAATTTAACACAATCACATCAAATCATGCTAATATTCTGTATTCTGACATACATCACATTATGGAAGTGAAATGCACTGTGAATGTGGTTTCATGTCCAGGATTTCAGCTGTTTCCACGGATTTGTCATTTGTAACATAATATAACATAGCATAACATAACATTACATAACATAACTGCTTTAGGTAATGCCATGTCGCACACTTCATTGTTTCCCACTGAATATTCAGTCATTTGAAGTTAAATACATTGTGAATGTGGTTTTTAAAGATTTGGTTTAAAAAAAAAAAAAAAAAATTCTTATCAAATAAATGCACTGCATGTCTCTCGTTTATCCATCATTAAATGTGCACACATCGATGTGCGAAGGAGGCAGGTAACAAGTGATAGTTTAAGCGCAGTTTAACCTTGAAAACAGATGCATCATGCCGGTTTGTGTTTCTCTCTGCTTGTTAAACTGGCCTCAATGACACACTTCCTCCTCTTCCTCAGAGAGGTGGGTGAACGGCACCTTTACTGCTCGCCCTGACCCTGGCCCCGATCCTGCTGTGTAAAATGCCCCAGGAAATAACAAAAATAAATAAAAACAGCAGGAATTGAGAAAGAACTAAGCAGAGGGAAAACTGGGCTTCTGAAGCAGAGCTTAAAGGTACACTCATCATCTGTTTCACAAAATATCCTCCACAAAAAGATGTTTTAGATGCTGCCTTTATAGGGAACTCCTTGTAAGGTTTAAATATGATGTCAATGATGTTTTTACTGAAATATGTACTGGACAACCCACGAAAGATTAGTCATTATGCTATTAATTTATCATTTGGTCTAAGGAAGGCCACCATTAATTTACATTGACAGTGCTTGACTTCAAAATGTTGCACTCATTATGATGGCAGCACAACTTAGAATATTAAAAAATACTGATAGGATGTCACATTGTTCATTTTTTCAGTCAAAGGTCAATGTGAGAGGCAATGTAAGCCCTTGATCACACCAAATGTGCTTTTTGCATTGAGAGGCGCCTTTTTTGAATGTTTTTTTAAATGGCTGTGAGCGTTTTGTGCGCTGCTTATGCGTCCTGCGCGCCTCGTGTTTTTGCTGTTGTGCTCTGTGCTCCTGCAGTTGAAAAAAGTAAACTCTGAGCGGAAAAAGCACTCTTTGTCAGTCGTGTCTTTTTTCATTCTCCAATTAAATGAAAGCAGAGGCTGGGTATGTATGACTTCACAAATCGTAAATATCATTCATTCATTTTCCTTCGGCTTAGTCCCTTTATTTATCAGGGGTCACCACAGCGGATTGAACCGCCAACTTATCCAGCATATGTTTTACAAAGCTGATGCCCTTCCAGCTGCAACCCAGTAGTGGGAAACATCCATACACACTCATTCACACACATACACTACGGCCAATTTAGTTTATTCAATTCACCTATAGCGCATGTCTTTGGACTTGTGGGGGAAACCGAAGCACCCAGAGGAAACCCACACAAACACGGAGAGAACATGCAAACTCCACACAGAAATGTCAACTGACCCAGTCAGGACTCGAACAAGCGACCTTCTTGCTGTGAGGCGAGAATTACAATATTATTAATTATTACAATCATAACAACATCAACAGCAGCGATTTAGTGGTTTAACATTAAAAAGCACCGCACACTTCTTTTTTTTCTTGTCAACAACAAAAAAGTGTGTTCGGTGTGATTGGCCCAAGTCTTCACTGCTTTTCTTAAGATTACAGATGAAAAAAATTGTAAGATGGTATGAACAATTAACATTTTTGCAAAAGGTCTCAGGTGCCATTGACATTAATGCCTTTTTGTCTTAAAATGCATACGTTTTTTTAGTTACGCCTGGTCCACACTAGTCCAGCATTTCCAAACTGTAAAAAAAAAAAGAAAGAAAAGTGTTTTGAAAAGACCAAAGATGATGTTTTAGTCAAACGCTGGCTTTCTATTTCAGTATAGACCAGTGTTTCTTAATCCTGGTCCTCGCACCCCACTGCTCTGCATATTTTGCATGTCTCTCTTTGAACATACCTGATTCCGATTACCAGTTCGTTAGAAGAACTATGTATGAACTGTGTTCTGATTGACAGGGTCCCTACAGAGCGTGCATTGCTCCCTATACTCCCCTCCTGCTTCATTGCTTTCTACCAGAGCACAAGAAACCTTTATTTCACTTCAGCATCACTGGCTGCATTGTCTTCTTACTAGATTATCTTCGTAAATAAATATAAAAATCACATATCACACACTAAAATGTCATTTGAATGTAACATATGCTCTCTTCAAAATGAATTCATGGTGGAATATGCTTTGCAGGGCACTTAAGGCTCGATTAGAGCAAACATCTAAAGTAAAAAAAGAAAAAAAAAAGAAAAGAGAAATGTGTAAAATGAGCAGAGTAGTGGGGTGCGAGGACTGGGATTAAGAAACGCTGGTATAGACCAACTTAAAGTCAAACTTTTGAAAATGAAGGCACGGCTATCCACAATCCTTCTCTGATGTGTCTTCTGGACTACGGTTTATGGTCGTTTACCCTGTTTTGTCAAGTTCCTTGGCAAAATATGTGTTAGACCAGTGTGTAAATGGTCACGTATCATGCGTTTTAGGCAGTATAGTGTGGACTGAGATTGTTTTTTCTGAAACGCAATAAATTTTCAATATGGACAAGAAGCATTTTCATTCTATAACGAAAACACACTAACGTAAACGGCACTTTAGGTCTACACTAGTGGTTTTTTGTTTTTTTAGTCTTTGTTCTCTCCACTTCAGCTATGATGTCTTTGAGGCTTTTAGTAGAGCAAAGCTACTGACAGAGCTTACAATTAGTGATAGATATAAGTGGTTGTTTAAACCAAATGCTGTACCATCATTTTTTTTTTCCCACAAGGAGTCAAAATGTTCAAAGAATATTGAAAAAAATCCATGGGGAGAAATTGGTCTGCATCAGTTGTAAGTGGAGAAAACTGTACATTTACTGACGAATCTTATGAATCGCCAGGTCTCTCTGTGAACAAGCATGAATTTACGAACTTATTCAAAAAAAAAGTTTTTTTTTTTTTTTTACTTGTTGTAATCCAATCTTTGGCCAAATATTGACAAACCCAACCATTGGTGTAGAAAGTATATTTTAAATTCAATAAAAAAAAAATTAACTCAATATGTGGTTTGTCCATATTTGACCCGACACTGGGTTACAACAACCCAACTTTTTTAGAGCATAGGCAATTCCCAAGATTTATACCAGTATAAATATTTTTCGGTGTAAATTACAACACTAATTTTAAATTAAACAAAATAAATAACTAACAAAAATAGTGCTGCATAATTATTAACGTGGGCGGCACAGTGGCTCAGTGGTTAGCACTGTCGCCTCACAGCAAGAAGGTCGCTGGTTCGAGTTCCAGTTTGACCAGTTGGCATTTCTGTATGGAGTTTGCATGTTCTTCCCGTGTTGGCATGGGTTTCCTCCGGATGCTCCGGTTTCCCCCACAGTCCAGGACATGCACAGGTGAATGTACAGGTGAATTGGGTTAACAAAAGTGGCTGTAATATATGTGTGTGTGTGAATATGAGAGTGTATGGGTGTTTTCCAGTACTGGGTTGCAGCTGCAATGGCATCCGCTGCATAAAACACATGCTGAAATAGTTGGCAGCTTATTCTGCTGTGGCAACCACTGATAAATAAAGGACTAAGCCGAAGGAAAATGAATGAATGAATGAATTAATTAATTAATTATTAACGCCACTTTCAGATTATTTCAATATCTTTATGTATTTCCCAAATTTTATCTAGACAAAGCTGTTAAATATATAATTACTGAAATAAATTTTTATATTTAAATATAAGTAAATATTACACAAGCGATAACATGTTTACATGTAGCTGTTTTTCCAGTGTGGATTTCATTCTATATCCCTTTTTGTTTTCTTTTTTTTTGCTTTGCATTTTGACTCTTTGTGGGTAAAAATCAATGATATTGAAGATTTACATCACTTCTCTTGTTGCCCTCCGACTGAAAATTACAACTAAAAGTCACACAATATGCCAATGACATCAGTATTTTATTATCCGAGTGGTGTTGAGATAAAAATAACAACAGGCAAGACCAGTAAGAAACATCTTATTTCATTAGGCAACATTTTCATTATATTAATAACCTGTGGATTAACAAACCATGGCTGCTTATACAGTTGAGGGCAAAATTATTAGCCCTACTGTGCAACATTTACTCTTTTTCAAATATTTCTCAAGTGATATTTAACGGGTTAAGGACATTTTCCTATAATATATTTTATTCTGGAAAAAGTTTTCATTGTTTTATTTTTTGGCTAGAATAAAAGCAGTTTTTATTTATTTTTTTAAACCATTTTAAGCTCAATATTATTAGCGCCCTTTAAGCAATATTTAAGCCTTTAAATTGCACTTTAAGCTGAATACTAGTATCTTGAAAAATATCTAGTAAAATGCTAGTAAAATATCTAAAATTATGTTTAGAAAAAAAAGAAAAAATCTTTCCATTAAACAAAATAAAAAAATAAAAATTAAAAAAGAATTAAAATGTAAAAGGAGGGCTAATAATTCTGACTTCAACTCTATATGGCTGAGATCCAGTATGAGAATTCAACATTCAAAAATGTTTGGCAACAGTGCTGAAGAGACGCAAATGAAATGCATGCGTGCATAATAGTTCACCACTCGCCATTCGCTTTCCTAGATTGCACTTGTCACCTGACAGCTATTCCCCCTTTATCCAGTAAAACCCACCTTGAGAGAGAACGGCTCCACGTCAAAACGCCATGCATGAGCGGCAGATAGACGCAGGCAGATGTAAAGGACGAAGAAATGAGCAGAGATTTATCAAAAGAAAATCTGTGAGAGGACATGCAGATAGGACACGAAAGGAAATCAGCGGAAGGAAACTCTTCAAAAGAATATTAATGAATGACAGGAATATGACGAGCTTGCACCTATTTTTTCTTGTTAAAATGGCAGAAATGAATGAGCAGTATGTGGTCTTGAAGGACGGGACACCCATAACCTCTGAAGCGTTTAAACAAATGATTTGGAGATCAGCTATCATTTATGAGAGTCTGCAATTGTACTGTAAACCCCATGACAGGAGGTCAGACAGGGGTGACTACTGATGTAAAAAGGCATGTACTGTATCTGTAAGGAATTCAAGAATCAGTCCATAACAACTCAAGTATACCAAATTGAACAACACAGCAAAATTGTATTTAAAAAAATAGAAACTCAGTGAATTATTTATCAGTGATTTATCAAATCGGTCCTAAAAACCTTATTTTACACAAACAATAAAAAATATATAAAAATAAATTAAGATTTTTTTTTATCACTGGAATAACTTAAAGATATAAGATTTAAATCTATTTTAAAAATAACAAACTCAGTGAATCATTCATCAATTACTTATCAAATTGGTAATAAAAACATACTTTTAAACAAAGAATAAGTAAAATAGGCGGCACGGTGGCTCAGTGGTTAGCACTGCCGCCTCACAGCAAGAAGGTCGCTGGTTCGAGTACGGCTGGACCGGTTGGCATTTCTGTGTGGAGTTTGCATGTTCTCCCCGTGTTGGTGTGGGTTTCCTCCGGGTGCGCTATAGGTGAATTGAATAAACTAAATTGGCCGTAGTGTATGTGTGTGAATGAGTGTGTATGGATGTTTCCCAATACTGGGTTGCAGCTGGAAGGGCATCAGCTGTGTAAAACATATGCCAGAATAGTTGGCGGTTCTGAAATAGAGACTAAGATAGATGAATGAATGAATGAATTAATTAATTAATTAAGATTTATTTATTTTTTACCACCGGGATAACTGTGAATGTATAACTTAAAGATTTAAGATTTAAGTGTGCAATAGATTTTCATCTAAACATCTTACAAACACATACCTGAAAATAACTTAAAAACTTAAAATACCTAAAATAACTAAATTAGAATGTAACAAATACTACAATTAATACAACAACAAATACTATTATTATTGTTATTGTTTTAATTATAGATATTAATTTACTATGACCTTCACATTTAAGTATGTAACTATATACTATGTATGTAAAATATCTGTATTTACCAAACATGTAAATGGGTACTAAAGCAACATCAAAATAATAAAGTAATATTAGTAATTTTTAAATATATAATAAAATATTTAACAATATATAAAATAATAGAATATAATAGAATATAATAGAATAGAAATGAAATACAAATATTTTGAAAGAAAAAAATAGATGTATTATTATTATTATTATTATTATTATTATTATATAAATTTTATAAACAATCTTCTGCTGCTAAAGTAATTTTTTTCCCAAAAAAAAAACAAAAATAGAGAGGGCAAAATCTGATAAGTATCAAAAAAAAAAAAAAGGTTATACACTCCTGTTCCAGTTGTGTTGCGAAATCAGCACATTTTTGAAAATAATTATGAAACGCAGTGAAGTAACTGAACTGAAAACCTAATTCTCAGCACAAATATGTACACCCCTACTAGCGGTTCTGCTTCTTGGCTGGTAACCAAAAGGTTGTAGGTTCAAACGCATCAGTAGATCCAAAAACAACCTCCATTGATGCTCTTAATCAACACACTTCACGTCAAAACTGACCACATAAGTCAAAAACCAAAAAAAAAAAACCTGACACAGAAGCTCACGTAAAGACTTTCCTGACATGTTTCGATTCTGATTTGCTGACTGTTTTTTTGGTTCAGCAGTACCTGGTAGGTGTCCCACAGGCGAATGGTACAGCGCAGCGGCAGCTCCCTCATCAGCAGATTATTCATCCAGCGGAAAGCAAACTGCAGATACTCCACCTCACACTTCTGAAAGTGCACGTGAACGTCTTCTGTGGGTGTAGAGAAGAAAACACAGGGGGGGGTTATGTCCATTTGCAGGGAGATTGTGCAAAGTGCTGCATTGGGATTAGCTTTTGTAACCCATGTATGGAGCTCATTGTTTAAAGAAGCACTCTGGCCCTGAGCTAAGATCGCGGCTATTGTTGAATTCTCCCCACACCTGTTTCACCAAATTAACATTATAGACCCCTAACGTGTGTGTAATTATATTCGACTGAATGTGGAGGGAGAAGGTAAAAGGAAAAAGGAGGTCTGGTGCTTAGCTCCTCGAGAGAGAGGGCTTTCTCCGATAAGCTCACGTTCGGCCTTTGAGCGGAATAAGAATGGCTTTCCAAAGCGGCTGTATTGACTAGAGTGCTAGATATTGATGGCGAAAATGTGACAGGTCTGTGAAGGCGCAGAGAAGTGGAGTCGGAGCGATCAGAAGGGAAATGGAAACCCCTCACCGGCATGAATAAAGCAAAGACAAGATTTTATAAAACAAGGGTTTAATAATGAATGATCTGGGCAACGTTACGTAAGAGTTGCATCATAATGGGTTCAACTAATGGAGTGAGTCACTACTGTGGGGTTTGAATATTAGCATAAATTCACTTCTTTTGCAGTCTCACTTCTATGAAACCCAAAAAATAAATAAAATAAAAGTTTTTCCCAATGATTCTGACTGAAATAAAGAAAATTGGTCACACTTTACAATAAGGTTTCATTAGTTAATGTAAGTTGATGTATTTACTAACATGAACTAACTACGAACAATACTTGTACAGAATTTATTAATCATAGTTCAAGATTTGCTAATGCATTATTAACATTCAAAAATTCATGCTTGTTAACATTAGTTAATGCACCATGAGTTAACACGAACTAACGATGAACAACTGTATTTTATTTAATTAACTGTTCAGTGGTTGTTCATGTTAGTAAACCCATTAACTAACATTAACTACTACAACCTTATTGTAAAGTGTTACCAGAAAATTAAAGTATAAATATTTGCAAACAGTTGTGGGCATCAAAGAAATTAAAACTTATTTTGTGATTTTCTGAAAGAGAATTTAATTATTCATTTAATCTACTACTATCGAATGCATTACTTTTATGATAGATGCACTTTAAAACTCAATTCACTGTCATTACAAAGCTGGAATATTTATCAGGGATATTATTTAACATAACTCTTGTGTTTGTCTGAAAAAGAGAAGCAGAAGCAGCTTAGAGGCCGAAAGGTAAAAGTATATTATTGTATAATATTAATTTCAGTGAGTGAGTGAGTGAGTTAAATAAAAAAAATGTAAAAAAAAAATAAATGAATAAAAATAAATAAATAAATAATAAGTTCATAAAATGTTAATAAAAATGTTTTTAAAACTGCTTGGGTCAATATTACTAAAAACATTTATCTTATTCCATTAAGATTTTTTTTTTTTTTTTTTGATTGGCTACAAAACAAAATCACTGTTGTCCAATTACTTGCCTAATTAACCTAACTAGCCTATCTAACCTAATTAAGCTAGTTTAATTAGCCCTTAATCAGCCATTTAAGCTAAATTCTAACATCTTGCAAAATAACTAGTAAAATATTATGTAGTAATCAAGGCGAAGACAAAGAAATCAGTTATTAGAAATGTTTTAAATTAGTTAAGTAATTAGTAAGTAATTAGTAATTACTTATTAAAACTAATTGGGGAAAACAGCAACAAACTTGGGAAATGAAACAGCACTTGGGAAATTTTTGAAAATAATTAATTTTACAGGAGGGCTAACGATTTTGTCTTGAACTATATATTCATAGGGTTGAGGGCAAAATTATTCGCCCTCCTGTGAAATATTTATGCTTTCTCTAAATTTCTCAAGTGATATTTAATGGAGCAAGGACTTTTCAGTTTTTTCTTCTGGAGAAAGTCTTCACTATTTTATTTCGGCTAGAATTAAAAAAAAAAATTATAAAATAAAATTGATCAATATTATTAGCCCCCTTAAGCAATTTTATTTTTACAACTGTTCTACAATAAATTGCCTAGTTAAGCGAATTAACCTAGTTACGCCTTTAAAATTACACTAAGTTGAATACTAGTATTTTGAAAAATAACTAGTAAAATATGTACTGTCATCATGGCAATGACAAAAGAAATCAGTTATTAGAGATTAGTTATTAACACTATTACGTTTAGAAATGTGTTGAAAAAATCTTCTCTCCGTTAAACAGAAATTGGGGAAGAAAATATGTAAGAATTCAAATTTAACAGGAGGGCTAATAATTCTGACTTCAACTGTACAGTATATAAATAACACACACACAGTGCCTTTGACAAGGGCCAACTTATGTCAAGACAACTGGGTCAGAGGATCTCTGAAATGGAAACAGTCAGCGGTGGTGAGAGTTCACCAACAGTGCTCTGAGAGGAACCAATAGCAAACTGACAAAAGCGTGTTGAGCATCCAAGATGCACTGATGCATGAAGGCAATGAAGGCTATCCTGTTTAGTCCAAGCGAACAGAAAGTCTACTGTGGCACAAGTCCCACATCAGTGTTATGATGGTTAAAAGAGAAATGTGTCACAACACACAGTGCATTGAACTCTGCTGCGTTATTGTGTGCGAGACTGCACAGTCAATGAGCCATCATAGTGCTTATGATGACCCCGTCCACAGTTAAAAGCATCTACAATGGACACATGAGCCCTGGGAACTGGACCTTGGAGCAGTAAAGGAAGGTTGTCTGGTTCAATGAGTCTCGTAGATGGCTGTATGTATGTGCATCCACAGAATTGTTTACTTAGAGAATTAATGACACCAGAGGCCTGTTGCACAAAGCCAGCTTGCCCAGGTAAGTATATATACAGGGTATATACACAGCTGAGGTCAGAATTATTAGCCCTCCTGAATTATTAGCCCCCCTGTAACTTTAACTGCATCACCTCAGCTTTGTATTTAAGTTAATCATATTTATGATAATGATATCTCTTAGGGTGTGTGTCCACCTAAGTGTTTTTGGACTGCAGAAACACGAGTGCTGTTCTAAAAACACTCAGCTGTAAAAAGTTACAAGTTGAGGTCTTTAGCAGATTTGTTGACAGTTGCATGGTATTGCCTCACCCCTCCTCCACTGTGATTGGACTGTTTGCTCAAAAGTGACACTGATGGGTGCTACGTTTTTCAACTTTCAAAAAACTATGAGCGCTCATCGTTGAACGTAAAACACCTGCTCAGTGTTTCGCTGCAGGCTCTCAAAAAAAAGCAGTGCTAATATTGACTGAAAAAAACGATTCAGTAGACATGCACCTTTAACCATCAACACAGTAGTGAATTGTTGACTGGTGACAAACTGAATCAAACTGACTCTCTCATGTGTCGTTCGCCGCATGTGTCACACTGGAAATGCTTCCAAGTTATTCACTAACTCTAGGTTAAACCTGGACTTAACAGAGAACGTTTGTATCAAGGGTTGTGTCTTAACCAGTTTGCAATTGTAAACCAAAAAAAAAACGTTTGTTCAACACGTTTTGTACAGCAGGCCTCAGGATGTATCCTTGGATGAAGACAATTGCATGAAGGGGGTGTGATGCTCTATGCCAGGGATACCCAAACTCAGTCCTGGAGGGCCGTTGTCCTGCAGATTTTAGCTCCAACTTGCTTCAACAAACCTGCACGGATGTTTCTTGAAAGCCTAGTAAGAGCTTGATCAGCTAGCTCAGGTGTGTCTGATTGGGACTGGAACTAAACTTTGCAAGACACTGGCCCTCCAGGACCTTGGCTGCGTCCGAAATTGCATATTTCCATACTATATAGTGCGCTAAAAACAGTATGTGAGCCGAGTAGTATGTCTGAATTCATAGAAAAAAAAAGTATGCGAGAAGTACCCGGATGACCTACTACTTCCGGCGAGATTTTGAAGAGCGCATCCAATGGACGTTACGCTAGCCCATGATACACTGCGAGAGAATTCGTGAATGGGAGGGAAGTGACACAATTGACGTGGGTAGGTCACGTGATGATGACAAAATGGCTGATGTAGTATGTCCAAGTTCCATTCAAACTACTCACATTCATACTGTATAGAACATACTTTTCTAACGATCGAGTAGTATATTTAAATTAAAATGCAGTACCTACTGAGTACTAGGCGATTTTGGACGCAGCCCACGTTTGGGCATTCCTGCTCTATGCAATGTTCTGCTGGGAAGCTGTGAGTTCGGCCATTCATATAGATCTAAATTTGACATGCTAAAAACATAAGCATTGTTTCGGACCAAGTTCACTGTTTCATTACAATGATGTTACCTGGTGGATGTGTCTACTTTTAAAGTAGTACATTTCACACATTTTCAGCCTCCAAATTTTCCAAATCTGTACCCAACTGAGCATTTCCAGGATGTGCTGGACCAGCAAGTTTGATCCAAACCTCACAAGGACTTGCTGCTAATGTCTCTGTGCCAGATCCCACAGGGCATTTTCAGGGGTTTTATAGAGTCCATGCTTCAGCGGTCAGTGCTGCTTCGCCAGAACATGGAGGAACTACAGCTTATTAGACATGCAGTCCAAGCATTCTGGCATATTGGTGTAAATCTACACGGTCATATAATTGTGATATATAACCAAGAAACCCAGAAAGAAGTCTAGACCTTTTCACTGGAAAAGTGAAATAGTGCATCTAAAAAAATGGGTCATTTTATTTTAAGGTGCAATACAAACCATTAACTAAGCTCATTAAACGTTAACACTTTAGTTTAAGTCACAATTCACACTATTAACTCCTGGCTTTTTACCTGCCTATTAGTAAGATATTAACACATCTTCAATTTACTAGAACTTCTATGTTAAGCTGCTTTGACACAATCTACATTGTAAAAGCACTATAGAAATAAAGATGAATTGAATTGTTTATTAGAAATTATAAAGTATGATCTTATTCAACATCCCTAATCCTGACCAACACCTAAACCCTAACTATTAATAAGCAGCTAATTAGTAGCTTATTGAGCTAATAGTCTTAGTTAATGGTTTGTTAATAGCGTGAATTGTGACTTAAAACAAAGTGTTGCCCAATAAACTACTAATTTGATGCTTATTAACACTTATTAATTTATTAGTTGGGTTTAGGCAATGGGTATAGGATTAGGGATGTAGAGTAAGGTCATACTTCATAAGTACAAATAATCAACATCAATATATCAGTCAATATATTAATAATAAGCCAGTAGTTAATAACGGGAACAGTTACTTAAACTTAAACATTACTTAAAGTAATGTAATAATTGTCCATTAGTTAATGTTTGTTCATTTAAGTAAATCCATTAAATGGACCATTATTTTAAAGTGTAAAAAAAGACACCATTATTTTGGTCTATCAATAACAATGTTATACACCAACATATGCTTATTAACAGTTATTAATTTAGTAGTTGGGTTTAGGTTTTGAGTATGATTAGGGATGTAGAATAAGATCATACTTCTTAAGTACAAACAAGCAAACAATATCTTAATAATTAGCAGGTAATAAGCCAGTGGTTAATAATGGAAATTGTTACTTAAAACAATTGTTACTTAGGCCCAATCCCAATTATACCCCTTAGCCCTTCCCCTTACCCCTACCCCTCGTTTTGCGCGTTCACGTGAAGGGGTAAAGGTGTCCCAATTCTCTTTAGCTTAAAGGCGTAGGGCTAAGGGTAAGGGCTAGATAGCCATTGAAACTGAGATTTTTCAGGACCACACTCGAAACCAAAATAATGGCGTAATTTTTTAACACTTTAAAATAATAGTCCATTAATATTAGTTAATGGATTTACTAAAATGAACAAACATTAAATTATACCAATATTTTTTGTGTTAACAAAAAAAAAAAAAAACCGTTTTAGACGCCATTTATTTGTCAATCAATTACAATTTTATACACCAACATTTAATTTCCATAAACAACTTTATGCTTTATTAAAATAACTAATGGCTGTCAAGCACATTCAATAACAGCCTTGAGGATTACTAAATATACTCAATAACATGATGAATTATACGTTGCGTAACATGTTAGCCAGTGAAGGCGAACTGTTAACATTGATTTAGAACCAGTGTCATTATTCACACATGACTACTTATTAGCAGCATCTAAGATTATGTCTGTTTTCCTCATTCTGACATAAGAAAAAAAAAAAAAAAAAAAAACCTGTTTGCATCCACACATGCGTGATTGCTGCCTCTCTGACCCTCTGAACGTGTGATTTGTTTCCCTTTCGCTCAGTCCACTACATTTATCACTACATTTATGTCTTTTTTGTTCCAAATTTAAACCTTTTACATTAAAAACATTTTTTCTTTAACAAAATCGTAATTTGGTCCTAATGATTATTTATATTATATGAAATAATTACATTTAATATACATCTTTTAACCCGGTGGCTCAGTGGTTAACACTGTCGCCTCACAGCAAGAAGGTTGCTGGTTCAAGTCCCGGCTGGACCAGTTGGCATTTCTGTGTGGAGTTTACATGTTCGCGTGGGTTTCCTACGGGTGCTCCGGTTTCCCCCACAGTCCAAAGATATCCGCTATATGTGAATTGGGCAAACAGAATTGGTCGTAGTGAATGAATGTGTGTGTGAATTCGAGAGTGTATGGGTGTTTTTCAGTACTGGGTTACGGCTGGGTTATGCTCTGCGTAAAACGTATGCTGGAATAGTTGCCGGTTCATTCCGCTGTGGCGACCCCTGATAAATAAGGGACTAAGCCGAAGGAAAATGAACGAATGAATATATTTTAACATCATTTAAGTAATATTATAATATTACTTAAAAATATACAGTCGTGGCCAAAAGTTTTGAGAATGACATAAATATTGGAAATTGGAAAAGTTGCTGCTTAAGTTTTTATAATAGCAATTTGCATATACTCCAGAATGTTATGAAGAGTGATCAGATGAATTGCATAGTCCTTCTTTGCCATGAAAATTAACTTAATCCTGAAAAAAAACTTTCCACTGCATTTCATTGCTGTCATTAAAGGACCTGCTGAGATCATTTCAGTAATCGTCTTGTTAACTCAGGTGAGAATGTTGACGAGCACAAGGCTGGAGATCATTATGTCAGGCTGATTGGGTTAGAATGGCAGACTTGACATGTTAAAAAGAGGGTGATGCTTGAAATCATTGTTCTTCCATTTTTAACCATGGTGACCTGCAAAGAAACACGTGCAGCCATCATTGCGTTGTATAAAAATGGCTTAACAGGCAAGGATATTGTGGCTACTAAGATTGCACCTAAATCAACAATTTATAGGATCATCAAGAACTTCAAGGAAAGAGGTTCAATTCTTGTTAAGAAGGCTTCAGGGCGTCCAAGAAAGTCCAATAAGCGCCAGGATCATCTCCTAAAGAGGATTCAGCTGCGGGATCAGAGTGCCACCAGTGCAGAGCTTGCTCAGGAATGGCAGCAGGCAGGTGTGAGCGCATCTGCACGCACAGTGAGGCGAAGACTTTTGGAAGATGGCCTGGTGTCAAGAAGGGCAGCAAAGAAGCCACTTCTCTTCAAAAAAAACATCAGGGACAGATTGATCTTCTGCAAAAAGTATGGCGAATGGACTGCTGAAGACAGGGGTAAAGTCATATTCTCCGATGAAGCCCCTTTCCGATTGTTTGGGGCATCTGAAAAAAGGCTTGTCCGGAGAAGAAAAGGTGACCGGTACCATCAGTCCTGTGTCATGCCAACAGTAAAGCATCCTGAGACCATTCATGTGTGGGGTTGCTTCTCATCCAAGGGAGTGGGCTCACTCACAATTTTGCCCAAAAACACAGCCATGAATAAAGAATGGTACCAAAACACCCTCCAACAGCAACTTCTTCCAACAATCCAACAACAGTTTGGTGAAGAACAATGCATTTTCCAGCACGATGGAGCACCGTGCCATAAGGCAAAAGTGATATCTAAGTGGCTCGGGGACCAAAACGTTGAAATTTTGGGTCCATGGCCTGGAAACTCCCCAGATCTTAATCTCATTGAGAACTTGTGGTCAATCCTCAAGAGGCGGGTGGACAAACAAAAACCCACTAATTCTGACAAACTCCAAGAAGTGATTATGAAAGAATGGGTTGCTATCAGTCAGGATTTGGCCCAGAAGTTGATTGAGAGCATGCCCAGTCGAATTGCAAAGGTCCTGAAAAAGAAGGGCCAACACTGCAAATACTGACTCTTTGCATAAATGTCATGTAATTGTCGATAAAAGCCTTTGAAACTTATGAAGTGCTTGTAATTATATTTCAGTACATCACAGAAACAACTGAAACAAAGATCTAAAAGCAGTTTAGCAGCAAACTTTGTGAAAACTAATATTTGTGTCATTCTCAAAACGTTTGGCCACGACTGCATATGTTTATAAAAATATATTTACTTTATTATGTATTCAAATAGCTGTTAAAAATTAAATTGTCAATTAATATTAATAATAGCTTTAAAAATGTACACATAAATTTGCTATAAAAGTAAAAATTGCTTCAAGTAACAATTTCCATTATTAACCACTGGCTTATTACCTGCTTATTATTAAGCTATTGTCTGTTTATTTGTACTTATTAAGTATTGTGGGGGAAAAATTCATTTGAATTATTACTAAAACATTGATTTTTATAAAACTTCTCTTTCTTACTAATAAACATCATATATTAAGAAACATATGCTTTTAAACATATGTATTCAATAAGTGTAAATCCTGGCTGTAAAATCTAATGCTCTAAAGAGAACTGGGTGTCAACTGTGACGAAGTGGGCCTTGAAGCAGGGGAAAGAAGATAAAACCTGGTGTCTGGTTAGCCTGTGTGTTGCACTCTGCAGCAACCGGTGTTCCTGTATGACTGTCGGACCTATTCTTTGCAAAGAATAAAATCTTTTTGGAAGTAAACCTTGTAAGACTTTGTCTCTTGATCAGTAAGAGTCTCTTTATTTGAAATTGTGGTTAGAGTGTTGGACTCGTGATCCGAAGGTTGCTGGTTCGAT
>CAIGQV010017835.1:23979457-23992813 GCA_903798115.1 Danio jaintianensis
GAGAGAGAGAGAGAGAGAGAGAGAGAGAGAGAGAGAGAGGAATAATAAGAAAATAAAATATTATCTTGACAATTATTTAATGAAATTCATATACAAAATATATTTAAAACAATTAAACCAAAAAATATATTATCATTATTATTACCACTATTGTTAGGATGTCTTCTTTGCCTAAAATAAAAATTATTATCATAACTGTTAGTATTAGTATTATACTACATAATAATTAACAGTTGTTATTAGTTGTAGCATTAGAAAAGTTAAAAAATAGAGAAATGAAAATAAGAAAATCAATATAATAACTGAAAATAATGAAAGCTTTATATACTAAATTATATAAAAATATATACTAAATTAGTTTTAATAAAACTCAGATTAAAATAATAATAAGAGCGAGAAACCATAAGAAACATGACAGATTATGTTGATAATAATTCAATGAAATTCATAAATCAATTATTTAAAAATTAAAACAATTAAATACAAAAAATATGATTATTAATATTATTATTACTACTACTGTTATGGTGTCTTCTTTTCCTAAAATAAAATAATAATAATAATAATAATAATAATAATAATAATAATAATAATAATAAAAATTACTATTATAATTATAATTCATAATAATAATTACTATTATGAATTATTATATAGGAAATGAATATAAAATTTTATATAATAAATGAAAATAATTGAAATGTTTTATGCAAAATTATATTGAAATGAGTATTACATCTTACATAAATATTAACATTAATATTAAAAAATATTAAAGGATCATTATGCTCTCTGGGTCTTAAGCACTACAAAGTCTCACACTTTTTTTTTTTAGTAGTCTGTCAGAGACTTTTATATAGCATTGTTTTTGACTTCTCTGTGGCTTTCGGAGAACAAAAGGATAGGATGACCAGGACCAGGTTTAGTTTTAATAAACGACACAGAAGAGATTCTGCCCTCAGGGAAGTGCAGATGGACTCAGGAAGTCTTTAATGTGTGGAGAAAAGCCTTTTCAATTACTGGTTTAATGGCAGTGCCTTAGCTGGAGATTGACAGAAATATGTGATTTGAATTTAGTCTGATTTAGTCTAAAAATCTTTTTTTTATGATTAAGATAGAAAATAATAGTCTCCTCTGAATAAAAAAAACATTCAAATCAATTAAAAGTATTATTATTATTATTAGTAGTAGTAGTAGTAGTAGTAGTAGTAGCAGTAGTATTATTCACACCATTATTTATTATTATTACTCCAACAATTACTAGAAATGTCAAAAAAATTAAGGGAGAGAGAGAAATGTGACCATGGACCATAAAACAGTACAAGTATTTTTTGGGCAAGACCAAAAAATACATTGTACAGTATGAGCCAAAATTATTGATTTAACATTTTGTAAATATCCTTCTGTATATACATCACGACTGTGATTTGATACTTTGATTTGTTAATGTATTTTCTAACATTAACACTTGACATTAACAAATTGCATTAACAATGAAAAACACAAAACAGTATTTATTCATCTTTCATAATGTTAGTTAATGAAAATACAGTTGGTCACTGTTAGCTCTACTACATTTGCTCAAACTACATTTATTACACTGCTGTCTGGAATACTTGCAACAGTTGCGACATTTCATGGTATGTTATTCCCAGATAACAACTGCTAAATAACACAGGCTCATTCGGGAACTTTGAATCAACTTGACCGTCAGTGAATGCGTTAATTTCCATATACTTACATCCACATTCATATTAGTGTTGTCACGATACTGCAGTTTCGGTAGCAATTGGTACCGTAATTTGAAAAACGTCAATTTCCAGCTAACATTGAAGCGCTGTTGAAGCACGTTCTTAAACACTGCTGATTCGACATTTTGTTCACCTGCTCAACAGAAATGTCAAGATCATCAGTTCACCGCTGTTCACAGAGTGCAAACACAGATACACGCACACTGGAGCGTTTTAAATCAAGCAATTACAGTCATTTCTGTTGTGCAAGAGAACGCAATGGCAAATCAGTGATGTCTAAAAATGCACTCAACAGCGCTTAAATGTTAGCAAGAAATGGACGTTTTTAAAATGTCAGTACCGATCCAGTACACTAATTCAAATGTATCTGTTCGTCTGTCACGTCGTTGTTTTTGACTGTTTGGCACAGTCTTTTGAATTAATAACACATAATACATAGGTTAGTATATTCTCCATTCAGTCGATTTAATTTCTGTAAGCTTGGCGCAGTCTTGAAAATGTATAATATGTAGGTTAGTCTATTCTCCATTCAAGCGGTTTCCTTTCTATCAGATTTATGTTTTTTTGACTGTTTGGCGCCATCTTTTGACTGAATAATGCACAGTTTAGTGTATGCTCCATTCAACTGGCTTTATTTTTGTCAGTTTTGCGTTTTGACCATTTGGCGCCATCTTGTGACTGAATAATGCACAGGTTAGTGTATGCTCCATCGGCTCTATTTAGCCGTTTTCATTTCTGTCAGCTTTTTGTTTAATAAAAAAATTAATAAACTTGACGTAGGGCTGCTGATAAGCCTGTCAGGCTTTATTCTGCGAAAACAACCTCCTGGATGTACTTTATCCCAAACTTAACAAGCATGAATTTGGATGCTAATAATGCATAAGTAAATGTTGAACTACGATTATTAAATTCTGTACAAGCATTGTTCATGATTAGTTTATGTTACAATAGGCTTCCATTAATTTATTTCAGTTAAAGTGTGAGTTTGGCGCAGTTTTGTGAATGAATAATGCACATGTTAGTGTATGAGCCATTCAACCCGTTTTATTTCTGTCAGTTTTCCATTTTTGACTGTTTGCCAACCATCTTGTGACTGAATAATGCACAGGTTAATGCATCAGTTTTATTCGGACGTTTTTATTTGTCAACTTTTTGTTTAATTAAAGCATTAATAAACTTAACATAGCACTGCTGATAAGCCTGTCAGGCTTTATTCTGCTAAACAACCTCCTGGATGTACTTTATCACTAGCTTAAGCATGGATTTTGATGTCAATAATGCATTACTATATGTTGAACTATGATTATTAAATGCTGTACAAGTATTGTTCATGATTACTTCATGTTCGTAAATACATTAACTAAAATAAAGTAATGAAACCCTATCTTAATGTGTGAGTTTGGTGCCACCTTGTGACCGAATAATGCGCAGGTTAGTTTATACTCCAATAATTTCTGTCAGTTTTGCGTTTTTGACCATACATTAACTAATGAAACCTTATTGTAAAGTGTGACCAAAATAATAATATGCGTCACCAAACATCCAGCATAAACTTTCAGTACACCAAATACCTGGATGCCATCCAGCAGTTTGCTCATGCACCAGAAGCTGTCAGCCTCAATGTTTCGTTGCGTATCCAGCGGTAAGCTTGCCATTTCAAAATTCTCCACGTCTTCCTCTATAGAAACAGAACACACACACACGTTCATGATCAGTCAGCAGCAGATTAAACGATCACACATGCCACAGGTGTTTTCTGCAGTCTGATAGTGTGTGATGCTCATCGTATCCAGAAACTACATGAAGCCATTAGATCATTAGTGGGCAAACTGCATTCTTTATTCAACACATTCATCAATGCTCTTCCTCCCCTCACAGCAGCCCTGACCTTTCCTGACTCTTTAAACAGTATGTGCTAAATGACGCTCATACACACATTATGCCCTGGAGAGGCAGACCTGTGTGCCACTACTCCAGTCCTCCATCTCCTGATCACTCGCTTTTCCTCTTTTCCTAAAGGGACAGTTCACAATTTTGTCATCATCTACTCACCCTTTACTTGTTTCAAATCTTTTAGTTTCTTTCTTCTGTTAAACACATAAGAAAAAATTTAGAAAAATGTTGGAAACCTGTAACCATTGACTACCACTGAGTATTTCGTATTATGGAAGTCAATGACAGGGTACTAACAAGTCAAATTTAAGCACTTTCAAAAATTTTCCAGCACTTTACATGTCTAGCAAATTATATATTTACTAGGGATGCACCAAATTTTGTGCCGCCAAATGTGATCAATTATATATGGGTCAAAAGAGAAATCCATTTGAAAATATGAGCCAAAAATGCTGTGGCTACGTCACACTTCCAAGCGCACTCGTTTCACTCTCCCGCCAGCAGAAGTTATTATATAAAACAAATAATCCAAGTAGATCTAAAACATTTATGTAAATGTATTTAAATAATTCTGTAATTTTTTTAAAACAATAAATGTATCATAGAAAATTGGAATCTGCAAAAAAAAACTGTATCAGCAGGTCACACTTACAAAAAAAAAAAAAAAAGAACGGAAATTGGAATTGGCAAAGACAATTGCAATTATGCAATAAAAATAATAAATTATTAATATAAAGGATTTTCAGTTTTGGCTTTCTGCCAATTACATGCAGAATTTTTGGATTTGGCAAAGAATTTTCATTTAGGTGCATCACTAATATTTACATACATATACTTTATTACATTATATCAGATGCTACTTAGTATTATTCATTTATTCATTCATTCATTCATTTTCATTCATTCATTCATTTTCTTTTCGGCTTAGTCCCTTTATTAATCTGGGGTTGTCACAGCGGTATGAACCGCCAACTTATCCAGCATATGTTTTACACAGCAGATGCCCTTCCAGCTGCAACCCATCACTGGGAAACATCCATACACACTCATTCACAAACATACACTACGGACAATTTAGCTAATCCAATTCACCTATAGAGCATGTCTTTGGACTTGTGGGGGAAACCGGAGCATCCGGAGGAAACCCACGCCAACACGGGGAGAACATGCAAACTCCACACAGAAATGCCAACTGACCCAGTCGATGCTCGAACCAGCGACCTTCTTGCTGTGAGGCGACAGCGTTACCCACTGCGCCGCCCTTGTTAGTATTATATAGTATTGTATTCTAAGGAAATTTTTGATGGCATGTTTGTCCTGAGTATAACATTGAATTTACTGTCATTAACTCTCGTAAATGTCATTTACTCACATCTTCAAGGTGTCATGTTTCATTTTTATGTATTTTTATGTATGAATTGTTCACTCATGAAGTGGTGATCCCCATGCATTTTGTCTTCTCCCATTGTTTAAGTAAAATGCACAGATAAAAAGAAAAAAAGATGCAACACGCTCATACGAAGACTAGTGTTTTCATTATTATGCAAAATCTAAATTATTTATTTTTATTTTATTGCAATAGTTAATTATTATGGGCAAAAATTTATCATGATCAATCACATCCGCAATAAAAGTTTGTTTTGACAATTTAAGTGTGTACACTGTGTATATGTATTAAGTACATATAAACACACACTGCATGCATATATATATATATATATTTGAGAAAATGTTGTTTTATATTTACATATAAAATGTGTGTAAATTATATGAATTAAATATAGATTTAAATATTCAATTCAATTCATGTTTATTTATATAGCGCTTTTCACAATACAGATTGTGTCAAAGCAGCTTAACAAATATCTATGTACCAATTGCTTTGTACAGTTTTGTTCCTATGTATGTGTGTGTATCACATATACATAAATATATATAATACACACACATACACAAACCAGACACTTTATTAGGTACACCTTACTAGTACCGGGTTGGACCCCCTTTTTCCTGCAGAACTGCCTTAATCTTTCGTAGCATAGATTCAACAAGGTACTGGAAATATTCCTCAGAGATTTTGCTCCATATTGACATGATAGCATCCAGCAGTTGCTGCAGATTTGTCGGCTGCTCATCCATGATGCGAATCTCCCTTTCCACCACATCCCGAAGGTGCTCTATTGGATTGAGATCTGGTGACTGTGGAGGCCATTTGAGTACAGTGAACTCATTGTCATGATCAAGAAACCAGTCTGAGATGATTCGCGCTTTATGACATGACATCCTGCTGGAAGAAGCCATCAGAAAACGGGTACACTGTGGTCATAAAGGGATGGACATGGTGGGCAACAATACTCAGGAAGGCTGTGGCGTTGACACAATGCTCAATAGGTACTATGCCTAAAGTGTGCCAAGAAAATATCCCCCACACCATTACACCACCACCACCAGCCTGAACTGTTGATACAAGGCAGGAAGGATCCATGCTTTCATGTTGTTGACGCCAAATTCTGACCCTACCATCCGAATGTCGCAGCAGAAATCGAGACTCATCAGACCAGGCAACGTTTTCCCAATCTTCTATTGTCCAATTTTGGTGAGCCTGTGTGAATTGTAGCTTCAGTTTCCTGTTCTTAGCTGACAGGAGTGGCACCCGGTGTGGTTTTCTGCTGCTGTAGCCCATCCGTCTCAAGGTTGGACGTGTTGTTGTTCAGAGCTCTTCTGCACACCTCGGTTGTAACGAGTGGTTATTTGAGTTACTGTTGCCTTTCTATCAGCTCGAACCAGCCTGGCCATTCTCCTCTAACCTCTGGCATCAACAAGGCATTTGCACCCACAGAACTGCCGCTCACTGGATATTTTCTCTTTTTTGGACCATTCTCTGTAAACCCTAGAGATGGTTGTGCATAAAAAACCCAGTAGACCAGCAGTTTCTGATATACTAAGACCAGCCCGTCTGGCACCAACAACCATGCCATGTTCAAAGTCACTTAAATCACTTTCTTCCCCATTCCGATGCTTGATTTGAACTGCAGCAGATGGTCTTGACCATGTCTACATGCCTAAATGCATTGAGTTGCTGCCATGTGATTGGCTGATTAGAAATTTGCGTTAAAGAGCAGTTGGACAGGTGTACCTAATAAAGTGTCGGTGAGTGTATATTATGTCAAAACAAACTTTTATTTTGGATGTGATTATTCACAATTAATCTTTGCCCAGCACTACTAAGTAACAAGTCATTATGAAATTTTTAAGCAGTCAAACATTTAATCCAAAATCCAAGCAGTTTTCAAACCTACATTAAAATTCAAGCATTTTCAAGGATTCTTAGCGCCCGTGTGAACCCTGTAATGGCTACCATTTTTCAGCTTTCTTCAAAATATCTTCTTTTGTGTTCAACAGAATAAAGAAACTCATAAAAGTCTGGAACCACTTGAGGGTAAGTAAATAATGAGTACATTTTCATTTTGGGGTAAACTATCCCTTTAAGAGAGATGGAGGGATAGGGAAGAACAAGGAGCTATTTTGATGAAGCACTGAGTAAAGAGAAAAGAGCGGGAGAGTAAAAGTGTGTTTGCATGCAGCTTGTGCATCACTGAAGCAATTCAGTCAATCATGAGACTGTTATTACAGTACATGAGAGCTGAAATATAGATAAGAAGAAGGTCAGATCCAAGGTTGAAGACACAATGAAGAATACACACACTCTAGAATGTCTGTAGATACTCAAGTATGAACACGTGATAAAGACCACAATGATAAATGCTGCTGTGGCCGGTAACAGACTAAATCTAACTCACTGTGAAGCATGTGGTAAGACTTTATTTACAGTTTCCTTGTTACACACTTAGTAAATTTATAGTAATAAGCACAGATTATGTAATATCACTAAACCAAGGCTGCACAACATATCGTTTCAGCATCGATATAGCAATGTGTGTGCACACAATAGTCACATCGCAGGATATGCAATGTTGAGTTGGGAATGGGATTATAGTTATGGGATACTGCACAACAATTAAGAATACATGTGATTTGTGGAGTCATTGCAAAATATAACCATAACAGAGTGAATCCTTATCATTTGCATGTGATTTAAAAGGTATTTCAAGCATTCAGGCACAAAAAATACATTCGTAACATTAACGAAGATTAATTTGACTGAATTATTAATACAGTGAAGATCATACAGTGTTATTTTACATTTCATTACTCAATTTCTGTATCCGAATACTGTTTGACTCTCTGGAAAACCATAAAGCACTGTTTATTTAACTTTTTTCTGTGCGATTTGTTTATTAATTTTTATAAATGAATTTGCACCCTTACAAATTCACCCTAATCAATCTAAATGAATGATTTCTTTCCAAATAGAGCTGTTCAAGCCATCTGGTGAAATTTTATTCATAATCGCAGAAAAACTAAATATCAGATTTTAGTCCGATTTTTGCAATATCGTGCAGCCCTACCCTACCCTTAATTCTAGAAGTATGTGTAGTTTATTAATATTACTCAGTAATTGATAGTGTTTGTGTGCATGTGTGCTTTTCTTCTTCAGAAAATACAGCCTGATCTTACGTGGAAATGTAAGCATTTTACGTTTTGTCAGTTTAGTGGCTAATTCGTATGAGTTCAGTTGTACGAAAATGTATGATTTTAAAAAGGAGGCATGGCACCAAACCCCACACCTAAACCCAACCGTCATTGGGGGATGAGCAAATCGTAGCAAATTGTACAAATGAGAATTCATAAGAATTAGCCAGAATAGCTACTAAATCAATAAGTTACGAATTGCCGTGGAAAATACAATATAAAGACTTACAGCTTCAGAACAATATAAGAGTGAGTCCTTTTGTTTATTGGCTGATATATTCCTTTTAATATTCATTATTAAGCACTAAAGTGTAATTCCACTATAAGCATCACTAAATGGACTGTAAAATCTGTAATTAAATTTATGATAAGAGATTGGTTTACTACATCACATATTTACTGATCAAAAGGATGTAAAACCTCTGCATTTAGTTTCCTGTGACAAACTTTGCTGCAAAAAATTTTGCCAGTGTCAGCAATAGAAGAGGTTGCATATACATACATATATACATACATACATACACACACATATATTATACATATATTATACATTATATATATATATATATATATATATACACACACAGTTGCAATCAGAATTATTAAACCCCCTGAATTATTAGCCCCGTTTATTTTTTCCCCAATTTCTGTTTAACAGAGAGATTTTTTTTTTCAACAAATTTCTAAACATGATAGTTTTAATAACTCATTTCTAATAACCAATTTATTTTATCTTTGCCATGATGACAGTAAACAATATTTTACTAGATATTTTTCAAGACACTTCTATACAGCTCTATACAGTGACATTTAAAGGCTTAACTAGGTTAATTAGGTTAACTAAGCAGGATAGGGTAATTAGGCAAGTTATTGTATAACGATGGTTTGTTCTGTAGACTATTGAAAAAAAATATAGCTTAAAGGGACTAATAATTTTGACCTAAAAATGGTTTTTGAAAAATTAAAAACTGCTTTTATTCTAGCTGAAATAAAACAAATAAGACTTTCTCCAGAAGAAAAACTATTATCAGACATACTGTAAAAATGTCCTTGCTCTGTTCATAATTTGGGAAATATTTAAAAGAGAGAAAAAAAAAAAAAAAAAAAAAAAATCAAAGGGGGTTTAATAATTCTGATTACAACTGTATGTATATATATAAGTGCTGGGCAAAAATTACAAAAACTTTTATCTCAATTAAATCGCATTGTTGTCTGCATTGTTATGCACAAAAAACAATAATGATTTTAAAAGAAGGGCATTAAGCACTTTTATTTTAAAAGTACTGAATAAGTGTATGAACAACATAAAAGTATATTCCTATAACATTTTAGCAGTTAAAATATTTTAAATCTCAACTTAAATGGTGTAATCAAATGGAATTTACAACCAAAAATATTTGTCACTGCCAGGACATAAAAATGTTACATAATTTGTAATAGAAATTAAGTTAGAATCAATCCTCTGAAATCTGAGCATAACATCATAACAGGACAGTTGCAAGCAACATCAAGTTAGCATTCAGAAATGGTTTTTGTAACAGGTAAAAACAAAAAACAAAACAAAAAAAAAATATATATATATATATATATATTTAAATATATATTTATTTTTTTTAAGTAACATGAGCCTATATAGATAATTAGTTACACAATTTTAAAAAAATCCTTCTCTCCGTTTAAACAAGCAGTTCAGAGTACAAAATAGTCATAAACAGAAAAAAAACATTACTAAATTTAGTTGTGGTATTAACTTGTGGTATTACTAAACTCTTAAGAGTAAATCATTATTTCATAACTTTTTGGTAAGCTTTTTAATCATTTTCAAAATCAAAATCCTTTGCAATTTTAATTCTTTCATAAACTGAAGTGATTTTTTTTTTTAAAAAGCAAGGAAATTGTTCACAGTATTTCCTATTATATTTTTCGAGAAAGAAATGTGACTTTCTTAAAGCGTTCTTTTAGCTTGGTTTGGAATAAAAACAAATACTATATAAAAAAGTTATGGTCTGCTAAGGTCAATTTATTATCCCCCTTAACACTTTTTTCCTGATTGGCTACAGAAAAAAAAAAAACAATGACTTGCCTATTTAACCCAAATTAACCTTTGGGGAATGACCTACGAGTGGAGATCAGAATGGCCCCTAGCCTGTCTATTTTTAAGTCACTTTTAAATACCCACATGTTTACACTGGCATTTTATTTTGCCTGTTTTCATGTCTTACCAGTGTTTCTATTTTACCAGTGTATTCTATTTCTATTGTATCTGTCTTTTTGTATCTCCTGTTTTTATTATGTTGTAAAGCACATTGATCAGTATTGTGGCTGTTTTAAAAGTGGCATACAAATAAACGTAAACTTAAACTTTATTAACCTAATTAAGCCTTTAAATTGCACTTTAAGCTGAATATCTTGCAAAATAATGAGCAAAATATCGTATTTACTGTAATCATGGCAATTGAATGGTATTAAAACTATTATGCTTAAAAATGTATTTTAAACAACACTAATTTGAATATTTTAAAAAGAAATTAAAATATCACAGGAGGGCTAATAAGTTTGTCTTATAATGTATACAGTGTTCAGCATAAATAAGTGCACCCAATTTAAAAAAAAAAAAAGAATATTTTTATCTATTTATTTTTGTGAATATAGATAATATATTTTGGCTCATTTTAACAAAACAGGTTTATTAAACAATTAAATTCATTAAAATAAGAGTTTGGTCACCTAACATCTTTAGGAATATAAAGATAATTAAATAAAAAATAATAATTAACAAAATAATTATAATTAAATATAAATTATAATAAAATAAAATAATTAAATTCAAATTAAATATTGCAAAAATAAATAAATTTAATAAATTGCCAACTACAAAAGTTCAACAAAATTTTATACATTTACTGTTTCTCTTAATTTTTCTATTTTAAACATTTTTATGTAATATTTTTCCCTAATATATTAATTTGGGGGAACTGATTTTTGGACTGTTATCTTAAGTTATTTTGTTAGATTAGCTATGTAATGTAATGTAATATGTAATAATATTGTATAACATCCTATAGAGAATATGAATTTAAAAGAGATTCACTCATTAATGCTGAGCACTATATGTCGTGTCATTCTTTAAAAACTGATTATTCAACATTCAACTGAATGAATCACCTGATAAACGTGTTTTGTTGCTTTATTTACAAAGAAATTCAGGTTTCAAAAGCGTGACCCAACTGCAATTGATGTGAACGAGAGAGTTAGCAAGTAGTCAAAAAGCTCTCTTGCTCAAACTCTTAGAGAGAGGAAACTGTCAGTAAACCTCTGCATTGCAGCAGGAAGAACAGCTGATCTGGGGCCGAGTGAGAGCCCGGATGGGATTCAAGGAAAAAAAAAAATAAATAAGGATGGAAAACGACAGGATAGAGCTGGCGGGGGGGGGGGGGGGGGGGGGGGGGGGGGGGGTAGGTCTTTTTGACCACAAATGAAGCATGCAGTGCCCTGCCGGTCATGGGCCGGGCCATATGTCACTGACCACAGCACTGGAGAGCTTCCTGATCCATTTAGCTCTCCACATTTCCACATCACTCCAAAGCTTTGGACACACACACACAGTCCTGCTGCATAAAGCTGCTTTACTGAATGCAGGAAAAATCCTGTTTGTGGCACAAAGAGAGGCTTTGGCACCCTGTTCTCTGACCCTGGGATGAAAAAATAAGATTTATTGTGGCGTGTTTGAGTATGAGCGACCTTGGGGATCATTCAATAATCATGAGTGAAACCTGCAACTCGTGAAACAAATCACAGCTCATTCAGGTCGCTCCTCCATGTCTCAGGTTGAGCATTAAATGATCCGTATTATATAGAGTCTAAAAGCGGATTGGACGAGCCATGTTCAAAGCCGGTTATAAAATATGCCGACAGACACGCACCTGGTGACCGCACATCAATCGCATTCTTCATGAAAGGAACAGTTCAGGCAAAAACTATGATTTTCTCATTCCAAACGCGAAAGAATTTGTTGGGGGGGGGTTTTCAGTGGAAACTATTGGAAAATATTTTTGATGAGATGTGTTGGTTGCACTTTTCGATACAATTTCATAAACAGGTAGTGTAGCGCTCAGGCATCAATTAATAATAGTAAAGTAAAAAAAAATAAAACACATACACAACATAAATGGTTGAAAACATAGGAATGGTTAATATAGCACAAGCACTACAATTAAAAATTGACTGACCAAAATACTGGACACAATCTTTACACGCAGCCTAGATAAAACAATGGGACGGCCGATAGATAGACAGACGAGATAGATAGACAGATGAGATAGATAGATAGACAGACAAGATAGATAGATAGACAGACGAGACAGACAGACGAGACAGACAGATCAAACGATAAAACGACACAACGAAGGATATAATGATAGAACAAACAATAAAACGATAAAAGATAGAATGAACGATAAAACAAATGAATGAACGAACAAAGGAATGGAAGATAGAAAAATAGATAGATCGTATAGTAAAAGGATAGCTAGAACGATAAAACAATATAGAATGATAGAACGATAGATCGAATGATAGATTGATAGAACAATAGACAGAACAAACGATAGATCAATAGAACAATAGACAATGATATGATAGAATGAACGATAGAATGATAGAACGATCGATAGAACAACAGAATGAACGATAGAATGATAGAACAATAGACTGAACGAACGATAGATCGATCGATAGAATAGACAGAACAAACGATAGGTCGATAGAACAGACAACAGAACAAACGATAGATTGATAGAATAGACAGAACAAACGATAGATCGATAGAATAGACAGAATAAATGATAGAACGATAGAATAGACAAAACAAACGATAGATCGATAGAAAAGACAGAACAAACGATAGGTCGATAGAACAGACAGAACAAACGATAGATCAATAGATCAATAGAACGATAGAACTATAGATAGAACAATAGATAGAATCTATAGAATGATAGAGCGATAGAACGATAGAACTATAGATAGAACAATAGATAGAATCTATAGAATGATAGAATGTTAGATAGAGCGATAGAACGATAGATCGATAGAATAGACAGAACAAACGATAGATCGA
>CAIGQV010017835.1:23999388-24032369 GCA_903798115.1 Danio jaintianensis
ACAAACGAACAAAGGAAAGAGAGCGAACGACAGAACGAATGAACAAAGGAAAAAGCGAACGACAGAACGAACGAACAAAGGAAAAAGCGAACGACAGAACGAACGAACAAACAAAGGAAAGAGCGAACGAATGAACAAAGGAAAGAGAGCGAATGACAGAACGAACGAACAAAGGAAAGAGAGCGAACGACAGAACGAATTGACAACTGATAAATGGATGGATGGAACAACTTGTATATGGATGGATGGAACAACTTTTATATGGATGGAACAACTTGTATATGGATGGATGGAACAACTTGTATATGGATGGATGGACGAACTTGTATATGGATGGATGGATGGATCAACTTGTATATGGATGGATGGATGGATGGAACAATGTGTATATGGATGGATGGATGGATCAACGTGTATATGGATGGATGGATGGATGGATAGAATGATTATTGGATGGATGGATGGATGGAACAACGTGTATATGGATGGATGGAATGATTATTGGACGGATGGATGGATAAATCACATGATAAACAGAATGATGGATGGATGGATTGATTGGATACACAATGATAGATAGAATAGTACACAGACAGAACCAAAGACAGACCGATAGACTGAATAGAATGACTAAGCAACAGATGGAATGATAAAAAGAACAACTGATAGACCTGTCTGTCTCTCTCTGTGCTATTAGACACTTACCTACGAATTCAGAGAGGAAGACCACAAAAAAGGGTGTGACCAGGTCATTAATGCCCTGCACGTATCCGCTAGCGGGGTGACGGATGGCCCAGATGAACAGAATCCGCTCAAACACCTGGAAAACACAAAGAAACACACAAAAAACAAGACAATGATTCACAAAAAAATTATTTCTTATAGATAATGTGATTGTTGACATCCTGGCAATGGATGTTTCTTAATTGACTCTTGACAGACCAACAGATCCACTCATTTAGATGCTTGGTTTGCAAACGGAGCTGCATTTCAAGTGCTCTTTTTCTTGTGGTTTCTGAGTCCCACGTGTTGTGCTCTGCTGTATGAGACAAAACACCACAGCACCCCCTGCTGGTCTGCATCCAATTACACAAAGCTCAGTTATACTAATGCATGCGCTCTGCAAACCATGACACATATTTCAAAGCAGTGGTAACATCATTAGCAAAGTTATAGATGAAATCTTTTCGTTGTGAAGCCTTTCGTATTGTATTTTTGTTTATTGTTACATAAAAAAAGATGCATGAGGAGAATAACTTCATTTTAATTATAATGTTAACTAATATGAGAAACAAAAATTGAACTATGTTAAAACAAACTGCTTCACTCGGTCAATAAGCTAGGTTAGTTTATAAAATTAAATAAAAACAAGTCAAATAAAAGTATTTAATACAGAAAATGTTAGTCAACAAACAAAAAGTCATATGGCAATTAAGTAAAATGGAATAATATGAAAATGTGATTTAATCAAAGGCAATTTTTTGTTGTTGTTGACAATTTATACTGTAGTCAAAAGACAAAAGTTAAAGCTAAAACAAAAATAAAAAACTCCTAAAGGGGTGGTCCACAGTGGTTTTTTTTTAAGGTTTGATTGTGTTTATGGGGTGCAAAACAATGTGTGTTCGGGATTCATTTGTAAAAAAAAAATACTGAACTAACTACTGAACTAACATGGAAACGACCATCATATTTCCTGGTTCCTCCTATAAGGCCCGCCCTCAAAGGGCTCTGATTAGTCAGCTAACCTAATGTGTTGTGATTGGAGGATCGGCTTCACTTCAGCTGAACCCATGCAAACGCGACTCTTGCAAGATGTTTCTAAATGGTATGTTTTTTTTTTTTGTTCGTTGGTGAGAGGAGGAATGTGGTCAAGACATCAGCATTTAATTTCAGCATCTCATATTGGTGTATATGGGAAATGATACATTATAAGATGGCTGTAAAGTCTCAGTTTCTAATAGATAGCAGATAAAACGGTCTACTTTGGTTTTTCGTTCACTTTCTGAGGTTTAACCACGTCATAAAAATGCAATCGTAATGACTTTGTACTGTAGTAAGCTAGGACAAATTAAAACGCACTTCAGGTATTTATAAAGAGTATGTTTATGCTGAATAAATAAATGACAACATAAATGAAAGCACGGACAAACCTATTCTGAAAACAACGCACTTTTGTAAATAAATAAATAATGAAACATACGTTGCAGAAAAAGGAATAAATGATATGATGTGGTATTTTCTTTATTCTGAGTAAAACGGTTCACGAAATTGCCGTAATATAGTACGCGTGCTCAACAATGCATTGCTGCCGTCTTGACTGTTTTTCTGAAGTGCTGCTGGCTTGACCGCAATGTTGTACGTCCATTTTTCTTGTTTTACATCTAGCAAAACAAGTAGGGGAGGGGACGGTGGCGGCACCTCAGGGAGACTTGGGAGGTCTGTACATAATATACTCCATTATTTCAAATGTAAAACTCACGGAATGCTGACGCATACAGATACATTGCGGTCGCTGTTGACGATTGTGGATGTTTACAGGGGTAAAACGGATACATATGTTTGTAGCTAAATCATACCCGCCAAACTCCCGTTTTTCCAGAGAGTCTCTCATATTTCACACCCATCTCCTGCCACCCTCCCGTCTTGTTATTTCTCCCGGAAAACTTCCGTAATTTCATCCCCACGCCAGGTCATCAATTTTGGTATAGCATCTGATCTACAGTTAATAACATCACATACACCCGCAGCCCATCCACCCCCCCCTGTTCTCAACTTTGTTACTCAGAGACCACCACACCAAACCAAACTCCCCACACACCCCGTTCTCGGGAAATTCGGGCACAAATGTTGGCAGGCATGAGCTAAATTGCTAATAATAATTGCTAGTGACAAACCGCATTTCTCGTTGTTTATATCCTTGTTTACGTCCTTACTACAGCATAGCCTACAATGAACGCTAGAAACTATGCATGTAAGATATCAATTTTAACAAAAAGAACTACTTACAGGTTGTGGCTCACAATTCATAGCTTCTTTTTTATCATAGGTACTGCTTGTTCTTTGAGGAGAAGTTTTTGGCTGAATCCAGCACTTAACTGAGACCAATTGTGGAAGCTGTCCTTTGTAAAATGCTTTGCATAGAGAGCTATATCTTTTTTATAATATTCTGGAACATAATTAAAAATGAATTTTAACCACTTCTCTCTTTGTGTCACGTCCCTTGGAAGGCCAAATAGTAAAACAGAACAAGATCCATGGAAATAGACATTACACATCAACTGAAGTTTAAAATATGATATCGTAGTGGACCACCCCTTTAACAACCTGTTGAAATGAAACTTAATGGGATATGGTTTTGAAAAATGAGAAATTGTAAGTAAGTAAATACATGTGCTGTACTTTTACAGTAAAGCATTGTTATTATAACACTAAATTTCTAAGTTGTGATACAAAAATTTGAATTTAAATTTGAATTTATTTATTCCACCTGCAGTCCCTGTACAAGTAAATCTTAAAACAATCAATCAACGAAACAAACAATAATAATAATAAAAAAAGAATTATAATTTAAAAAAATTGCCTATTTAAAACATACAGACACGACTAAACATGACTATCACATACAGACTATACAGACAAATCAAACACAACACTGTTTGTACAGATTTGATTTGACAAAAACCACCTCCTGGTCAGGCGTAAAAACATCTTGTAGTTTGTGCATGTGATTAATTCTGTTGAAAGAGACCTGTGGCTTTATAAGAAAAAGAGGATTGGCCAAATGAAGTTTTACAAGGTTTTAAATCATAAAATAATAATCATTACTCTTTTGTAGTTATACTGAATTGGTAAAAAATTGTCAATATGGCCTATTAAAAACTGTACATTATTCAAAAATATATTTTTTATTTACTTTGAAACTATTTTCTCAGAGAAATTCAAAGCAAATTTCACAAATTTAGTTTCACAAGAAAATGAGTCATTTAAAACTAAAGATTTTCCTAAATCATACATCATCTGCCATTAAAACGTTTTCAGAGATAACGAATAACAAATAAAGATAGTTATTTTCTATCAAGATGAACTCTTTAACAAAATGACCAATTATTAGAATTAATAGTTTTGTTTTGTTTTTCAAATAAAGCAGTTCAAATAATTCCTGTATATGATTGCAACATTTACTGACAAACTAAATATAATAAATCATTTTTTTTTTCTTTGAATATTGTACAGCCCTAACTGCTATGTATTTTGCACAGTGTGTGCAGTCGTATGACATTGAAAACAAACATACAAAAAAAGCTCATTATATTACAGTAATTAGAATTACTTAAGGGGGGTAAATGTCTTAACTGACTTGTAGACACCTGACACATTACACACAGTCATGAACAAGCTCAGGACTGTTAAAGATAACAATGCAGTATATAATGTTCATTTTCTTGCATGAGATCTGCATCATCAGAAGCTACGGGTATAGCCAGAAGTTAAAGGCCAGAAGCCTTTAACTTGCATTTTATGAAGTTCCATGGTTTCAGCTAATAATTTTTCTTTAATGTTCTACTGAGGGAGAAAAAACAAAATCACCTACATCATGAATGGCCTGAGGATAAATAAATTAACAGCAAATTTCAATTTTTGCATGAAATATCCCTTTAAATGTGCCACGGCTGCTGTGTGATGCTGGCTGGTCTGACACAGGTGTGATGTGCAAAGAGACTCAGGTGTTTCTGTCAAAAAAAAAAAAAAAAAAAAGATCACCTACCTCCTGTACCAGAGGCTGCTGGAACAAGGGAATCAAGGGGTTCGTCCTCGGGATATCGATGTGAATCTATGGAGAGACAAACACACAGGTATTGTACATGTAGGTAAAATATAGGCGCTGTTTAAGCCTGGTCTTCATGTTTTTTCTGATCGGATAGCTATTTTAGTTTTTTTTTGTTTATTTGACACGGATAACAAAATTACACTGGACAAACCAAATGCATTTGTTTAAAGGTGCAGTATGTAAGTTTGACACCTAGTGGTTAAACTAGGTATTGCATTCCTGGATCAAAACAAACGCAAGCGCAGGTTGCCAGATTGATACCAACAGGAGCGAGTCTGACGATTGAGCCTAAAGGCTGATTTAAATTGTGTTCTAACTAAAAGCAACGGCATGCGATAGAAGGAATATTTTCCATATTAAAAGCAGTGTTATCTGTTATAATATAGTGTTATAATATATCTCGAATTGATATATTAGAAATTAGCTTCTATTTTCTGCAGCTGAACAACAGAAAACTGACAATGATCGCCTCAGGCACACCTCATGTGCTTTATTCAGTGTTAAATGCTAACAACGTGAGTTTGAATGCCATTTTATATTACATTTATTGCCATACTACTGAAAGCAGAAGCAGATAGTTCACTGAAAATAAAATAAACCGTTTGAAATTGAACTTTAGAACTGTGACTCAAAACCAACACACACTGTATCAGTGATTCAGCATTTACATTTGAAAATGTTAAAGAGGTTTAATATGTACTAATTAGATTATAGACCTAACCATTTTAACGAGTGAGTGCACATATTCTGTACATCTGAATGGCTGTATTTAAATTTCAGTCGTGTTTCGTCTAGTGCAAACAGCCAAATTGCTTATCAATGTGTATCTCGTCACATAGAGTGTTGTTAGGACACGGGGTTACAATGTAACCTGCTCACCTAATGTTTACGTTCATAATATTTATATTATTTGCTAATTAATAACCTCATGTGGAACTCTGAATCTGCGTCTCATTTCAGAGTCTGCTACTGTCCACTGGAGGTCGCATTTCGATCACGGACACATGCTTTTTTTTTTAGAGCCTTTCTGAATGAATGAATTACACAGTTTTCCAGCAAGGCAACCCTGGGTGCAGAAATATTATTGGCTAAAGTGGCAGTGGGCGGGTTAAAAGAACCAAAACAAAGACAGACGTTCCGGCACATAATGCACATTTTCAAAGCAGAATAACTGACTTCAGCATTGTTTTTCAGATAAACAAGAATGTTCACTTGGCATGTTTCTTAAATATCTGCAAACATTTTATGGTATTTTTATGCTTTAGAAGAGTCAAAATCTTACACACAGCACCTTTAAGTCAGGGTTAATGCAGGTTTTTAGGACTTTTTAAGACCATGAAGAATGAAATTTCAGACTTATATACACTGAAAGAAATGACATTTTGGTGTAGTCAAATCTAATAAATTTACTCTAATTGTAATATTAAGTGTCAAGGATAACTAGAATTTTCTAAGTAAATATTTAAAATTTACACATTTACTTCATGTAATAAATAAAAATGAGTGGAAAGAGTTAAATATTAATATTCATTTACTTGTAATATTTAAATATTTTACAATCGTCGCAAACCTAGTAATATTAAGCAAATTTTAATAATATGTCGCAATGAATATGTAGTTCCCAGCATGCTTTGCAAGAAATTGAATTAGAGGAAAATATTTAGAAAATAAAAGCCATCTTAGATGTTTAATCTTCATTAGTTTGAAGATTAAGAAGAGTTTTTAGTAAGTTGTTTTTTTTTGTTTTTTTTAGCTTTGAGGTTACCACCTTGCAGAAGAGTTGCACTCATGCTTTGGGTCTTTGCATTTTTATTATCAGCACTAATGTTTGACGTTTCACTCAGAGAGCCATAGCTGTGCTAACACTACCTCTGAGATCAGTATTTTTAAAGTAAATTTGCTCTTTGGATCAATTTGCTTAAAAATAAATTAAGTGAAACAACACATTTAAAGTGGAAATGAGTGTCTTAATTCAACAAAGTTACACCAAATGTACTAATTTGTAACTAATAAGATTGATTTAAATTGATAAAAGCAATGTTCCTTCTGCTAAAACAAGAACTTCACATCACTTGGTTCATTTAAATAAACTCAAAGACTCAAAAATAAAGATAATTAACTTTTACTTAATTTAGGAGTGTTAGGTTAAACATCAAGAAAATTTCACATAATATTGATGCAAGATGTAATATAAGACTTGTCAATTGTTCCTGATATAAGATTGTAAAATTTACTTGAAATTTGTTAGTGCAAATTGTTACGAGTGTTTAAGTAAATCTTAAGAGTTATTTTTTTCAGTGTAGGGGCTAAATGCTAAGGATTTTCTTTAAATGGCCCAGCAGCAAAAAACAAAAAACAATTACAGTTGAACTCAGAATTATTAAACCCCCTGAATTATTAGCCCCCCTGTTTATTTCTTTCCCCAATTTCTGTTTAACAGAGAGAAGATTTTTTTCAACACATTTCTAAACATAATAGTTTTAATAACTCATTTCTAATAACTGATTTATTTTATCTTTGTCATGATGACAGTACATAATATTTTACTAGATATTTTTCAAGACAAGCTTAAAGTGACATTTAAAGGCTTAACTTGGTTAAAATTAGGTTAACTAGGCAGGGTAGGATAATTAGGCAAGTTATTGTATAACGATGGTTTGTTCTGTAGACTATGGAAAAAATATATAGCTTAAAGGGGCTAATAATCTTGATCTTAAAATGTTTTTTAAAAATAAAAAAATACTTTTATTCTAGCCGAAATAAAACAAATAATACTTTCTCCAGAAGAAAAAAATATTATCAGACATACTGTGAAAATTTTCTTGCTCTGTTAAACATCATTTGGGAAATATTTAAAAAAGAAAAAAAAAAAAACACAAAGAGGGTTTAATAATTCTGATTTCAACTGTACCTGCCCCATCAAAAAACACATTGTAATTAGTTATTTCTTAGCCACATATTTTAAATAACGTGTCAAAACAAACTCTTTAAAAACTTTAACAAACTAAATGTATGCACAACAGACTGTTATAATATTAGTTATAAATAGAGTTTTGCTAGAAGTTGTATTGTGTGTTGGATCAGTTGGGTAGCTTTACATAAACAAAGGGAAATTAAGACCCATTTAAAATGATTTAAAGCCTACAAGACAATATTTCAGTGAATTTAAGACTTAAGGCCTAAAATTTTGTTTTTGAAATTTAAGACATTTTAAGGCCCCACAGACATGTTGTTAAGTGTTTTAGCAGACTTGCTAATTCTCAACACCTGTCCCAGGGAGGCTTGACGTAAAAAAAAAAAAAAAAAGAAAAACATATACACAACATTGTAATTCTTTACATAAAATACCTATAATGCAAAAGCAAAGGCAGCATGATCAAACAAACTAATAATACTATTTGTGTAAACACTGCTGTTTTGTTTTGAACCACTTTTTAAAAGTACCCTACTAAAAACATTTACATTACTTTCTAATTTTAGGCTAACAGGTAATGCATTCCAAATTGGTTCCCTTAATAGAAAAGACAGATTGACCAAAAGAGGTTTTGCACTTGGAACAAGACAGTCACTATTAGTAATTGCGCCCGATTGTGAAATTGACAGGAGTAAATGCCCTGTAAAAAATTACAGACGGATTTAAATTTGATCGCTCACACCACTTCAAGAGGTGGTCTAGGACGCATTACGGATGAAACTGGATAGATTCAAATGTATCTGAATTACATATGTAAATTCTACTCTTTCCAAAATAAAAAGAGAGCGCATGTGTTATGGGTTATATGACCGTCTGATATAACAGCACAAATGCAATAAGCATTGGAAAGGCCAGAGATGACAATTTGAGATGTTTGTTTTGTTTCATTTGAATTTAGTTTCATTTTTGTCCACGAAATGACAAAATGAAAATATTAAATTATGGCTGGTATTTAAATGTTTCTGTAGTGTCGCGTCGCATTTGATGAAGACAGCCAAATTGCTTGTTACTGGACTTCCTGTTTGTTTTCAGTAAAATTTTCATATTATGCCTGTCTGAGGTATTGGGCGTGGCTAACATACTTAAACCACGCCCCTCCAACTATCAGCGCTATGACAACAAACAAAAGCGACGAGAAGGAGGTGTCTGCTAGGTTGTAATAACTCTCTCAAATAACTCCCTTTTTTTTTTGATCTTGCTGAATGAAATACCTACTTTACTGCAGCCAATCGGCTCACAGTAGGAAAAAAACAAGCCACACCCACTGTTTTCTCTTTAAATATTCAATTTCTGTAGGAACTGCATCACAATGCGAAAAACAAAATGGTGGCAGCTTCCGATTCATGCAGACTTTTAATGCACAAATTGGTTACGGACTGTGCATATCAGAAACACAGGTGGTCTGGGAGAAGAAAAAAATATATAATAATAATAATAGATTATATCAATATGCCCCAAGGCCACTAAATTGAGTTACCTGTGCCTTTTCCCTTCCAGTAAACAGAGCAAAACCATCAGGGGTCCAAACTGCACATGCTATCAATCTGGTTCTGTAACAAGTTCCATCCACACAAAACCCCAATGAACTGACTTAGAAAGCGGACAGTGCAGCGTCCACACAGGTGGCGACCCTTCCCTTTCATTAGGTCTCCATATTTTCTTCCCCGTCTCCATTTCTGCCTCCATCATACATCTGACGAAATGGCTTTGTAGTAATGCAGGTCACTGGAAGGCCACCGAAGTGCGGTTCACTCATATTCACCGCCGTTCCCTCGCCCTCTCAGACTGTGACCACACTAAAAGGTCATTTAGTGTTTCTGCCCAGACAGCCAGGGGCCAGTCCAACGCTTCTGTACGACCATATAAATCCTTTTAAAGGTCTGTGTCCGATTTGTATTGCAGTAGATGAAATGAGGGGCTGAGAGCCAGCAAGCCCAGAGGAACCGGACGAGAGGGGAAAAGAAGGCAGCGCATAGCAATCGACTACTATTCCTGCACCATTAACCTGAGTTTTACAGCCCATAAGAATATTGATCCCGAACCCCTCTCCTCCTCCATTAATAACAAGCAGGACAAAAAATCTGGGTGTTTCGCTACTTTAGCTTTCTAGAAGCAGGTGTAACCTTGCAATGACACTGCAAATGTGATGCGATCCTCAAGAAAGCTGTATCTGGTGTAGCTTAATGGTAAAAGGGATAGCTCCACTAAATTGAAAAGATTTAAGCTTTCACAAAGAGAAGCAATATTATAGATCATTCCTCATCCTAAATTAACCAAATTTCAGACACTTCCCAGAGTTAAAGTCTGTGTGCAATTCAAATTTACAATGACTAGGTTTACATAGAAATTAGTAATCAAATTTTTTTTCCCATGCAGAGTGCGGTATCAAATTTCATTAAAACAACACTCTTCCAGCAGTTCACAGTCGCATCCAATATCTTGTTTATCATGGGGGCATGAATGAAATGTTCCTGAATGAAAGTTAAAGAGCCAAACTGCAGGTACAGTCGACAAATTAAAAATTAAACACCCAAAATTACATTAAACTCCAGAGGAAATGTGAATAGCGCGGTGATGCAATGACGTTAACCAATCTATGTGCTATAACATGTAAAATGGGATCATGAAAGGAACATTCAAAAAGCAACTCATGTAAACACCTTAATCATATTATTGTCTTATTCAGATTAAGGCAAATAATAAGATTACTGATGTCCATGTAAACGTAGTCATTTAAGCTTTTAACGAAAAAAAGCAGCCTTATAGATCATTCTCAATCCTAAATTAACCAAATTTCACACACTTCCCAGTCTGAAGTGCAATTTCAATTTACAATGACTACATTTACATGGACATCAGTAATCGAATTATTTGCCTTAATATGCTTTTGAATGTTCCTTTCATCATCCCGTTTTACATGTTATCGCACATAGATCAATTAACGTCATTGCGTCACTGCGCTATTCACATTTCCTCCAGAGTTTCAAGTAATTTCGGGTGTTTAATTTTTTATTTTTTGACTTTACCTGCAGTTTGGCACTTTCACTTTCATTCAGGAACATTTCATGCATGCACCCCGTGATAAACTAAGGTATTGGATGCGCGTATGAAGTAAGGACTGGTGGAAGAGTGTTGTTTTAATGGAATTTGATACAGCACCCCGAATGGGAAAAAAAACCTCAGCATTTCGCGATGCAGTTGTCTGTGGTCCTTCCCTAGGTACAGGGAATAGTGTCAAACAGCCGTGTGTGTGTGTATGGAATACCCTGTCACAAAATGCGGTAATACAACGGTAATAGTTTGGTTATGTTGTAATACTAGGCTTCAATAATGCGACTAAAATAGGAATACTCCACATGTTTTAATCCGATTTCTGTTTAGTTGGATTATGACTTTAGTTGGATTAAGGTAATCAAAAATTGCTGTTTACATGGTAGACTCCTAATCAGAGTATTGTCTTAATCGTATTAAAATCAGATTATTGGTGTCCATGTAAATGTACTCAATGATTATTTGGCTAGCACACGTGGAGTACGTTTACATGGACACCAATACTCCGACAATCTCTGCAAATCACTAGCAACATGTGGACAGGTAATGAAAACTGCACTGTTATCGTAGTTTGATTACAAGTATATCTGATACTAGAGACCATAGATCTGGCTATGTGAGAGTATAGCTTGAATAAATCACTTTTCTTTGCTTGACACATTGACATTGCAGTAAAGAGTGGTTCTTTCAGCAATATTCTGAAAAAATGTATAATTATTCGTTTCATGTCTCAAAGAACAGAAGCGAGGCTCTCGGGAATGTGTGTAAACATCACTTTTATTTCATTCAACTTGATTTTCCTGGCAAAAACGTTCCGAGCTCTTCACAAGAAAAATCAATCTGGCTTTCATAGAAACCTAGGAAGTCAAGGAAGGTCTCTTTTTTCAGTTTTGTTAAGTGCGATTCACACATTGACAATAAAACAAGAAAAATGTACACATAGCCCCTTTAAGTGTTCTTTTTAAAGTAAGAAAATAATTAATACTGGTATCAAAGATGAATATTCACAAAGCAATCCACTGTTTTGTAGAGCGGGGTCAAAATGACACCTGAGATTGGAGTCAAATTACAGGAGGAGGACAATTACCTTTGAAAGATGGCAGCATCATTATTTTATTGTTACACCAAGGTCAGCAAGCCTGTTAGTAAAATCAATTGACGTTAGCAATCTTTCTTGCTTTATAGGCCAGTGGTTTCTCAATCACACAGACCTTTTTTACTTTTTCAAACTGTCACCATTGGCATATAATGCAAAAAAGGATTACTAAAGTCAACAGACTGTTTAGCAGATCTCGCAAGTTCTGACAGTTTTGTGTGTGGAAGAGACTGAAATTTACAACATTATTTAATGATAATTTTCCGCCAAATAAATTAATCACTGAGTCAGTCAGTTGAACTAGATCAATTCATGAACGATTCATTAAGACGTCTAAGATAAAATCTTTTTCAAGTATTATATGCAAAGCTCTTGTGATTACAGGCTTAAATGTTGTTTGTTCAAATGGTTCATGATCTGTGAATTTTGACCACTGTCTCTCGAGGATTGATCCATTAAGGGTTTGAAGCAACTGTTAAATCATAAATTATTAATAATTAGCAGTAGCCAATTTACAGTGGGTACAAAAAGTATTCAGACCCCCTGAAACTTTTCACTCATTGTTATATTGCAGGCATTTGCTAAAAACATTTAAGTTCATTTTCTTTCCTTCATTAATGTACACACAGCACCCCAAATTGACAGAAAAACACAAAATTGCTGACATTTTCGCATATTTCTTAAAAAAGAAATACTGAAATATCACATGGTCCGAAGTATTCAGACCCTTTGCTCAGTATTTAGTAGAAGCAGCCTTTTGATCTAATACAGCCATGAGTCTTTTTGGGAAAGATGCAACAAGTTTTCACCAGGATTTGGGGATCCTCTGCCATTCCTCCTTGCAGTTTCTCTCCAGTTCTGTCAGGATGGATGGTAAACGTTGGTGGACAACCATTTTTAGGTCTCTACAGAGATGCTCAATTAGGTTTAAGTCAGGGCTCTGGCTGGGCCATTCAAGAACAGTCACGGAGTTGAAGCCATTCCTTCATTATTTTAAAAAATTTAAGGGGGTCTGAATACTTTCTGTACCCACAGTATATTAGCATTAAAATGTTTTTACTTTAAATAAGTTCATCTTTTTATTACGCCTGAATGCATTTGACAGTTCAAAAGTGACAGTAAAGCCATATATGTAAACACTGTTCTTTGAAATTCAAACAGCAACAACTCAGAGCAACACCCTGGCAACCATCAATAAAATCCTAGCCACTGCATGGAAATTTGCTGAAAAAGACCCTATATGAACCACAGAAAACATCATTGCAAATGCTTGGAACACCTTTGAAAATGCATAGCAACACCTTCGCAACCACCTTGAACATGCAACTGCATGGACATTTGCTAAAACAACTCAGAATACTATTGTGAAGCTCCTGAAGAAAACAGAAATTTATTTTATCCTCTCAACCTTTGTGAGGCAAAAAGTAAATTAAAAAAAACAAACTACTACATACATAGGGCAACACATTAATAACAAAATATTTTGTATGAACAAAGATGGAAAAAAAGTCTTGCCAAACTATACTATAAACAAAATGATTTTCATTGTCATCACTGTAAATCGACTGCCATCATGTTCAAACCATAAAAAAATCATGAAAAAAGAAAATTATTATGGTTTCGGCAATACTAAGCAATAAAAAAATAAAATGTCATTTGAGCAGCCAATTAGTACATTATTTGACACTAAAGACTGAAGTAATGGTGCTTAATATACAGTGTTGTCATCACAAAAATTTATATTATTTCAAATAAAATTTAAAACACAGTATATACACTTCACAATACTCATTTTTATCAACCTAATGTGACCTTAGCAAGCAGAAGACACTTTTTCTGGGTTTTCAACTAATCAGTCTTAAAACGATAGTCCAAGCAAAAATAATAATAAAATACCCACCGTATATCATTCCATTCATTCATTCATTCATTCATTCATTCATTTTCTTTACGGCTTAGTCCCTTTATTAATCAGGGTTCGCCACAGCGGAATGAACTGCCAACTTATCCAGCACATGTTTAACACAGCGGATGCCCTTCCAGCTGCAACCCAACAGTGGAAAACACCCACAAACTCTTGCACACACTCACATACACTACAGCCAATTTAACTTATTTAATTCACCTATAGCGCATGTCTTTGGACTGTGGGGGAAACCAGAGCACCCGGAGGAAACCCACGCCAACACGGGGAGAACATGCAAACTCCACACAGAAATGCCAACTGACCCAGCCGGGGCTCGAACCAGTGACCTTCTTGCTGTGAGCAATTGTGCTACCCACTGCGCCACCGTGCTGCCCTGTATGTCATTCCATACCGGTTTAAGTTTTTCAGTGGAATTTGAAAAGATAAAAGAGAACCAAAACTCTGGATGCTAACATATCTTCATATCAACATATTTATATTCTACAGACGTCTGTCATGCAGGTTTGCAATGACATGAGGGTTGCATAAATGGACGATTTTTCATTACTGAGTTGCATGGACAAAGTGGAGCCCTTGATAAAATATTCATCAAATAAAAATAATGTTTTTATCTTTCAAACATGTTTCGAGTGAGATTATTTCTACTGAAATTCCCACATGCAGCAATTGTTTTTCTGACATAAGGGTCACAGTCAGCAAAGACTTACATATTTTGATGCCGGTCAAAGCAGCTCAACCTGAATTTAAACAAATATTATGGGTTGCTGTTTAAATGTGCACTAAAAAATACTGGGTTCCACACAATTCCTTCATGTTGTCCCAACACAAATCGCTTAAGTTAACTGGATCTTTTTTCCCAAATTTAAGTGGATTGAATATAAAACAATTAAGTTTTGTTACAACAAGAATTGTGTTGTTTCAACTCATTTTAAATACATAGTTTGAACAAGCAGCTAAAGTCTTTTTTTTGAGTGTGTGCGCAAGCATGTGTGAAAAGCTGTCCATTAGCACAGATGATACATTTCCTTTTTACTGTAACATTTACTTACTTCCTGTTTTTCCTCGATATGTAACATAGACATTATACCTATTAATGCACACAAAATGTTCCTAAAATAAGCTCAAACATTTCCATGACCTTACATCAAGATTTTAAAACTTTTAAACTATAGAGTATATAACGATCATGATTTATATGATATTGTTATCATGGGCACAAAGGCTGCATGATATTGGAAAAATCTGATATTGCGATATTTTATTTTTGGGGAGTCTAACAGTATTTGGGCACAGAAACTGAATAATCACAATGCAAAAAAAAAAAAAATGCTTTTCTTACTTTTTGTCTTGTTTCTAGTCCAAATATCAAAAAAAAAAATTCTTAGACCAAGTAAAAATATTGTTTAGTTTTCACCGTCAGAAGAAATAAGTGATAATTAAGAGGTTTTTTTCTGCTTGTTTTAAGGAAATTATCTGCCAGTGGGGTAAGTGAAATAATCTTGTTTTCGCTAGGAAATGTAGATATTTGGACTAGAAACAAGACAAAAATTCTAAGTAAGAAATGTCTTTTTTTTTGCATAGATCATATAAAGTCCATATAAATACAGTCATTAAATACAATTCTGCAGCTCCTGGTCATCTATAATTCAGACTGGACATGCGATATGACTATTGCGGATGTGCACATTGCGATGGCGATGCTGAAACAATACATTGTGCAGCCATAATGGGCACTTTAAAATACAATAAAAACTTATTTATTATTTAAACTTTTAGAATACCTTTTAAGAATATTCTAATTGTTGTTTACATACAGTGATGTTCATTACAGCACCAAAAGTTTTAATAGGCTATTTATTTACAAACAAAAACACATTTTCACATGTTAATCTGGCCTACAACATGCATAAGATTTTGATAGAAAATATTCAGATTCTACATAGCCCTATAGTTCATTAACACTATACTGTTCAATAAGGGTCCATATGTTAACATTCACTAATATAACTAATCTGACAATGAAAACTACTTGTATAGCCTTTATTAATTTTAAGTGATGTCAGTTTCTTAGTTAAATGTTCAGTAACAGATTCTATTCAAAAAGTCGCAGTTGCTTAATTTAATAGAGCTACTAACTATTCAAGTTACATTTTTTGTTAAACTAACATTAACATAACTTTAACAAATTTCTCACTGTTGATCTTAGGCCATATCCACACTAACACGGGTATGGTTATAAATAGAATTTTCCCTGCTTTTGTTATAAAAAAATTCTCCGTCCACATGAAAACGGCAAAATGCACTGCGACGCATGTTAAGAAAATGCTGAACCAGCAGGAGATAATGACACTTTTTTTTACTGTGTTCACAGCACATGGGGAATTAAGTATTTTCGCGAGTAAATTGCATACAAGTCAATGCAAATGTGAGAACAGAGTTGGATTACCATCCTGCGGTGCAACCATAGACTGTAAAAAATATGGACGTAGTATCCGTGATGTCAGCCATAGGTTTCTGAAGAGCGCAAATGAAGCTACAAGTGGGCGTGGCCAAACGTCACCATTTTTTATAAAAAAATTCACCCCCCCTCACAGTTGTCATGAAGGGTAAGATTAGCTACACCAAAATCGTTTTTTGTACCAGGCTGTAAACACTTTTTTAACATTGGGGTCAATAGAAATGTGCTCTATTATGGAGCCAGGCCTAGCGGAATTTCGATAAATTGCAGTTTCAGTTACATCCGTATTAGCTTCACGAGGAACAGTGGGATGTTGCCGCTTGGGTTTAACTGAAGAGGAATAGACAAAGGTGTGGAATTTGCCTCATTTGCATCTTCGCATTTGATGTAAACCCAGTCATGTTGGCCAATCAGAAAGGAGAAAACAGCGTGCACGCTGACATCATGTAGCAAAAACTTAGATTGTAGTGTCCGCATGACCACACTACACTGTACGCAGAGTTTTGGAAAATATTCACCATGGCCAGAGTTTTCAGAAAGTTTGGTTTCTGTCACCAAATACTCCACTTTCTTGTAGACAAACAGTGAAACCGCATAGACAAAAAGGGGAGGTTTTGAAAATACCTGTGTTCGCGTTGACAGGACCTTAGTTTATGCATTAACTAATGTTAAATATTGAGACTTCACTGTAAAGTTTTTCCTATTGCACTTCATTAATCCTTTTGAAATTGAATTAGTTTAAAATATGCTTATTCTGAATATTTATACACAATAAACTACATGTTAAAGAACCCTTTTTTGCAGCTTATGCCAATATTGTGATAATATATATCATGATAAAAGCTTTAGCGCAAGAAAGAAAATTTGATACAGACATATGCATAATTTTACCTCAAAATGTAATAGTTAAATAGATCATAGTTAAAAAAAGAAAAAAAAAATTTAACGCTCTCTGAAGTATTCTGATACTTCTCAAATCTTTGTAACCATAACTTTATTCCCAATGAACCAATGAAGTTGTTCTCTTAGTCCAGGAGATTATTTTAACGGAATAAGAAAAGAGCTTGTCAATTTCAGCCCATTTTAGAGAAGAGTCGAAAGCTTCACCTGTCTGTATGTGTCTCTGTGGTTCTCGTCTGTTCTGGAGTGGTAATACTGCTCGATGAAGCCGAAATACTCCTCTCGCTTCCTCTGGAGAACCAGATCCCTTCGTTCCCGATTAGCTGGAAGATAGCCCTGAGAGAAACATGCAAATTTAACAGCATTTAAAAAACCACTGTTGTGTAGCAATTTTCTCCATGCCTTCCAAGTACATCTTGCCCTCCAACCAAAGCATAACCTATAAATAATGCAAACTGAAGATATTAAAAACAGCTATTTATGAATTCAGTTCAATACTTTAGAAGCAAGCTTTTAACCTTTTTTTTACAAATCTACAGAGTGGACTAATTCAGTGCAATGACCTTCTTTTTTCACCAAAAACCAAATGTTTAGTGAATGCCTTTCCAAATATGATTTGATGGATTTAATGCAACTGGTTTGTTTGTGCTGTTCATATAAACACAGTTTTTAAAAAAAAACTGAAAAGCAAACTGAGCAAGTTACATTTCATTTAAGCTCTAAGCAGATACATTTATTCATTCACTCATTCATTTTTTTTTTCGGCTTAGTCCCTTTATTAATCTGGGGTCGCCACAGCGGAATGAACCGCCAACTTATCCAGCATATGATTTACACAGCGGATGCCCTTCCAGCTGCAACCCAGTAGTGGGAAACATCCATACACACAAATACACTACAGACAATTTAGCTTACCCAATTCACCTATAGTGCATGTCTTTGGACTTGTGGGGGAAACCAAAGCACCCGGAGGAAACCCACACGAACACGGGGAGAACATGCAAACTCCACACAGAAATGCCAACTGACCCAGCCGAGGCTTGAACCAGCAACCTTCCTGCTGTGAGGCGATTGTGCTACCCACCGCGCCACCATGACGCCCAAGCAGATTCTTACCCAATTAAATGGTCTTTAAATGTGTCTAGATGGGATTTTTAACACATTGCTAGGTGGTTTCTAGGACATTCTGGGTAGCTGCTTAATGCTTACAAGTCATAATATGCAATATCTGCATCCCCAACTTAAAGGGACAGTTCACCCAGAAATGAAAATTCAGTCATAATTTATTCACACCCTTTGACTTGTTTCAAACCTTAAAGGAGTTTCCGTCTTCTGTTTAACCCAAAAGATGATATTTTAAAGAATGCTGAAAACCTGTAAGCATTGACTTCCATAGCATTTGTTTTTCCTACCATGGAAGTCAATGGTTACAGGTTTTCAGCATTCTTCAAAATATCTTCTTCTAGTTAACTTTAATTTTTGTGTGAATTATCCCTTTAAGCTCAACTCAAACTTTCAAATGTACATTTCCAAGAGACAAAATATGTAGCATTATTTATATTATATGTGTGGTTGTCCTGTCCTGCCGGTGACATTCAAAATATACATTTTGAGGGGTATATACATTTATAGGGGTATAATTATTAGCCCCTCATATATTTTTTTCAATTTATTTCTGTTTAACGGAAAGATTTTTCTCAACACATTTCTAAACATAATAGTTTTAATAACTAATTTCTAATAACTGATTTCTTTTATCTTTGCCATGATGACAGTACACAATATTTTACTAGATATATTTCAATATTTAGCTTAAAGTGACATTTAAAGGCTTAACTAGGTTAATTAGACAAGTTGGGGTAGGCAAGTCATTGAACAACAATGGTTTGTTCTGCAGACAATCGAAAACAAACATTTCTAAAAGGGACCAGTAATATTGACCTTAAAATGGTTTAAAAAAAATTAAAAACTACTTTTATTCTAGCCGAAATAAAACAAATAAGACTTTCTCAAGAAGAAAAAATATTAAAGTAAATACTGTGAAAAATTCCTTGCTCTGTTAAACATCATTTGGAAAATATTTTAACAAGAAAATAAAAAAATTCACAGGAGGGCTAATACAGACTTCAGCTGTAAGCATATAATATATAAGCTATGGGGGGCTTGTAAAATGTTTCTTTTTAGACTGTAACTAAATAGTCACATTTTACAATCTTTTTTTTTTCCATCGTTGGAACTTAATGTTGATGGAAGGCGCACTAGTGCCACTACCAATTTGCCTAACTGATAAGAGCTGCCATTTCTGTTGTTTATTAGAACATTAAACGTCAAAATTGTAAGTAAATAGCAGTACTCATCTGAACCGCAAACTGCACAGACTGTTTATTAGCTCAGAAAAAAATATATATATATATAATAAATAAGTTGCAGCATGAGCTTGGGGTGAATAAGTTTACTTAATGATTAAATCTGAAGCATGCAACCATTATTATAACAGAGCTGTCAGACCAAGTGAGAAGTGTTCAAGCTTTAAGTGGGAAAAAGTACTCCATTTCAAAACTCCAAAATTCAAAGCAAGATGAAACATTGGAAAACAGGAGAAACTGTGCCATGATGAAGTTTGATGGCTTTTCAATCCATGAATCAACAACATTTTCCAAGGATTTACTAATGATAAAGATATATTGTGACAGAAAAGCTTTTGCGCATTTGTATTTTTACCACTGTTATTTTAGCATAATTCATACTTTTTTTTTTTACTTACTGATCTTTTGAATTAGTTTTCAGTTTTGTTTACACTTTAAAAACTTTGAGTCATTTTGTTGTTTTCTTTTTTTTTTTTTTTTTAGGGTTTTTTCACATACATTTGATTAATTTTAGTTCTACATTTAAAAAATAAAAATATTTCTTTGGCCACTAGCTGAAATGGGTCCACCCACATGGAAAAAAAACACTGCAGTAATTTACAGCAAATAATACCGTGTTTTGGAAACATACTATAGTAAAAGTACTTGAACTAATCTGTTGTGGAAATTCTGTAGTTGCTACGGTAACACAACAGCTATAGTAATAAACAAACGATACAATACAAACGATATGTTATATTTTATTACAATACACCACAGTTTACTGTAGAAAAAAAATATATATATATATATTCAATTTATTAATGTATCGGTTTACTACAGTTAATACAACAGTATACTGTAGCATTAATTAAAGGGTCTTAAATACTAAAAATGCAATTTAATAGACTTTACTGTATAGTTCAAAACACTACAGTATTTACAAAAAATACAAAAAAAACATTTTAAATCTTATTTAATTTAAAGTAACAAAATCGTTTTAAGCTTTATGTTTAGATGTATTATTTTACAGACCTCTGATTTATACTAAATGGCTTTATGCCACTTAAAAAAAACAAGTACATACTATAATAATAGTAAATCCTGCCTTAAACACCACAAACTAACAAACACATTTGCAAAAAAAAAAAAAAAAAAAAAAAAAAACTGATCTCAAACCTCAAAAGTTAAAAAACAAAACAAAACAAGAAAAAAAAAAAAAATCTACAATTCTAGGAGAAACTTCTAATCATGTAGCGCGACTAAACTAACACACGAGGCAGGATGCAATTGAGTTAGCGCGTACTTCGTATCTGCCGATGAGTCCCTAAAGAGCAGACAACAAGTGCAGGCTATTTGTAGAGCAGACGTGGAGGCGTGGAGCTGTCAGTTCGATCATTGTCATGACTCTCCATCATGTTTCTGAAAATGCTGTTTTTAAAGGGCCTTCCCCTCCCATTGTTTCTCAGCTCTTGTTTTTAATGAGCACACACAGAGATGCCGAGCGCTTCAACACATAAATGATAAAGTACATTCAGCATCCGACTCCCAATTCCACTCACGTCTGTTGCTTCAGGCGAATAATAAGTGCACAAACTCCCGCTCATCTAGATTCGCACCATCGTCAGCCCCTTCAAAACTTTAATAACGGCTATTAAATTGCATGCTGAAATTAGAACGATCTTAAAACCGCTTTGTGAGAAGGTCTTGGCAAGGATTGTGTGATGTAAAGCTTAAACTATATAAACTACATGTTAAAATAACCCTTTTTGCTAATTTTACAAATAATGTAATATATATTATGATAAAAGATTAACTCAAGAAAGTAAATTATATAAAGTCATATGCATAATTTAAACTATGAATACTACAAAATCGAGTAGTTCAATAGTTTATTGTTAAAAATAAATATTCCCTTCAGAACTTTAATGAGAACGATCTTAAAACTGCTTTCCGAGAAGGTCTTGGCAAGGTTTGCGTGCTGTAAAACTTGGATCGAAGTTGGGAAAATGTGCACACAAACACCTCCGAAAAACAAAAATGCAAGTGTTGGATTTTACAAAAACAAACAAAAACAAAAAAAAAATTATAATAATAAATAAATAAATTAAATAAATAAATAAAAATTGCATAAAAAAAAATTTAAAAAAAATGAAAGAAAAAATTTAATTTAATTAAAAATAAATAAAATTAAATAAATATAAATAAAATAAATAAAAATGAAATATAATTAAATAAATAATACAATAAAAATACAAATTAAATTAAAATTAATTAATTAAATGAATAAAAAATTAATTAAATAAATTAATGTAAATAAAATTAATTGAATTAAATTAAAATAAACAAATTAAATTAATATAAACTTAATTAATTAATTAATCAATTAATTAATTAAAAAAAAATAATAATAAGATTAAATAAAATGAAAATAAATCAATAAAATAAATAAATAAATAATAAAAAAACAAATAAATAAATAAAAAAATTAAAAATAAAAATAAAATTAAATAAACTATTTGAATTTGAAAAGAAATTTGAATTTGTAAAAAATCTGTTTGGCACATCTGTATTTATTCAGCATGTGTCTACCTCAGTAACTTTATACATATGGAATTATTCCATCTAATCCCCCAGTAAGCATTGCATGAAGCAGTAAAAAAAAAAAAGAAAAAAAGCTTTGGAGGAGCTAGGCCGGGGTGGGGATTTGCTTGTACAGCTTAGCCCTGGAGGTGTGTGTTATTGACTGTGTAAGCATGCGCCAGAAACGCAAATGAGGCTTGTAAAGCATTCTCCCAACATCCGCGCACATATACAGCCACAACAAAGCGAACCCGCTCTACCCCTTCTGTGATGACGCTTACATTTCTACTGACATTAAGTGCTCAGCAAGGCCAATACAGCAAAACGAATCAATAACACACATTAAAGTGAACGTGACAAGGAAGGTTTATACCCAGTGAAAAGCATAAAAACTGATTGCGTGCGCACCCTATACGCAGAACTAAACTGGAAAGTTTGTGATGCTGACTTATCCAAAATAAAAATTGAATCTTACATAATATACTGTTTATTTAATAAGAGCATTTTCTATTAATTCAGTGAATCGAACATTCATTTAATTGAATTCCAACTACTGCATTTTCTGGATTATTATTTTTTATTTATTACCTGTGACATTTCAAATTGACTTACATAATACAATTAACATCAAGCAAGCAAATCTTGCATAAAGCATAAAGACATTTGGATTATTTGTTTGGCAAATATAAACTTTCCTTCAAATAAGTCTGTTAAAGGGATAGGTTCACCTAAAAATGTTAATTACCTCATCATTTAATCTTCCTACACTGTGGTTTGTGATTGTGATTGCTGGGACCCTTTGACTTCATCTAAAAGAAAAAATTATATGGAAGTCAATGGGTGCCAGCTACCAGCATTTTTCAAAATATCTTATTTTCTGTTCAACAGAAGAAAGAACCTCAAATAGGCTTTGAACAAGTGAAGGGTTAATAAATGATTGCAGAATTAAAAATTTTTGGTAAACTATTCCTTTAAGGCTTGACATATATTCATTCATTCATTTTCCTTCGGCTTAGTCCCTGATTTATCTGGGGTCGCCACAGCAGAATGAACAGCCAACTATTCCAACATATGTTTTACGCAGCAGATGCCCTTCCAGCCGCAACCCAGTACTGGGAAACACCCATACACTCTCACATTCAAACACACTGTCATACACTACGGACAATTTTTGCTTACCCAATTCACCTATAGCGCATGTCTTTGGACTGTGGGGAAAAATCGGAGCACCCGGAGGAAACCCACACGAACCAGCAACCTTTTTGCTGTGAACCATTGAGCCACCGTGCTGCCACCTTGACAAATATTGTTGTAGGTTATAATTCGTTACTTTTTCTGTTTTGAATGCCGTTAAATTTAAAGTATTGGCTGGGGAGTAAGCAAAATTTAAAAAATAATAATAATTTTTTAAAAAACCATTATTATAAATTTTTATATAATCGTTTGCAAACGCTGCTTATGTACTTTTTTTATATATATAAAATGATAAAATTTGACTAAAGTGATCTGTCTGTGTATTATTTTTCTCTCAAAAACACTATTTTGATAGCCGCAAATATTTAAACATATTTAATTACCCAGTCACACCAAGAAGGATAACTATAAAGCAAACTTTTCTGATAAATACATTAGAGCTTAGATTGGCCCAAAAAAATTCAACCCGACCCTACCCGAGACCATGCACCTTGTGTCTGAGCCCGACCCGATCCGACACATTAACTATAATTATGAGCCCGAGCCTGATTTACACCAGACAATTTTTTAATACGAGGGCCGTTATAACAGACGTTCTCCACTACAATTCTGAGTAGTTTGAACTACAGAAATTAGTTTAGATTAATCTTAATGAATAATGCAACAAGGACGAAGCATGTAAACTGCATTGTTTGTTTATTCAGAATCGATGGTAACAAAAGAGGACATTGAAAGCAGACTATCATCCTTTCTGCTATGGCAAGCATGCTTCATGTGTCTGTTCATTGTGAAAGTCCCCTATCACCTCTTTCACAGTGCACGCACCAGCAGAGCGTGAGCAGCGCATGTTTTTTTCGGCATCCATGTTAACCAATGTTAACAAGTTAGAGCTTTCATACTGCACGCAGAAGCAGCGAGTCAGTGCGGAGTGTGAGCAGAGCTGAAGCAGCAGTACCGCGATCACTTCGGCGACGGGTCTATATTTGCCGCTGCTCACGCTCAATTAAAGTGACAGTGCATCGATAATGACCAAAAACACATTGAATGACAGTAAAAAGTAGCAATCTTACCCAACAAATGCATCGATAAAGTCCACCGATTTTTATGCACTGTTTCTGCTCTACATACGCACTGCGCACGCTTGCGCATGCAGTGTGTGAATGTGTGCCAGCGGAGGACATGCTGTTGCAGGAGCTAGAGTGTTGCTGCGCATGACACGCGTTGCGAATTGTGCAACTTTGTAGACCCACACGTGTTGCTTAGGCCGACTTTGCTAAAATATTCGTATAATATTTCTAATTATGGCATAGCTTTCCACCCAATTAGGCTAATTAAGACAAAAAAAATAAAAAATGCTTGATCACAGCCCGGCCCGGCCCGAAGACAGTGGCAGGAAATATCAGCCGCGGGTCGGGTCGGGTCAAGTCTGGGCTCTGGCAAAGTAGTCAAATTATGAATTAAGAAGAGATAATTAAGGCAAAGAAACAGAAGAAAAAGATATTTTTTGATGCTGGATGTGGAATTTGTTGACTTTAGAAAATACTTTTCTAAATGCTAGCCTAGGCAACCACACAATATCAACAGCCTTGACGCTTATATGCTTTTTCTGCAGAGTTGACTTTTTCCAACTGCAGGCGCACAACTCACAACGTCAAAATGTGAGGCACAACAAGCAAACGTGAGACGCACGTGGGGCACATGAACACCACACAAAACATTTGATGCCAATAGAAGACTATTTTAAAAACACACCTATCACCTCAAAAGAACGCATTCAGTGTGATCGTGGCCTGAACAGCCATTCATCACTCGGAGGAAATATCTGCACTCTATATATCTTCCTCTGTCTTTATTATAGTATGGATTATGAGTGGCTATTCGTATACATTTAGAACGATCTTTATAAATATTGTAGTTCCCATTAATGTGAACAATTCTTAAGCACAATGTAGCCTAGTGAGGCAAGTTCACTACACATTCAGTCTTATTCTTCCAATATTTTCTTGTCCTCTCGCTGGTGTTTGTTTGAATAAAAATGGCTAAATTAAATCAGAAAATACTTACCGACAATAGCCTCCAGGTGACTGGTCGAACTTCACGAGGGATTCCTGACCAGCTATGCTTCCGTAGCTCCTCTGTAGAAAGAAAAAGTGTAAACTGAATTCAAAATTACAAATATTTTAATAGCACGGTGAAACTGCCATCTTCAGATCAGTTGTTTTCTAGATACAGTGGTAAACAGCTCATCAAACTGTGGTCTGGACCACAAGGTATAAATCAGAGGAAGTTCAGATGAATTGGACCAAACAATTGAACGCAGCCTCAATCAACAGCCAAAAGCATGAATCAAGAGTTCATTCATATGCTGAGATTGAAAATCACGCACGACATGTTTTAAATCAGCAGTCACCAGCTTTCACAGGACCGATGACACTCTTACAGTTCAATCAGCATAATCAATACGCAATTACTTTTAATTAGCAAACACATTCACAGCTTTCACAGGCATGCCATGCTGAATTATGGAAACTCCGATAAGACAAATAAGCCATAACTGCATATTGATTTTAAAGGTAATGGATATGTGGTTGACTACTCGCAAGTTCTCAGAATATTTGGAGAGCTTTAAAAAAAAAAAACAGAATAAAACATCTGTGCCATGCTTTTACAAATATTTCACAATTTATTTATTTTTTCCCTCCAACGCACCTCAAAACCCTTTCCTAATCAGTTTTGTGTGCTGTTGTGGAAACAAGACTTTTACTTGAGAAGAGGAATTATATCAAATATTAACACTTGTACTCCGAGAGCATTTAACGAAATTCATTTACTTTTCTTATCACATTGGGATTATTGATTGGTTATAAATTCCTACTCAAGTAAGAATTACGCGTAAAATGAAAAATATGCCAATGGGTAAGAAAAAAAAACTTGATATTCAGGATATTTCATTAAACAGGTGTTTAATAATAAATCTTGAACTAAGTTTGTATAATCAAGTGAATTATTATGGTTTTTAATAAAAAAAAAGTGTTGTTTTAACCACTGCACATGCCAAAGTCTTCTATATTTTTTTTGTAGACAAACTGATATTAATTCTTAAAATGTCAATGTTTTACTTTAAAGTTTAAATCCACTAAAGGGATTGCTAGGCTGCAGGGCAACTGGAACCAGGAACACTTAAAAAAAAAACACACACCCAAAAAAAATGCATCTATGCTTATGTTAGTCTGTTTCTCCTTAATCAAAGGTTCACATAATCTTGGATCTGGTCCATATTCAGACCAGATGGTGACCTGTATAGTTCATAAAAATCAAAGCACAAGGAAACAACATCATTCTGTCCTCTTTACCATTAGTTATTAGGGGTGTCAAAATTAATTGTTTCTCTGATGCTCCGTGATGCAGATGCGGACAATTTGGTATGGGTTCAGTAAGATTTCATAACCTGCTATTATGTACTGACGCCATTTATATTTATGCGTTATATTGTGGTAGCTTACTATGGCGAGGGAGGTGATTGCAAGTAATTAAAACGCTCCTACTTAAAGCAAACAACTGTGCACAATTCACCGCTTGTGAGTTTGTGAGTCACGCTGACCATTAGAGCCAATCGCAGACCTTTCTGTTGAGCGGGTGAACACAATGACCAATCATAGGCATTTAAGAACTCACTCGACAACGCTCAAAAAGCAAGCGGGATTAATATTTACATTTATTTATTTGCTATAAACGCTGTGCATGTACTTGATTTTGGTTTGATACATTTAAAAAGAGTGTTTTCTTTGAGCAGGTCAAATTAAAGGTACAGTTCATATATCTGACTGCTTGTATTAAAAGACACAATTGTATTACAAATAATATAAAACTGTATTTATAAATTACACATTTTAATACAAGAATTATTGTGTTGTGAAGTAAAATATAAAATTGTGGATGGAAAGCATCGAAGGAGATATCGGAGATATCGAATTGAACCGAATAAACGGCATGACAATCGTAACTGAACCGAACCATGAGAACAGTGTAGGTTTACACCCCTACTAGTTACAGCATTAAAGAACATCACACGTCATTTGTTAATTTCATTTAATTCATAAAACCCCAACATATTGACTGCAGCCACGTGACTTAGGGTGCTTTCACACCTGTAGATCGATTGTTTTGTTCCGAAACAGGGATTAAATCTGTTACTATGTTTATTTTTGTTCTTGGTGCAGTTCGCTTTTACACGGCAGTTTCTAAACGGACCAAAATAATTAAAACAAGTCACGTGCGAATAAACTCACCTCACATTGGTCAGAGTTTCAGGGTTTATTTTTCAGAGTCCCACGGATTCCGCTGAGCTGTCATCCATCATTATTTTCATTTATGATGATGAGAAATGAGACATTATAAGCAAAAAGGTGCACTTTAATTTTAAATGGTGACACCCACAGACATCGTCACCAAATATAAATCAGAGAGATAAGACTTTGTCATACATAGCCTCATTTCAGTTGTCAAGGTTGTACAAATTGATCTATTGAATCAATCAATCTATTGCCTGTTTTTTTTTGTAACATTGAATTAGTTATTTTAAAATAAGAATACGAAATTTAATAACCTTGTTTTCATTATTAATTTTGAGCTTAAAAAAAAACGTTGGCTAGAATTATGCATTACAGGCTTGCATTATAGAGAGAAATAACAGATGAACCGAGACTGCAGTCAGATCATGAAGCAGATCAATGTTGATCTTTCTTTCGAGGTGTCAGCGCAGAAATGAACAAAACAATAGGCCAAATACAAAATATTATAAGACTAAAATATGGAAAAAATAAATCAGATGGTAATTTCAGTCAATTTTCCTAACAGATAAACAGCTCTCTCCAGAGCGCGATTGCGGGTTTCACATATGCCAAACAAACCGTGCTAACAGGGAAAACGCACCAGGTTCCGAAACAAACGTCTAGGTGTGAAACCACCATTATAATGGGTTGTATATGGTGTTTTTCTTTACTCTCAAAGTGTTGGTAGCAGTTGACTAGTAATTTATGAATCATCAACCATGGTGAACCTTGAGATAAAAATATTCATCAATCCTCTCCTGTATAATAAAAAAAAAAAAGTCACCTACATTGCATTAGCAAAGTAACAGCAAATTTTCCATTTTGTATGAACTATCCCTAAAAATGACTCATAGTGTCAATAAATAATTCATGATGAGTTACATGCTAAAACTGTGACTCAAAGTAATTATGATTCTTGCTTTTGCAAGCACCACTACTGAAGTAATGAAAATTCTTATAGTATTATACTTTCAAGTCTTACAAAGAAGAGCAAAGACAACTGTTGTCATGACAACCAGCTGAATCACAGTGAATTTTAACCATTCTCTCTGCCTGTTCCTTTTTGTATTTTTCATTGAGTGGAGCTTTTCAACTCCCCTGTACTCAATTACTTACTTTGTCGTTCTTATAAAGACAACATTATACAGCAGGTGAATGCCATTATACCAGATATCAGTGATCTCTCTGGGTACTGAAGCCTACACTTCTTTTTGAGGATTGTTTTTTTTATCATCTCCCGCCAAGCCCTCTGGGTCATCGTGATCAGTGAATGTAAAAACCCGCTTCACACAACGTCTATGAAAACTTAAACACTCGCTGAGAAACATCTGGCGAGAGTGCTCCTGGATCGTTTTTGAGTTAGAACAAACATGAAGCTGATATCCAAGCGCTCCTAAAATACTAATGGTATTGGACACCTGCCAGCCGTCATACGATAGCGGAATGATGAAAGATCTCAGAAGCTATTATGAACTCAGAATACTGCGCAGGGAAGCCCCTCCAACTATATCACAAGCGCATTTTTCATAAGGTGCTGCGAAAGAAGTGCATAAGCGTTATTTTCCCCTCCAATGACTGATGGTTCTCATTCCCCTGTGATTTCAGCCTGTCGCTCAGGAAAGCTCTGAACCTGCGGAGGCTGAAACTCAGTTATAAAAGCAAAGAAGAGTTAGTTTTTTTGATAGCATCATTACAGCATCAACGGATGAGCGAAAGCACATGCAGAACTTGTTTTTGTTCTGCCAGCTCGCAGGTGCACTCGAAAAGATGATTGGTTGGAGAATGTGGGGAGAACATAAGGCCCTCTCAGCATGAACTCAGGAAGACTAGGATAACATCATGGATGGGATTCGTGCATTCTGTCATCCCACACTGTCTCACCTGGCAAAGACATTCAGCTAGAGGCAGAAAAACAGGCGAGGGATGAGGTGTGAACACGTGATGATTTTGAGACGGTTCTGATGAAGATCTTCTACCAGTAGACAAGTAACCCATGAGTATCTAGTTTTTAATATCGCTTTGACATCATTTTATTCCCTTTATATTTTTAATGCTGACACAGTTCGGTAATTGTTTGCTGAAAGGCTTACCAAGGTCTGTGTTGGAGCTGGAGAGTAGCTGCTTGAATTTATCCAATCGTGTCTTCTCCCTCACTGTCATGGGCGGAGCTCCTGAGGCATTTTGGTCTGAAATGCGGGCAACTAAGGGAATGACGGGGCGTACAGGAAGCGACTGTTGTTTTTGCAGTGTATTTCGAGCTAAACAGAAATGAAAGAAAATATAAAGACACAAATATTAATTAAATATAATAAATATGAACATTTCTAAACATAATAGTTTTAATAACTTATTTCTAATAACTGATTTATTTTGTCTTTGCCATGATGACAGTACATATTATTTTACTAGTTATTTCTTATTCCGTTTAAAGTGCAATTTAAAGGCTTAACTAGGTTAATTAGGCAAGCTAGGGTAATTAAGCAAGTCATTGTATAATGATGGTTTGTTCTGTAGACCAGTGGTTGCCAAAGTGGGGGTCGGAAGACAATGAGTGGGGGTCACTTGATGATTTCCAAAAATCGAATTAATTTTATTAAACTAATAGAATTACCATATTTTATCCATAACCTCCAAAAGATAAAAACAGTAGTTAATACTTACATAAAAAAACAACAACATACAAATAAAAATCTTTTAGCCTTTTGATTTATTATTCAGTTTTTTTTTCCTTTGGATTGCGACCCCTGGAGTGATTACATTATATTAAAGACAGCAATAGCGTCAGATGCAGCAGATTGATTTTATGGCACCAGGGTGAACTTTTTGTCACCTATACGGCACTCACGTACATTAAAAATAAATACAGGCCATGACTGAACATGGAGGGTGAGCTCCAAGTGGTCTCCAAAATTACACCAAGAATGGAGCAACATGTAAGATTTGTATATTTATAACCTCCTCAGAGGATAGTGGGGGTCGCGAGTCACCGTCATTGTTATTTTGGGGGGGGGTCATGAGCTGAAAAGTGTGGGAAACCCCTGCTGTAGACAATCGAAAAAAAAATATTGCTTAAGAGAGCTAATAATATTGACCTTAAAATTGTTTTTAAACTGCTTTTATTCTAGCCAAAATAAAACAAATAAGACTTTCTCCAGAAGAAAAAATATTGTAGAAAATACTGTGAAAAATTCCTTGCTCTGTTAAACATCATTTGGGAAATATTTGAAAAAGAAAATAAAATTTAAATTACATGAAAATAATTTACACAAATATATAAAAATAAATAGCACATTAATTTATACAGCTTATGCTGAGTTTTTCCAACTTTGAGAGATTTTTTTTATTGTGTCACAATATTATTAAATGGTGTTTTATAAGTAAAATATTATTAGCATTATTTTATTACTGTACAATGCATTTTACAACAATGTCAACCCTTAAAAACAACAACAACCAGCATACCTGTATTAACATTCAGCTGGGCGTCACTACAGGACTTCACCACTCTGCCATTGGCTGGACCACTTTCAATATCTAGTCTCTCTTGATCTGGGTTTGTGCTGATTGGTTCCTGCCTGTCAAGTGGGCGGGGCACTAACTCGGTGTCATCTGGAACTTTAAAGAGTTTGAGGCAAGGCGTCTGAGGAGTGGATCGTGATTGGACAGGTGAAGACGAGGACTGTTTGAGGCTGAATATACCGTCATCCTCTTCATCATCAATGTCCCATGCATCGTTGGTGCTCCGGGCAAATTCATGAAAAGTTGAAGGCTTTTTGGATTTGACCACACTGCCGGCCTTCGGAGTGTCTTTTAATCTGTAATGAGACAAAGACAAAGCACATATAAATAGCACATGTAGACTGATTATAGTTAGAAAGGTAAATGCATGACAATTTTGCAAATAAAAATGCAAATGTTTTATGCACCAAAACACATTCATATAGATGCAGACAAAAAAATTATGAAGAAAGTAAATGAGCATTTAAATGGGGGGTAAAAAAAAAATTGCTGACTAGCACACAGACAGTGGACATCTAGCAGGACTTACGGACGGTGTCTCCGTGGGTCCAGAGGAGGGTGCTGTGCTCCATATACTGGCTGTAAGCTAAGAGAAAGAAAAGCTGATGTGTGCTCTACAGAGTCATAAAAAGGGCTGAGTGAGCTTGAATCATTTCAGCCATGTCACAACATTTGATATGCATCTCAATATTTATGAAGTTACAATTATGTCCTTCAAAACCCTGACTTTCTTATAGAATCAAGAATAAGATAAACTTCTTACGCCTATTCTGGTCATTATTAATAAAAATTCATGAATGAGAATGTCAAGCACCAAAATGTCTTAGCATGTCTTAACGCCCTCATACTTTTGAGTCACAAAGCAAAGAAGGACAGCAAAACTAGGTTATTGACAGCAAAACTAGGTTATTGACATGGCTGTGTTTGAAATTAAATACTACCTTATGAAATAAAACACAATATACATGATAAAGGGTCAGGATTTTTAACAGTACATGATTTTTGTTTATTATTATTATTTCTTTCTTTTTCTTAGTAGTAGTAGTAGTAGTAGTAGTAGTATTTTTAGACTGTAGTAGTATGCTACTTTGCTTTTGCTTGACCTCTTTACATAAAATAAAAATTTGGTGTCAGTATTATTGCATGAAATGTATAGTAAATACTTTTATACTGTTACAAAAAATTCTGAATTCCAAATGTAGAATGGCTTTTAAGTAAACATTAAGTAACTTTTTTCTTATTACAGAGTAGTCTGTATTCTGGTCATTATGTCAAATAATTGGATTGGTGAAAAAACTATTTTGTAATTGCAAATATATTCTATTTCTATCTATCCTATTGAATATACATTTCAACATATTTCCCAATCATTGTCAGCAAAAATTTGGATTTACACAGGTAGTTTAAAGTGCCCCATTATAATTGTTTTTATGATATAAAAGGCAGGTAAAATTTCAAAAACTGTAAATTATCTTCCACCTAAAGAAAGCAGTGAGCTGCCGGTTGTTGGTAATTCCAAAATTACTTTCTGCACAAACCTATGTTCTTCATTTGCTGAATATGAATAATTTAATTCATTCATTCACTCATTTTCCTTCGGCTTAGTCCCTTTATTCATCAGGGGTCGCCACAGTGGAATGAACTGCCAACTAATCCAGCATATGTTTTACGCAGCGGATGCCCTTCCAGCTGCAACCTAGTACTGGGAAACACCCATACACACACACACACACACACACGCACACACACACGCACACACACACGCACACACACAC
>CAIGQV010017835.1:24051599-24067893 GCA_903798115.1 Danio jaintianensis
ATATTATATTATATTATATTATATTATATTATATTATATTATATTATTTGTGTATGTGTGGTGTGTGTGTGTATAATACATTGCCCTCCGGCTATTCCAGAGTACAGATCCCATTGTACTGCAACAAATGGAGGTCAGAAGAGTACAGTTACCTCACTCTACACTCAACATTGTTCTTAAAGGTGTTGACAAAAGTGATCCTTGGCAGATTTACGGTGTGGTTTATGGTGCAAACCTCGTCAGAAGTTCGTTTGATGAGAATATTGTGCAAGTGTATAAATCTTCCAAGCACCATGTGGAAACACACCCATTCGTCAGAGCAAAGGGAACACGCTGATCTGACGGCTTAATAGTGTGCACGTTCACTCAAAGACCTGTACAGGCAAAAATCCAAAACAAATGGCAGCGCTGCCAATGATCACGCTGTTTACTTTTAAAAAGGATGTCACTTTTGTATTGCAACTGCATGATCATGACTGCTGTGTTCACATGCTTTATCACAGTGGGCCTTACAAAAACAGAATAATGTGCTAGTTATGGAGTGATTATAATTCAGTACCACACGCCGTCCTCGTGCAGATTCAGATGGTCCAGTGTTGTAATACAATATGACAGGAAGCAGTAATGTGCCCTAGTGCACTTTGCCTCATGATGCCAGTAAGGGAAGTTTGGCCTCATTACAACCTGTTTAAAGCTACTCTGTCACAAAGGCTTCAGTGCCACAGAGTTCATGTCATCTCATCACGTGCAAGGTTTATACATGAGCATATTGTTTTCCACAAACCCGCATAGCCTGCATGGATAGTGGCTCAAAACATTGGACAATTAAAGGCGTAATATGTAACTTACGCCATTAGAGGGAATGTATTCACAACAAACAAATGCGTAGTTTGTTGACGCCATGACTGAGTGTGATCTTCATTACATCATACAGGGCTTCAGCAGAAATCATGTTCATGGATGAGCTGAGGTATTCTAGACTTGGGCCCAATCCCAATTCTATCTTTGTACCCCTAGCCCTTCCCCTACCCCTTGGCCCTTGAAACAGAGTGTGAAGGGGAAGGACTTCAAAATTTACCCCTAGAAATAGGACAGCACTACAACACCTGCACACGTCATCATATGTCATCGCGATCTCTTGCTTCATATGAGATTGACGATTGCGACTGCTGTTGCGTTATTTTTTGGTATTTATCTTCAGGAAATCACTGAAGGCAACGATATCATGTTATTATAAGGATATAATGTGGCAATAAGCTCGTAACTGTACTGTGAATTTACACCGTGGTCATATTCATCTATGTAAACACACGAAACCAACATTAACATTATACCAAACACTGTAAAAAGGTCATTCCCAGTCACTAGACTTTTCTGACAGGGTATTCGAGTGTCATCGAGTGTCAGATGTGGAAGTATGTTGTGGGACTGCTATACAGGAGTTATTATTAGGGATAATAGATAGCAAAATTTTGCGGTTTTTATTTTAGAGGTTTTTTAAAACGCATGATGGTAAAACACGAACGCCGTTATGAATGTATTAAAACATACGCTTGTTTGTTCATAAATTCATAATAATGACAAATTATTATAAGCCATGCTGCCGTTCTAGATGGTGTATTCTGGAAAATTTTCATACCCCTTGGCTTCGAGTGTGGTCCTGAAAACTTCAGTTTCAAGGGCTATTTAGCCCTTCCCCTGCCTTAGCCCTACACCTTCAAGCTAAAGAGAATTGGGACACCCCTACCCCTAAGGGTAAGGGAAAGGGCTATGGGGTAGAATTGGGATTAGGCCTTATTGTAATGGTAGTGTGAAGCAGAGAAAGGCTGAAAGTTTTTAAAGCGAAACAAAAGTGGTAATGCAATTACTGATTAATGAAACAAGCTTGACATTGTATGAAATATACAGTGAAATTAAATGTCATGTCTCGCAGGACCACGGTGCTACATAAATAAACATAATCAACACAGGTTCATTGTGAAAACGTACCCCCATATACATTTCTGGAGAGTGCGAATTATGTAGCCAGAGCTACGTATAGCAGCATTTCGTCTTTAAAATGAATGCTATGGGGCGGTATGACGCTGCCGACAGCATCTGTTTCTTTTCGCACTACCAGCTGAGCGCTTACCTACATGTGGATGGTTTTTGAACTGTTACCAGTTTGCCCAGTAGCTCGCCATGTACGTCGGCAGACTTGAGATGCAGAGAGGAGTTGATCGTGACGACGGGGTTTGAATCTGGCGAAGAACGGTTCCAGAAGGCAGGTAAAACAAAAACAAAAGCCAATAATTGTATTGTATTGTAATAATTGTAATAATTACTTGTTTTAATAAACAAGTAAATGACAGGGTGAGAATGTGGTAAAATCTGAAAACATGGTAAAAATCAGGTGGCCACGAGGGCTTTTATTTTTCTGGATTGCTTTTGAAAACACTGTCGATTAGGTTTAGGGAAGTATTCCTTACGGGTCAATCGGGTGCTTTTGAAAACACTATCAGTTGGGTTTAGTGAAGGGGGTGGGTGGGGTTATCGGTTGGTCAGTCAGTCAGTCAGTCAGTGGCCTCTGGTGGACTTATGCAAGAACAGCAGGCGCAAACAGCACTCGCAAGAGAAATTTGGGATCTGAAAAAGCGTACACAGCGGTCTTTGGTAGATTCACGAAAACAAAAATTGCAAAAAAAAGTACCTCCTGGGACGCATTTTGGAATCTCCAGAAATGTATATAGGGGTACGTATCAATAATGAGCCTGGGTTGAACATAATCTATCATAAATATGAACACAACACTGGACGTAAGAGCTATTTTTAAACCTATACATAACTGTAATGATGTAGTTTATTAGAGTAATCAGGCAGGCAGTATGACACCGCCGATGGCTTCAGTTTGCCAGTGGCTTGCTGCGTACGTCGGCAGACTTGAGACACAGAGAGGAGCTGACCGTGACGACAGGGTTCAAGTCCAGCGAAGAATGGTTCCAGAAAGCAGGTAAAACAAAAACAAAAGGCAAAAAATAAATAGACAAGTAAATAACAGGCTGAGAACATGGTAAAAATCAGGGGGCTTTTCTTTTTCTGAATTGCTTTTGAAAACCCTGTCGGTTGGGTTTAAGGAAGACAATAGGTGGGTCAATCAGTGCTTTTGAAAACACTGTCGGTTGGGTTTAGAAAAGACAGTGGGTGGGTCAATCAGTGCTTTTGAAAACACTATCGGTTGGGTTTAGGTAAGAGGGTGGTTGGGGGGATCGGTCGGTCAGTCAGTCATTCAGTCAGTCGTCAGCAGCCTCTGGTGGATTTACACGAGAACAGCAAGCGCGAACGGCACTCGTAAGAGAAATTTGAGATATGAAAAAGTGTACACAGCGGCCTCTGGTGGATTCGCGAAAACAAAAACTGCAAAAAAAAACATTCATCCTGAGACGTATTTCGTGCTCTCCAGAAATGTATATAGAGGTACATATCAATAATGAGCCTGGGTTGACAATATTGCACCCAAGCTGTCTCACACCTTGTCCTAGTACCTGTCCAATAAAAAAAAAATTGCAGATGGGGACAATGATTTACCCTATTAAAAACAAAAGTAAAAAAAAAAGTCGGTTCTGTTTGGAAATTAAGCATTAATTGATGTCAATACAAATGCAAGTCTGATTTTATTTTATTCAGAAACTACACGGTACTGTGAATAAAAACATAAAACTGGTAAATGAACACTCCTCAAAAACCTATCAGACGAAATGAGTCCAAAAATATCGGTTTATTTGATATCGGAAAAAGTACAACATCATGCGTCACTCTTTTAAAATGCGACTGAAGTGTGTGAACCCATGCACATGAACTTTTTGTACTATTGCAATATGAGCGCTTAACTCAAACCAAATCAAAGATGTTTACCATAAAAACAAAGATGTGTGTTTTCTTGAAACATTGGTATCACGATGTACCCGCAACAGCAAAGAACAGCTGACGCATAACAAAGCTGCAATTAATCCCTTCATTTGAAAATAAAAAGTACAGCGTGTAGTCTGTGGGTCCAACCACATTAAAGCACTCGGTGTCTCATTTGTGTAAAGGAGCCACCTGTATGAGCCGGGAAAAGAGGAAGAGCTGCGAGTGTTTACTTGTCCATATCTGACTTATCACCGGATGAGGAATGAGGAAGTGATGTGAGACTTTTACTGGAAGCCGGCTGAGGAGGGGCTGATGGGAAGGCATGGTATGCAGGAGGTCTTACAACATTTGTGAAGAGAAACTGTTTGTGTTTGTAAACTTTGTTGCATATCGAACTTATGAAACCACTAGGACATTGCTGACGTGCTTGACATTCTGAAAGCGCATGCAATATTTGTGTCATCGCTGGATATTAGGTGTGACAACAACTTGATTTTAGTTTTTCTTTCAAATGCATCATGGTTAGTTTTATTATTTTTATAGTTGTTTGTTTTTAATAGAGTATATTTAGAATGAGATTAAAATAATTTTATGACATATTAAAAGATCACTTAAATAGTGCAGCACCAAAATACTAATTATAATTATTATAATTAATCATTATATATATATATGGGTGTCACTGTGGCGCAGTGGGTAGCACGTTCGCCTCACAGCAAGAAGGTCGCTGGTTCGAGCCTTGGCTGGGTCAGTTGGCGTTTCTGTGTGAAGTTTACATGTTCTCCCCGTGTTCGCGTAGGTTTCCTCCGGGTGCTCCGGTTTCCCCCACAAGTCCAAAGACATGCGGTATAGGTGAATTGGGTAAGCTAAAATTGTCCATAGTGTATGTGTGTGAATGAGTGTGTATGAATGTTTTCCAGTGATGGGTTGCAGCTGGAAGGGCATCCGCTGCGTAAAACATATGCTGGATAAGTTGGCGGTTCATCCCGCTGTGGCGACCCCAGATTAATAAAGGGACTAAGCTGAAAAGAAAATGAATGAATGAATAAATAATATTTAGTCATATTTAGTTTGATAATATTCATATATTATATTATATTATATTATATTATATTATATTATATTATATTATATTATATTATATTATATTATATTATATTATATTATATTATTCATTCATTCATTCATTTTCTTTTCGGCTTAGTCCCTTTATTAATCTGGGGTCGCCACAGCGGGATGAACCGCCAATTTATCCAGCATATGTTTTACGCAGCGGATGCCCTTCCAGCTGCAACCCATCACTGGGAAACATTTATACACACTCATTCACACACATACACTACGGACAATTTTAGCTTACCCAAATCACCTATACCGCATGTCTTTGGACTGTGGGGGAAACCGGAGCACCCGGAGGAAACCCACGCGAACACGGGGAGAACATACAAACTCCACACAGAAATGCCAACTGACCCAGCCAGGACTCGAACCAGCGAACTTCTTGCTGTGAGGCAACAGTGCTAACCACTGAGCCACCATGTCACCCCTGCACAAATATAATATTGTAAAATATATATTTATAAAAACACATTTAAAAAAAATATTGTTTGTTTGCTATAAAATGATGTGCTTGGAATTGTTTGTTTCCAGTGTAATTATAGATATTTATTAAAATTTTGAGCAAAAGATTTACTAAGGGTGCCAATATTACCATAGAGTTAGATTCATTCATGGGTCAACATACCTTCACATCAGTTTTGTCCAGAAATCAAATCTAAACCTAATCAACAATAAACTATTGCTAAAACGAGAGGGAAATAATAAGTTAATTATAATGATGTACATGCCACCTTTATGTAAACCAAAACTTAAACTGTAAACATGGCCCTTAAATATGATTGGTTAATAGGAATTTTGATCCTGGAATTTTAAACATGTTGCAATTGGTAAAATCAGGTTCTGCAGAGCTGCTTTAAAAGTTATGTTCTCATCTCCAGCCCAAAATACAAGAAATGTAACTAACAACTGTCAGAAACAGACAAACGCTTCCAACAAATACTCCCAATACTCAAATTCGCATTCATTCCAATGCATATCTCTAGTCTGCACGAATCCCACCCACCAGCAGTCATTCTCCAGCATGGGAACTGACTCCAGTGCAGTTCTCAAGTCACTCAAACTTCAGTGAGTAATTTCTGCTGGGGAGGAGAACACACACACTCATGCTCGTCCCAAGCCCTCATATTTGTCCAAACTTGACTACACAGCTATTTACCAAAGGATGAATAACAAGGGGTTTGTCAACATGCGTGTGTTTGCCATTGCAGGTCGGGATATCGATTCCTGCGTCCTCTCACAGCAGATGGACGGGAATGCTGCGAAGGTTTGCTGTCGGCCACTGACCTTTAGCTTAAAAGAAACTGGCCTGAGATCAGCTTCATTGCTGAGAGTCAAGTGAGTCACAGAGAAAGGAATGCTGGGTAGCCGAAGGAGGCCGTTCGCGAAGGCTTGGGAAGAGGAACTTGAACAGGTAGAGACAGATTCTGATGAGAAAGAGAGTCTGGGTCGCTCTCAGAGGCACATTCCGATCCGAGCCGCTCCGCAGAGTCCTGGAAACACAGGAAGAGCAGCATTGGAAGCAAACACTGAGCTGGATCCCATAGCTCTTTCAAACAAACACACACTGTGCATAGTAATGAGATGTCGAACATTTCTCACCACTATTAAACATGCAACAGACATTTAAAATGAATTGTAATGGTTTTTTTTACTGTACTATAAAACGTAAAGTGTTTACTTGGGTGACTGTGGGGGGGTGTTGGGTAGTATAGTATTTACACTACCTGACAAAAGTCTTGTCGTCTATCCAAGTTTTAGGAACAACAAATAATAACTTGACTTCTAGTTGATCATTTGGTATCAGAAGTGGCTTATATGAAAGGCAAAGGCCTCTAGATTACGCTTATTTTACCAAAATAAAATATGATCATGCCTTGATTTTTAATTATTTAATTAGGACAGTAAGGTCTGACTTTGCTTAGACAAAAGTCTTGTCACAGAAATAATGTACAGTATAGAATATCACCAAGTCATGGTGCAGTGGAAAAAGAATTAATATTGTGTTCGACTCCCATGAGCTTGGACGACTGCATGCATACATCTCTGCAATGACTCAAATAACTTATTAATAAAGTCATTGAGAATGGCAAAGAAAGTATTCTTGCAGGACTCCCAGAGTTCATCAAGACTCTTTGGATTCATCTTACCCCAGATATGCTCAATAATGTTTATGTCTGGTGACTGGGCTGGCCAATCCTGGAGCACCTTGACCTTCTTTGCTTTCAGGAACTTTGATGTGGAGGCTGAAGTATGAGAAGGAGTGCTATCCTGCTGAAGAATTTGCCCTCTCCTGTGGTTTGTAATGTAATGGGCAGCACAAATGTCTTGATACCTCAGGCTGTTGATGTTGCCATCCACTCTGCAGATCTCTCGCACGCCCCCATACTGAATGTAACCCCAAACCATGATTTTTCCTTCACTAAACTTGACTGATTTCTGTGAGAATCTTGGGTCCATGCGGGTTCCAATAGGTCTTCTGCAGTATTTGTGATGATTGAGATGCAGTTCAACAGATGATTCATCGGAAAAATCTACCTTCTGCCACTTTTTCAAATGATCAACTGGAAGTCAAGTTATTATTTGTTGCTCTTACAACTGGGATCAACGACAAGACTTTTGTCAGGTAGTGTATGTTACCGGCAATGTGTGAAATCCGGCATTCTGTAGAATGAAATGTATAGAATGCCTAAAATCGAACATCAAATTATGAAATGACTGCTACTTCATACATTGCCTAGGCATTCTATAGAATGGCGAGTTGCTGTACGGCAAAGTATGTAACTGGCCTACCCCCACCATTTTTCCCGCCACTAATGTTGGCGGTGGCGCTTGGGTCGTTGTTTGATGATGGTGATTGAAGCGCGTGAGTGTTGAACGTTATTGTAAGACAGCGTATTGCTGGTACAAGGTTCAACTACCACATCACAGACAATATTGGCATAATTTTTCTCACGACGTCAGTGTATATTATCCGGCTGAGGTTCCACAGATGCTCTCCCATAACGTTTCCCAGTGGATTGTTGTGTGACTATGTTGGAAGAGAGTGTAGTGCCAGGAAAGGAATCACGCCATATGAATTTGCAAGACCAAAGTGCCAAAATATAGAGTGTTTTGTGGGAAAGAAGAAAATTAGGTACAATTCTAAGTGCCATTCCAGTCTTACCTACTGTAACAAATACTTCAATCTCAGTTCTGCTGTCATTGTTTTTCTAGTAAGAACACCATATGCTTTATTTCGTATTCCTTCCACTTTAAAATACGTAATGATCAATAAAGGCTTTTGTTGTGCTCTTCTGACACTTTGCCTAAATGATACTTGTCATTCTATATAATGCCTAGTTGTATTGTATTGTCATTCTAGATAATGCTTAGTTTAATTGTATAGAATGCCTAGGAAAAGTATGCAAAATCTTTACACTAATATTAATAACTAATTAGAAACTAGAAACTAATATTTCATACTTTGCCTAAAACCATCAGGCATTCTATACATTTCCTAGGCATTTTGTACAATTTCACACGTTGCCGGTAATATATGTATATATATATAAAAAATTATATTACATTTTATTTCAAATTCAGGTGAATAATCTTACCTGATCCTGATGTTACAGTACAGCTAGCCTTAAGAGTTTATAGTATCTGGTTCGTGATTTTATTTTAATGATGATATTTCTTTATTATTCCTTCACCATAAAGTAAACGCATCAACATCCATAATGGATGGCACACGGCAATCGGAAAATGCATGCAAATAGTAAGACCGTCTCATCTGATTGTCCCATATCACAGACATCTGCATTCCAGGTGGAATTAGCTTTCTCAGAGCATCACAGAGTTTGTAATTTAATACAAAAAAAATGTTAAAAATGTAATTGTTGTGCGAGAAAAATGCAGACTTGGCAGATTCGGCTGGGATTAAAAATTTACCATAGAAATACTAGATGTCGCCTGGCCTATTGTTGTCTATTGGAAGGAATGCGTCAATAGAGCCGCCATTTTAGTACAGGGTAGCGCTCCTTTGAAATGAATGCGGGACCAAGCTGCAGTGGAGGACTGTGGCCATCCAGAGCCAGATATATACACATATATACATATATCTATGACCGGGAGTTTCCCCCGTGTTCAGTACGCAAAAAAAATTAGAAAAAAAATGTAATTACGAAAATTATAATTTTACATCACTTTTCTACGTCGATGGATCAGTGAGCAATGGGCATTGCCGATAAAGAGTGTGTGTTTGTGTGCATGGAAATGTATTATCCTCCCTCCCTGTTAAATTTGATCTAATCTGTGTCCTGAAACACACCCCCTCTACTGCTTTCACTTCTCATTCTGACGGAGGGAGCGATTCGTTTGTGAATGAATCCCCGTTATGAACGACTCGTTCACTCAGCCGACAATAATACAAGTTTCTGGCACCGCAGTGTCTTGTCATATTTCAGTTACATTGTTTGCTGATTTTATTCAACAGAACTAGCATAAGCCTAGAATTCAGTGCAAGTTGATGCTACTTTGATGAGTGCAGTAAGAGACTGTATTATCATTAATGCTACTTGTTGAGCACAAAAGTTTGTAACATGTAAAAAACGAAATCTTACCTATGAAATGTTCTGCCTTTGTGCTTTGTTTGCTCGTTACTACACCCATAAGCAGCGCTAAAGTCCAGCATCTTCACATTGGCACACTGTCTCGACTAGTGCTGTTGAATGATGTTTGTCCTGGGAGCCCTGTACAAATATGGCGGCGCTATTGACGCATGCTGAGGGTCCGTATGCGATATCTAGTGTATATATCTATGTAAATTTACATTCAGAAGCTTTCTGGTGTTGGTTGATTGTTGTGTAAACGCCCCCTACTGGTTACATTAAAGGTGCAGTGAAATTAAATAACTTTTGTTTAGATGTTAGTATCAGTATGTTAGTCTTAAGGATATCTATAAGCAAGTGTGCTACAAAACAGTGACAAAATGTGTGTTTAAAACCAATATAAACATATAAAGCTTGCAGTTTGCCACTTCCGCCTAAATGCATCAAAGTTTTTTTTTCTCATGTCACCTCATACTTCAGTTTCTCATCAAATCTTCTGACCAATTAAACGCTCTCTAGTAACTGACATGTCCCACCTCCTTCAAGACGCTTCTCATTTCCTTTTTATTCTATGCTTGAGCTCAACCACTCCAGTGTTTAAAACGAAATGCTATTGGCTGTTTTTTTTTTAAAGGGGAGGAGCTACTCTATGTCCCACCTTCTCTTCGTGTTTCACTTCATAGATATACTAGATGTCGCCTGGCCTATTGTTGTCTATTGGAAGGAATGCGTCAATAGAGCCGCCATTTTAGTACAGGGTAGCGCTCCTTTGAAATGAATGCGGGACCAAGGTGCAGTGGAGGACTGTGGCCATCCAGAGCCAGAGATATACACATATATACATATATCTATGATCGGGAATTTTCCCCCGTGGTCAGTACGTAAAAAAATGTAAAAAAAATTAATTACGAAAATTATAATTTTACATCACTTTTCTACATCGATGGATCAGTGACTGCACGGGCATTGCCGATAAAGAGTGTGTGTTTGTGTGCATGGAAATGTATTATCCTCCCTCCCTGTTAAATTTGATCTAATCCATGTTCTGAAACACACCCCCTCTCCTGCCTTCACTTCTCATTCTAACGGAGGGAGCGATTCGTTTGTGAATGAATCCCCGTTATGAACGACTCGATCTCTTAGCCGACAACAATACAAGTTTCTAGCAGTGCAGCGTCTTGTTGTCATATTTCATTTACATTGTTTGCTTGTTTTACTCAATAAAACTAGCATAAGCCTAGAATTCTGTGCAAGTTGATGCTACTTTGCCTTATGATCAGTGCAGTAAGAGACAGTATTATCATCAATAACGTTACTTGTTGAGCACAAAAGTTTGTAACATGTAAAAAACGAAATCTTACCTATGAAATGTTCTGCCTTTGTGCTTTGTTTTCTTTGTTTCCTCGTTACTACACCCGTAAGCAGCGCTAAAGTCCAGCATCTTCACATTGGCACACTGTCTTGACTAGTGCTGTTGAATGATGTTTGTCCTGGGAGCCCTGTACAAATATGGCGGCGCTATTGACGCATGCTGAGGGTCCGTATATATATCTATATCTAGTGTATATATCTATGGTTTCACTTAAGATTATGTCAAACATGATTAAAAAATACACATTTCAAAGCACTTCACGGGACCTGTAAATAAAATGTTCTCTAAGGTCTCTACAAAATGTCACTCTTTATAGATGCCTCACAACCCTCTATCAACACAAGTTTATGCATTTTACATTAATATTAACACTTTAGTTTCGTTTGAATCCCGTGAGTAATAGCACAAGTAGTGCTTTCCTCAACAAGAGCAACTAATGATACATAAACAAACAACATCACGTTGCTTTATCACTGCAGTTGTTAAGCAGACAATTATGCATGATTATTGTTCGGATGAATATGGGATTACGGATCCAGCTGGGCACGTGAGCAAACAGCCTATCAAACACACACACACGAAACAAATCAGACAGAGGGCACGGTGACCTTGCCCGAACCATTGTGCCCGTGTGTGGCAGAAACTCTGACTCAATGGGACTAATTATCCAGGTGTAGCCTGTACGAGCCAAACACAGACACACCTGCAGGTGCGGGAGATCTGAAACCGTCTGAAATGCTCTTATTATTAATATTCTCACTATCGCCCAGCGCTGATTACTCAACAGATCCGGTTCTTTTGAGAAGGAGGAGAGTGTGAGCTTTGAGCCAGCTGGGTTTCTCTTTCCATTTCCCAGCAGTGTGAAAGAGTGTGTGATGAGAAAGAGAGCGAGTGAATGGAATAGCAACTAAACTCTTCACCCGAGCGCGAGGAAAAGTTCAGGGTCAGCCGAGATAATGTGTTTGATTGCGGCGATAATGCATTTCTTCCATGCACGCCGCTTCTGAAGGCTGGAAAATGCTGACTGATATTTTGTTGGAAGAAATGGGGACTGTTTTTATTTAAACACATTTGCATTTCCCACACATTATATAAGAAGTGCTGTTGCGAAGCAGAATTTTATGTATCTGTTTTTTTGTTTGTTTTTTTTACCAGATCTGACACTCAAAATACCTGTTGTGGAGGCAACTTAATTTAGTTTTACAGAAATGACATTTTACTCAAACACTTTACTATAAATCGTAAATCCAGAGAAACTGAGAATCTTCCGACTGTGGCATAAAAAGTGTTGTTTTGTATTTGTAATGAGCTTTTTTTACTTTTATAAATAAAAATAGCTGTGTTGTGATTGTGTGCACTGTAAAAAAAATCTGTTAATTCCGGTAATTTCCTTATTTTGTGATTCACAGGTTTTTTCCATTTATTTATGCTTATGAATTGCATTATGGGACCTTAAATTCTGCTTTGTCGACTTTTGATGTTGAAAAATGCAATGCTGCAGCGTAACAAAGTGATTTTTATTGACTTTTTAGCAGTTTGAAACAACATATTTTTTAAATAAATAGTAATAAATACACTGTAAAAATGCTGGGTTCCACAAAGTTCCTTCATGTTGTCCGAACACAAATCAATTAGCTTTTTTATTTTACTCATTAAGGTGGATCGAACATAAAACAATTACGTTGTCGCCAAAAAAAAACTCAGCTCATTTTAAATAAGTAGTTTGAACCACCAGCAAAAATATATTTTTGAGTGTAAGGAAAGATCAACATAGGCTCATTCTGAAAACGTAGCCCTATATACATTTCTGGAGATTGCGAATTATGTAGTCAGAAGTACATATGGCTGCATTTTGTCTATAAAACGAACGCCACGGGATGGTATGACCCCGCTCCTTACCGTGCTTACCAGCTGACTGCTTACCTCCGTATGGACGGCTTTCCTGCTGTTACCAGTTTGTTGAGTTGAGAGAGGAGTTGACCACAACGACAGGGTTCGAGTCCGGCAAAGAACGGTTCCAGACAGCGGGTAAGACAAAAACAGAAGCCAAAAAATAAAATAAACAAGTAAATAACAGGGTGAGAATGGTAAAATCTTAAAACGTGGTAAAAATCAGGCGAGGGCTTTTCTTTTTCTGGATTACTTTTTAAAACTGTTGGTTGGGTTTTGGGAAGTGGGCGGTCAGGTCAATCGGTGCTTTTGAAAACACTTTTGGTTGGGTTTAGGGAAGGAGGAGGGTGGGTCAGTCGATCAATCAGTCAGTCAGTCAGTCAGTCGACATCGGCCTCTGGTGGATTTATGCGAGAACAGCAGGTGTGAATGGCACTTGAGAGAGGTATTTGAGATCTGAAAAAGCATACACAGCGGCCTCTGGTGGATTCACGAAAACAAAAACTGCATAAAAAGTACCTCCTGGGACATATTTGGCACTCTCCAGAAATGTATATAACAGTAAGTTTTAAGAATGAGCCTGGGTTGCATAATGCAATTCAAAAGAAGAAATAAATGGAAAAAACATAAATCACAAAATATTGAAAACTGCTATTTTATGGATATTTTTACAGTGTAAAATATATACACAATATATACACATTATATTAAAATAAAATGTCTTATATCTTGAATACATATCGTCCACCATTAATTTTGCCTGAGACATGTTTTACAGTGCAGCATAAAAATCACAAAGCGAAACTGAAAATATCTCCTTGTTTCCAATTAGATTAAATGGAGAGCAAATGTCACAGTAAATCTCAGAGATTTCAGAAGAAACGTCAACAATGCTGCTTACTGTAAATCTGCAAAATCATTAACTACATTCAATTTTAGCTCCATAATCAAACTGTTGGTCAACAACTGTCTCATTTGAGATCAAAACAATGCCTCAACTACACACATATTCATAGTCTAATCGAATTCCTCCAAGACCAAATCATCTCTACGCTTACACCTCTATACTATTATACGTCATTTGTGTCTATTTTTAGATGTAAGAAACTTTAAAACAAAGCTCATACATGAACGTCTCAAAGATGAAAAAGCAACTTCTGAGCGATACAGTTTCCCTCTGGGTGTACTGGAATGATAAAAATATAAATGTGATTATATATTCGGTCCCGTTTAAAAATAGGACAGATGTTGCTTATGAATGCTATAAATAATACAGCACAGGTCAGGCGTAAAACACACTGACGTTTGCACAATAATTGCGGATTTGCCAACACAGGAGATTTTGAGCTTGGATTTGTAGATGTTCAGATATGGTACACAGAGCGTTTGCTCGGAAACTTGTGCGTGTTTGTACTGTTTTGTGGCGATTATGCAACAGCGGCAGGGATGATTCAGCAGTCAAATGTTCACTCATAGATTCTAGCCATGCAAATTCACACCGGCTATTTGACTCTCATTTTAAAACCAGTTTGCATGAGAGACTCTCACATCATTCAGACAAACGGAGGAACTGAGCTCTGTGGGAGTTTCACTCTCACACGCAGGTTCCTGTTGATGCCAAAAATGGTTTTATAGCCTAATCCCATAGAGAAACTCTTTTTTTAAAGCTAACATGAAATTATTCTGGAAAACAAAAACCTTTCATTAAAAAAATGTAAATGTAAGAACGTACAGTATGCACTTCTCTGAAATTAATTTCCTTATCGCCTGGTCCACAAAGGGTACCAATCCACTAATGTGACATGTAAAAAAATGTGAGATAGGAGGAAAAAAAAGATATTTCAAAGCTTTTATGTGCATTTTATATGCATTTTCTTGTTGTGTTCCCCCGAGAACCTTTGTGTTCTCTCGAAAAGCTGTTGTGTGTTCTTGCAAGAGTTTTGCATTCTTCAAAGAAACTTTGTGTTCTCTTACAAAACAAAATGGCATTTCCCCAAGAAACTTTGCATTAAAGCACAAATTGTTTACATTTATTCTATGCATACTTTTTAAAGAGGACCTGTTATGCCCCTTTTTACAAGATGTAAAATAAGTCTCTGATGTTCCCTATGTGCAGTTTCAGTTCAAAATACCACACAAATAATGTTTCATAACTCTTTGAAACTGCCCCTTTTACGCTTTGATCCAAATTGTGTCGTTTTGGTGACTGTCGCTTTAAATTCGGATGAGGTTGTGCTCCCAGCCCTCTTTTCAAAATTATGTTTTATATAGGTACGGTGTGAAAACTCTAATGCAGATGGCTGCTTCTCACTCAGGACTGTTTATGCTTATGATGGTGAGATCGTCACTAATGGGCGGGGCTTTCCCCCTCTGATGACACGTAAAAAGAGACCGTGTCAATTCAAGTGTTTCTGCAGACTGTTTTTATGAAGTGTGATTATAAAAAATTGTATTAATACATTTTTACCATTGGAGGCTGGCTATAATCACACATTGCTGCCACAGAACTGTGTTCCTTATAAAAGTGATTTTTGCATAATAGGTCCTTAAAAGTATGAAAAGTTAAAAGTATGCACTTTGGTACACTTTAGGAACTAAGAGTGCTTTCGTTTGGTTGACATTTTACATTGTCATTTAGCAGACACTTTTGTCCAAAGCGACTTATAATTAAGGAAGGCATTCAGCAATTCAACAGGAAGAGGCAATACACACAAGAAGTGGTTGAATTGCACTGGAGTTCATTTTCCTGCTTGGTGCAGTTTGTTTGGACAGGTGTGAATACAGTAATTTCTTTTGAATGTGCACCAAAAGTTCAAGTTCAAGTTCATTTATTTATAGAGCACATTTAAAAAGTCACAAGACCAAAGTGCTGTTCATAAGACAAAGTAAAATAAAAAGAGTAAAATAAGACAAGAGAAACGACTAAAACCATTTAAAAATGTAGCAGTAGAAAGGACTATTAAAATAATATTAAAAAGCCAAGCTAAATAGGTACGTTTTTAGGAGTGATTTAAAAATAATCCCTCAAAACTCAAAAACTCAAAGCTCTAAAGTGAAACAAACAAGTGTACCAAGAGCTGAAGATATGGTCTTGGTGTACTTTAAAACAAATACTGGAGTGGTCCGTTTGTGGTGAGAACATGATCCAAACTCAAACAGATCCAACTGCAAGAATGACTGCACTTTTTTTTGACTCTTTGACTTTTTTTGATACTTCATTCTCAAAACGTATAGTTTGTCTAATGTGATGCATACAAACAATCTTATATATGATGACTGATAATACAGTGATAATTCAGTCGTCTCTATACTAACAAGCAGTGTGTTGTGCTGGCTTTTCCTCCTCTCTTTGTTTACTTTCAGGTATTCTGTAGGAATATTCATGCACGTGTAACAGGTATTAAATTAAAATTTTTTCATTATAAATTCACGCAAA
>CAIGQV010017835.1:24067903-24088349 GCA_903798115.1 Danio jaintianensis
CACAACGCAGAGGGGTAATCGAGCCGTTAAGACCGGCCCCGGTTACACACGTTAATTCTGACCAATCGAAAGCAGTTTAGGAAATACTTTCAATGACACATCTGGAAAATGAGTGATGAGTGTGACATCAACTGGTTAGTACCAGAACAATCAGAGTGGTGAGAAAAGAGCAAAACCACAAGAAAAAAATGCTGGTGTACCATTTGTACCTTGGGTGAACCAAATAAACCTTACCACAGGTGGGAAATCATCAATACTATGTAAATTTAAAGCAACTTGGTAGTTTTTTGACATTAAAATAATGACTCTAAAATTATTCCAGTTGAAGAACAACTCATATCTTGTCCAAGCAGTATCTTGTCTTGAAAGTTAAATAGTGTCGCTTTAATATTTTCCATAGTCTTGATAAAGTATGGCGACACGGTGGCTCAGTGATTTGCACTGTCGCCTCACAGCAAGAAGGTTGCTGGTTCGAGCCTCAGCTGGGTCAGTTGGCATTTCTGTGTGGAGTTTCATGTTTTCCCCTTGTTCGCGTGGGTTTCCTCCGGGTGCTCCGATTTCCCCCACAGTCCAAAGACATGCGCTACAGGTGAATTGGGTAAGCTAAAATTGTCCGTAGTGTATGTGTGTGAATGAGTGTGTATGGATATGGTTTCCCAGTGAAGGGTTGCAGCTTGAGGGGCATCCGCTGCGTAAAACATATGCTGAATAAGTTGGCGGTCCATTCCGCTGTGGCGACCCAAGATTAATAAAGGGACTAAGCCAAAAAGAAAATGAGTGAATGAATGAATGAAATATTGCAAAACAACACAAAACAATATTTTTTCTGAGACAGACGGATGGACGGATGGACAGACAGACAGACAGACAGACAGACAGACAGACAGATAGATAGATAATTTAACCATCACTGTAAGATGATGGTCACTTGTTTTGTTGAACCTAATATGCGCTTTGAAGAACTATTAAACATCCTATAGTAGTATTGTGTGTTTGAGTTCACATATTTAACCTGGTATCCACTAATCTGGATACAGTGCTGGTCATTTGTCGGAGCTCAAGACGGGACGTGTTAATGAATCAGCCGCTTGTTTCCCTCTTAAATCAGCCCACATCAGGTTTAGCCGGCCGATCAGGTGCACCTCAGGTCAATTGTGTGCACTGTAACTCTTTTAGAGCAAATGCTGAGAAGGTTTTTGTGAGAGGATTAATGAAAGGCTTAACAGGAACGTTCCCTGCTTGTGCCGTGTGTGTGTGTGTGTGTGTGTATGTGTGTGTCCTTATAGGGAGGGCAGCAGCAGTTTTTGGGTCCACAAAGGGATCAGGTCAGGACGCCCCATGCTGGGGGCCATGCTGTCCTGGGTCGTATGATACATAAGAGGAGATGCAATTCAAAGAATTAGACATATTTCTCTGACAAGATTTATCGTACTGAGTTTCTACAATGTGATATTTATGTAATATTGTGCTACAGCAGTCTTCTAAGAGTGTAATTTCAATCACAGAATGGTATTTTTTTTAATGATCAATCTATTAAAACAAACCAAATCTCACATGCGGTGACAATATGTGGCATATTGAGGGTGTGTTTTAATAGCCAATAGGATAAAGTTGGCTGAGAAAAGTGATTTTTTGCTGCAGCTAAATGTAATCAGGTGGTTCATAGATAGATAGATGAAAATGAAAAGGAATACACCTGTCTATATAAGGTCCCAGGGTTGACCAAAGCACAAACCAAGCATGATGACAAAGGAATTGTCTGTAGACCTCCGAGACAGGATTGTCTTGAGGCACAAGGCTGGGGAAGGTTACAGAAAAAATTCTGCTGCTCTGAAAGTTCCAATGAGCACAGTGGCCTCCATTATTCGTAAGTGGAAGATGTTTGGAACCACCAGGACTCTCCTTACAGCTGGCCGGCCATCTAAGCTGAGTGATCGGGGGAGAAGGGCTTTAATCAGGGAGATGATCAATAACCCGATGGTCACTCTGTCTGAGCTCCAGCGTTCTTCTGTGGAGAGAGGAGAACCTTACAGAAGGACAACCATCTGTGCAGCAATCCACCAATCAGGCCTGTTTGGTAAAGTGGCCAGACGGAAGCCTCTCCTTAGTAAAGGGCACATAGCAGCCCGCCTGGAATTTGCCAAAAGGCATCTGAAACAAAATTCTCTGGTCTGATGAGACTAAAATTGGACTCTTTGGAGTGAATGCCAGGCATTACGTTTGGAGAAAACCAGGCACAGCTCATCACCAGGCTAATACCATCCCTACAGTGAAGCATGGTGGTGGCAGCATCATGCTGTGGGGATGTTTTTCAGCAGCAGGAACTGGAAGACTAGTCAGGATAGAGGGAAAGATGAATGCAGCAATGTACAGAGACATCCTGAATGAAAACCTGCTTCAGAGTGCTCTTGACCTCAGACTGGGGCGACGGTTCATCTTCCAGCAGGACAATGACCCAAAGCACACTTTGTGGCTTCACAACAACTCTGTGAATGTCCTTGAGTGGCCCAGCCAGAGCCCAGACCTAAATCCTATTGAACATCTCTGGAGAGATCTGAAAATGGCTGTACACCGTCGCTTCCCATCCAACCTGATAGAGCTTGAGAGGTACTGCAAAGAGGAATGGGCAAAAATTCCCAAAGACAGGTGTGCCAAGCGTGTGGCATCATATTCAAAAAGACTTGAGGCTGTAATTGCTGCCAAAGGTGCATCAGCAAAGTATTGAGCAAAGGCTGTGAGTACTTATGTACATGTGATTTGTCAGTTTTTTTATTTTGAATAAATTTGCAACAATTTCAAAAAATCAATTTTCACATTGTCATTATGGGTTATGGTGTGTAGAATTTTGAGGAAATAAATGGATTTAATCCATTTTGGAATAAGGCTGTAACATAAAAAATGTGGAGAAAGTGAAGCGCTATGAATATTTTCCGGATGCACTGTAGATAGATAGAAAGAACTATAGAACGACGGACGGACGGACGGACGGACGGACGGACGGACAGATAGATAGATAGATAGATATTATTGAGGGTGTGTTTTAATAGCCAATAGGATAAAGTTGGCTGAGAAAAGTGATTTTTTGTGCTATTTGCTGTTGCTAAATGTAATCAGGGAAGACTCTTTGGAGATAAAGACTCTTTTATTGGGTAAATATTTGTATACGCCCCTGAGTGCAAGATAAGTCATCAATATTTTCGGTGTGCTTTCCTAGAAGGCTGTAAATATTTAAACCCCGTATCAGCTTTTACGAGTACACAAGCTTATGAATGACCTTAAAGCTAATAAACATGAACTGAAACCCACAAATATCTAATACTGATTCATGAAATCCACAAATACTTTATTATTTTTGAGCAATATCTAAGCATACAATGCATTGATTCATCTCAGAGTGGGTTTGATGGTTTATAGCTTAGAAAGAAGCTTTGAAATGCCTGTGGAAAATAAAATATTATGAAACCAAGGTCATCAAGCAAGTGGGCGCTTCACATATAAGTCAGTATCTTTATGCTGTGTAAAAGGAATGGTATCTTTATAGTGCTATTTAAAGCATACTTGCTACTATCTACAAAAATACAGATAAAGTATATGCTGTTAGGGATCACACGTATCCGGTTCTAGAGTCCAACATTAGGAAATCTGGACCCCTATGGTTGTAATCGTCCAAGATTAAAGATACACTATCAATATAAAACGATAAGAGTGTTATTAAAGTTAGTTAAATGGATTTACAGCTAATACCATCGCAATCTGTCCTTCTCTTCTTCTTAACTGACATCTGCTAATTGTGTTTAAAGCAGTTCATAAGACAAGTGGTTCTCAAAGTGGGGGTCGCGAGACAATGAGGGTGGGGTCGCTTGGTGATTTCCAAAAATATCATACATGTTATTAAACTATTAGAATTACCATATTTTATCCACAACCTACAGAGGATACAAATAGTATTTAATAGTTACATAAAATAACAGCATGCAAATAAAAAGCCATCAGCCTTTCAATTCTTTTTCCATTGGATTGCGACCCCTGGGGTTATTACGCTAGATTAATGACACAGCAATAGTGCTAGTTGCAGAAGATTGATTTTACGGCACAATGTTAAATTTTGACACCTTTACGGCACTCACGTACATTAAAAATAAAGGCCACGACTGAACAGACAATGATCTTTAAGTGGCGGTCTCCAAAATTAAACCAAGAATAGTCTTGTCCTTTAAACATCGTGATAGATAGAACGATAGATAGATAGAACGATAGATAGATAGAACGATAGATAGATAGATAGATAGATAGATAGATAAAAAATAAAGCCCACGACTGAACAGACAATGATCTTTAAGTGGCGGTCTCCAAAATTAAACCAAGGATAGTCTTGTGCTCTAAACATCGTGCTAGATAGAACGATAGGTAGAAAAAAAACTATAGAATAGATAGAACAACGGATGGATGGATGGACGGACGGACAGATAGAATGATAGATAGAAAGAACGATAGATAGAAAGAACGATATAGACAGAAAGAACGATAGAATGACAAATAGAACGATAGATATTTATATAGATAGATAGATATTAGTTCCTATTGATGTGTGTGCACCGTTGTGTGCAGTGTTTGTATGTTTATAACCATCTACGAGGATACTGGGGGTCGCGAGTTACTGAAATTGTTATATTGGGGGTCACGAGCTGTAAAGTTTGGGAACCCTTGCATAAAACCACCAACTGATACCTGCTGTAATCCAAAGTGAGCAATGAGTACCAAGAGAACCAGGATGAATGTTAAAAAAATATTTATTGACAATTGTGTAAAAAAAATAGCTTTCTAAACATAATTTACAATGCTAAAACCAAAAACAAAATCTGAGTTGCAATCATGCCTACTGTAGGTGAAAAACAAAACATTCAAAAAAAAAAATATCACTCGTTCCTCAAACATTCATGAGGTCATTTCCTCCAACATATGCACAGCAGACAGTTTAAATTAGGTGACAAACATGACTTCAGACTGGTAGGTTTACCACCATCAGCAGTACTCCATGCATCGAGAAACACAAGTGCTTTTGAGGATTATTTACAAATGTACATATGGTTCTCACAAAAAAAAAAGGCTTTAAATATGGTAAAAGTACATTTAAATAATTTGTGGGCCCTTCGGTGGTGGAATGAGAAAAAACTTTGCAGAAAAAATTGCTTCTTTATAAATAAATAAATAAATATTTCCACTTCGATCTTATTTTTTTCTTCTTCTTTAAGACACTCCAATAAATATCATTCACACGTAAGCCTTGTCATGGAATCGAGTCAATCTATTTACAATATAAAGAAAAATAGTATGCAGAAAATGTAGTCTTTTTTTAAGTTGTAGTTGCATTGCTCTGTGACATTGAGTGGTAGTCGTTGAGGGTTACTCAGTATAAAGGAAGAGGAAAACAAACAGCGGTCTGAAAGAGTGAGGTAAGACTTTATATATTCTGCAGAGGTTTCATGAGGTCCATTTGGTTACTCTCTCTCTCCATCTCTGAAATATTAGAGTAAGACCGACAGTTACCGGCCAGAGGCAGGCAAAGTGGAAGCAAGACGGTAAAAAAGACATCTGGTTAAGGAGTAGAGTGTTACAGTGGCTATTACTCAATTCAAGTATTTCCACAAAAATAAAACGAACAAACAAAACCCTTGATCTTGCACAGAAGGCACTAAAATTATTAAGCTCGGCTGATCTGCGTCCTAAAGGAACAACCCTGACAGATCACAGCATGACTTCTGTTCACAGTTGCTGTTTTGGGTGTTCCCCAGCTCCTCCCTACACTGGGCGTTCAATCTACCCGTTTGGATCCTACAAACCAGACTTGTGGGACCCTGAGCCACAGGCGAGCAGAGATAACAGATCACACTAAAAGGTGGACCTCTCCCTTTTTTTTGGCCTAGCCTAGAACTCCCACCTAGCAGCGATACTTGGAACAAAATGTTTTGTTTTGCTCAGTCCGCAGGTCCCCTGGGTGGTTTGCTGCTGTAATGGAAAGTCTCTATGTACGCGTTCAGACAGAGTCATTTGCACACAGTGACTGCTGGGAAAGCAGCGGGCTGATGCTCATGGCTGATGCTGTGCAGCCTGATCTCAGTGCTGTCCGTAGGGGGCGCTGTGCTCTGCATCCAAGCGTGGTTGATGATGTCCTCAAAAGACGGCCGATCTGCAGGGCGGAGGGCCAGGCACCACTTGATAAGCTGCTGACATTCTGCAAAAGAACAGGATGTTTGATTAGCTCTGCTGTAAAGCCATAAAACTCCTTGAAGGCGGCGTCGTGTGATTGAGTGAGTCTCACCTGTGGAGATTCTCCTCCTGAACAGCACCTGTCCTCGCACGATCTCTTCGTCCTGCTCAAACGGGATGTCCCCGCAGACCATGTCGTACAGCAGAATGCCCAGAGACCAAACGGTGGCAGATCGACCATGGTAGCGATGAAATTTGATCCACTCTGGAGGACTGTAAACACGTGTGCCTGATGGGAGAAAGACAAAAAATGCAGCACGTAAGCATGGAATCATAAACAAACCCCCATGTGAACTTTGTAGCTGATGGGAGAAACAAACAAACAAAAATCACACACAAACCCTCATATAACCTTTCATTTTAGGATCCACTAAAGTAACCAAACACTGTAGTAAAAGGTGCGGCAGGAAAAGGTGTGTCGTGTTTGAACATTATTGTTATGGCGCAACATTACTGTGTACAGTCATGCGCTTGGGAGCGTGAGGGTAGGTGTGTGCATGTGGAGAAACTGGTTGCCATGTGACTTGTGTTTACAAACTTTGAGTTGTAACAATTCCAGTTCCCACCGGAGGGGGCGACAAAACCAAACCCAGCGAACTGCATTTCCCTCTAAGCAACATTATACAAAAAATAAACAAATCATCACGTTGGCCGATTTATTAAGCTTGACAAGGGTAGTGAACGACGAAAGGGGGTCACGATACGCATTTCTCAAACGAGCAATGGCAGATTTGCTTGATATATGTGGTTTAAAACGCTTCTACGAATAAGCACACACCCTTTCGACTTGAGCTTGATAGAATTTCTAAATCAAACAACCATCATTAACCGCCATCGAAATCACAGGTTTCAGATTTGAATATGCATTAAACCATTTTAGCGTGTATTTGTTTTGTTTACAAACAAACATCGCACTCGATGCATTTGATATCTGTAGATATTTTTATATATTTTAATATTTATATTGACTACAGTATCTGCATGAGAGCAGACAAGCCTATATTTTACGTTACATTCCCCGACCCTCGTTTTCCGTGACCGTGGGAACCCTGTCTTGAAGGTCATGCAAATGGCTCTTACCGTCGAAATCGGTGTAAACGGTGTCTTTCAGCAATGCTCCTGATCCGAAGTCGATGAGCTTCAGATCGCCGGTTCGCAGGTCGATGAGAATGTTCTCGTCTTTGATGTCGCGGTGAACGACGCCGCTGTTGTGGCAGTGACGCACCGCTTCCAGAACCTGGCGGAAAAAGTTCCTGGCCAGCTCCTCCGGTAACGCGCCCTTCTCCGTGATGAAATCAAACAGGTCCTTGACGACCTCCGGTCTTTCCATGACGATTATGAAGCTGTCCGGTCGCTCGTACCAGTCCAGCATCTTGATCACGCCACGGAATCCGGTCCCGACCTTCTTTAACAGGACGATCTCCATAGGGACGCGCGCGCCATTGGGCTGGAAACGGAGGACATGCTAGTTTTACTGACGCTGTCGTTTATTATTTATAAGCGACATTTACACATACACATAACATGAATATAATCTAATTAAATACTCACCAGTTCTCCCCATTCGGTCACACGATCTTTTGCAACATGCTTGATGGCAACCTAGAAAAAAATAAACAAATCGTTAAACAATGAAGCGATGTTGTATATAGAATGTTTAAATATGTTACAAACACGCTTTATACACATTCTAGACGTCCACGCTTATGTAAACAAAAAACCTCCATTGAGGAACCTACCGGCGCGCCATCGGCGATCCGTAAACCCGCATACACCGTCCCGAAACCACCGCTTCCAAGTACTGTGCCGACTTGATACACTTTCTCGAAGGGCTCTTTCTCCTTAACTGTCGATAAAAGATATTATAGATTCATAAGAATGGATAAAAACCCACAGAATTATATAATAACTGCAAATCTGACGCACGCGCTATTCCCAGCACTGTCTGCTGACGTGAACGAGCGCCCAACACACACACACAAACGAGCACGAGAATAACCGTCCTCTAACCTTGAAGCTGGATTTTCGCCGGCATGTCCACGGTGGAAATGTGAGCAAATGTGTTGAATTTTGATAGAAGCATGTTATAATCCAAAATGCGAGTTCTTCTTGAGGGTTATTCCAATGTGGAGGTCGAAAGCCGTCGTGTTGAGATGGATGTAGGGAAGGTCTAAGCAAGGGATCCGATCTAGAAGCTTGTAGAAATCCCTTCTCATCGAGGCACGGTGGGTTTGGATTCCCAACACGAACTTCAGACGACCGCGCGAGGTCTATTCCAGTTTGGAATATAAAACTTACAATATAAACAAACGATTAATATCACTAAGATAAATATTATTGTCTGAGGTGTGCGACGAACACAAACACCCGGCTTTCTAAATCGTGAGGGAGGGGCAGAAGCCGTTATATACCAGTAGTAAAAGGGAGGGGTGAAGGTAAGTACGTCAGCAGGAGCCACGCCCACAGAACAAGACTCAGCCAATGAGTAATGCGCCTGCCTCTGCAGAAAAGGTCAATCAAATATGAAAATAAAGGAAAACGTAGACGTGGCGGGAATCAAAACGCGCCAAATTGTCCAGGCTTTTTTGAGGGCGTTCAACCGGCGTGGGGGCACACATGGGAAATGATTCACATGGCTGTGTGTATAAGACAACAACGACGCAACGAAAAACCTGACGCAGATTCGAAACATTAATTCAGAGAAGTGAGAAGAGTAGCCTATTACAAAGATAGTTCAATGCGTCATATAGGATATACATTAAAATGCCCCAAATGTAAGTATTTAGTATTTATTTTACTTGATTGAAAATCATTACATTTTATTCAATCACATAATTATATTGCAATTCAGAGCATTTAAATTATATATATATATATATATATATATATATATATACATACACAAACTTTATTGTCATTCAAATGTACTGGTGTACACAGAAGGAAACATTCTTTGGCTCTGAAGTTTCAGTAAAGAATAACACTAAACAATAAATAAATAAATAATACAAGAATTATATACACCGCAGCTGACTGACGGTCCTTATAGTCAGGTGGATTCATAGTGCATACACGGTTTTGTATATTTTTATGTCAATTAATATTTTTTTTGTGTAGAAACAATGATGCAAAAATAATATTTTGTGTGTGCAGCTCATCTTCATGCAAGTGATGAAAGGTAACAAAGTTAAGAATGTTCTGCAGTGTTAGGCTACTGCAACCCACGTTTCCCTTCTCATGAAACATAGGCTACATCATCTACTCAAAGGACAAGTGTTTTGTTTCAGGCATGTGAAGTAGGTCTACAAAGTGTATATGCAGACCGCATGCACTGCATTACCTCATTAATCTCAAATTAGCGCGCAAAGTTTTTTTTTTCACCAATTGGCGGGCAACAGGCTTTATTTAAACAGAGAACAATGCCGGTCGCTATGGAAATGAGGCGCATACCAGGCATTCTTGCAAATTGGGTGGCCGGTTTTAAACTCGGCGGCAGGATGTGGGAAACTTGAGATAAAAGACTTCAGCCCCTTCCCCCCACGTCTCTTGTCCTCTCTTTCCCGCCCAGATTATTGTTTGAATGCCACTTGCTCTCCCCATCTTCTGTATTTTCCCCGCCCTTTTGGTAATAGGTCTAAACATATACAAAGCAGCTTATGTAAACCTATATTACACCTGCATTTTGATCACTATATGCATCTTCACTGGGTTTTTCATAAAGTCATTTTTTTTTTAACATAAAAATAAATAAATAAAAACATGAAAAAAGTTGGGCTTTATATATATATTTAAATGGCATTTTCTCAAAATGTGTTTTTTTTCTGCGCTGAGCCATATATTTACACTTCAGCAACTCTTACATTTTACTTTAATTCTAAATATTTAAATAGAATTTTTAGAATAGAATAGAAATAGATTTTTTTTTACATAGGGATTCATGCTTATGCTTTGACTGTATACAACATTTTAATCTACAAAGTGATTTGTCAAAATGAAATTGTTAAAAAAAAGAAAAAATAAGAACTTTGAACCTGACTTCATTCAGCGTTCACATTTTTGTGCTAGAAACATATGCAAATGTGCACATATTTAATAAAAATAATTCCCATTTCACATTCGCATATTTAAACATACAATCTTAGAAAACTTATGATACAAAAAAGTTTGCAATTAATAAATCAGCTGCAAGTGTGGTAAAACCTATTAGAACCCTCCCCCCATCCTAGTCTTAAATAGTAGAATCAAATCTAAATGCACTCAATGACCCATTTGAGGCAGTAACTTGATCCTGCTTCAAAAGCTGGATTGAGATGCATACAAAGAAACAACTCGGCCAAGTTCTGCTTGTTCAGGCCACATATGTAAACTTTACTCCTCCCAAACAAAACAGCATCAGTACACAGAAGTTTGGGAGTCCTGCAAAAATGACACGTGGATGAGACACAGGGATGCACAAACAGGAAAAAAAACTCAAAATATTAATAGCCATATGGGCTGAAGAGGGCGTTTAACAGCGAATTTTGATGCCCAGCATTTGCATAATGACAGAAGTGATCTTGGTTATATTTAGCAAATAACGTGGGAAGATTGTATTTATATCTGTTCTGTGGAAATGTGGCAGAGTGAATGTGCATTTCCAATTAGATGCAATTGATCCGAAAACATGATGTGGCTCCAAATATATTTAAATACTTGTATGAATGTCATTGCATTAAATAATAATGATAAAAAAACAGTCTTATGTTGCACGGGTATATTTTTAGCAATAGTTATCAATACACTCTATGGGTCAAAATCATTATTTTTTCTGTTATGCCAAAATTATTCGAATATTAAAGGTCCCATGAAATTAAAATAAAGTTTTTTAGATGTTAGTATCAGTATTATCCATTTTTAGGATATCTATAAGCTAGTGTGCTCCAAAACAGTGACAAAATTCACATTTAGAAGATATAAACTAATATAATACATGTAAAGCTTGTAGTTTGTCACTTCCGCCCAAATGTATGAATGGTTTTATTCACATCACCTCACACTACAGTTCCCCTTCATATGGGAACTCCAACATGTGTCTGGAACCAGACATATTGGGAGTACGTCAGATGACCAATCACTCTGAAGAGTAAGAAAACGGGCCAATGAATGTCAAACATGAATTGGCAGAGCCCAGCTCCACAGCTGACAGTGATTAGCCATTAGCGCTATATAAGCTGCCAGCTGAGAAACGAGCACTTAGAAATTTACTTCAGAGCCTCTCACTGAGACTGAAGAACCCTTCTGCTAAGCTGACTTACAGAGAGAAAGCAGTATTACTCACCAGTGTGGGAGAAGACGCGACAGCGGCGGTCGATCTGGGCTTCCCGTCCCCTGGGCGTTTCGCTGGTCTACTAAAAGAGCAGTTTTCACTAAAAGAGCAGAATTCCCTAAGACTGTGACGCCACCGCCCCAGGGCGCCGTTAAGTCCGGTAAACGGACCGTGAAGCATCCCTGAGATGGGCTATCCGGAGAAGAGGGGACCTGCTCTTTCCTCGGTGGAGGGCCGAGGACCATTCCAGTGTATAACAACGACTTTAACACCAATGTTGGCCTTCGGGCCGGCGGTACCCAAATTTTCAATAAAAGAGCAGTTTCCTCTCTCTCCGGATGTGCAAACCCGAGCCTTGCCAGTCTGGGACGCTCCGCCTTCCAGCTCACAGCGCCGGGCCCTCTCGCCCCAGGCTTCCAGAGCGCAAGAGAACGGACTCCTTTCTCTCACTCCAGCCTCATCGCGGGATCCAGGGAGGAAGGTAAGAGACACTCTCTTATTTTCAGCTCTGCTTCCCGGGGTGTGTACTCCCCTCCCGAGCTGCCCCTCCGCTGGCACGTCAGCGATCGTTCCGATGGTGCCATTAGCGCGGGCTCTGCCAGCCTGGTTAGCGCTGCCCAACCCGTCACGGTGGCTCATACGGACAATCAGATTGGCTATGCGATACAGTTCGCTATTCGCCCTCCCAAGTTCACGGGTGTTCATTTCAAGGTCCCTCCAGCCGAGATGAAGTGCGGATTTTACAGTCCGTACTTCATCGTGCCCAAAAAGAGCGGGCGCGCACCGGGTGCAAATCACTCCACTGTGTCGCCGCACCCTCAGTCCCTGGATGGATCTTGCTTTTCTACGGGCCGGGGTGCCCCTAGGGCAAGTATCCAGGCATGTTGTCGTATCGACGGATGCCTCCAGCACGGGCTGGGGGGCCGTGTGCAACGAGCATGCAGCTGCGGGTTCATGGTCCGGACCCCGTCTGCACTGGCATATCAACTGCCTGGAGCTGTTGGCAGTGTTTCTTGCTCTCCGCCGCTTTTTACCGGTGTTGGAGCAGAAACACGTGCTGGTCAGGACGGACAGCATGGCAACGGTAGCTTATATCAACCGTATGGGAGGTACACGTTCCCGTCGCATGTCTCAGCTCGCTCGCCGTCTGCTCCTCTGGAGTCACACGCAGCTGAGTTCGCTGCGTGCCATTCATATTCCGGGCGAGCTCAACCGTGCAGCTGATGCGCTCTCACGGCAGCTAGCATCCCGAGGAGAATGGAGACTCCACCCCGGTGTGGTCCAGCTGATATGGGAGTGCTTTGGGGAGGCCCAGGTCAACCTGTTTGCTTCTCCCGAAAACGCCCATTGCCAGTTGTTTTTTTTCCCTGACCGAGGCCCCCATCGGCACGGATGCGCTGGCTCACAGCTGGCCACCGGGTATGCGCAAATACGCGTTTCCCCCAGTGAGCCTAATCGCACAGACACTGTGCAAAGTCAGGGAGGATGAGGAGCAGGTCTTGTTTGTTGCGCCTCTCTGGCTCAACCGGACCTGGGTTCCCAAACTCACACTCCTCGCGACGGTCCCTCCCTGGCGCATTCCCCTGAGAGAGGACCTCCTCTCCCAGGGACGGGGCACCCTTTGGCACCCGCGCCCAGATCTCTGGAACTTCCACGTGTGGTCCAAAGACGGAGCGCGGAAGACTTAGGTGACTTACCGGCGGCGGTGGTTAACACCATCACTCAGGCTAGAGCACCCTCTACGAGGCATGCCTACGCCCTGAAGTGGAGTCTAGTCACTGAGTGGTGCGCTTCTCACCGAGAAGCCCTCCGAACTTGCCAGATTAGCGTTGTGTTATCCTTCCTTCAGGATAAGCTGGAGCGTAGGCTGTCACCCTCCACACTGAAGGTTTACGTGGCTGCCACCTCCGCTCATCATGACGCGGTGGATGGCAACATGCTCGGGGAGCATAATCTAATCATCCGATTCCTCAGAGGCGTGCGGCGATTAAATCCATCCCGCCCCCCTCTCATGCCCTCTTGGGATCTCTCTGCAGTCCTGGCGGGTCTGCAGAGAGATCCATTCGAGCCACTCGATTCGGTATCTTTGAAAATTCAGTCCATGAAGACAGCTCTGCTGATCGTGTTATCTGACATGCCCCGCCCCATTCAGGACACTTCTCAATTGCTTTTCATTTGATGCGCTTGGGCTGAACCACTCACACTGGCAGAGCTATGATAAAACAAAACACTATTGGCTGTTTTATAAAAAGGGGAGGAGCTACTCTGTCCCACCCTCTCATCGTGTTTCGGTTAAGATTACGTCAAGCATCGAATAAAAATGCATATTTCAAAGCACTTCACAGGACTTTTAAGTCATGTAAGATCATGTTTCACGAAGATTATTTTGTAAATTTTCAACTAAATACATCAAAAATCTATTTTTGATTAGTAATATGCACTGCTCAGCACCTCATTTAGTCAACATTACAGGAGATTTTCAAAGTATTTGGATTTTCAAATAATCATATCTTGCACCTATATTGTCTAATCCTAACAAACCGTACATCAATTAAATTATTGAATAAATAATATTAAAGTCATACTGTATTATTATTTTTTTTTAAATTGACACTTATGACTGGTTTTGTGGTCCATCATCACAAATAATTGAGGTTAAATAGTGTTAATAACAATAATATGGATATAGTCAGTTTTAAATGAAGACTTCTGTCTCTATTTGTTTTTAATGTTTTAATGCAGTATTATAATTAATTCAAACAAATTGCTCAAATGACCTTGCATTTAGTTTTAAAATGAGTCTATTCCATAAAAGCTCACTCATGTTTTCCCTTCCGTTACCACTGTGATAAGTTCGCACTTCTGAGGGAGAGAGAAAAAAAACAGTGAGTCATAAATTTGCAGATTAATGTGTGTGATTCATAAGTTGGCTTTTGTGCTTCTGTGGTGTTTCTTTTTTTACCCAGAATCCTGGTTTTGTGTGCAGTTCAATCACAAAGCTGGCTTCTCCACTTGATGACTCAACTCAACTCTCTCCGAGATGAAGATATGCACGACTCTCCTCCTGGAGAGCAGAAAACCGTACTCACAGATGCCAGGAAGACGACCATTAAAGGTAAAATTCATTAATTTTTCTTTGGCTTAGTCCCTTATTTCTCAGGGGTTGCCACAGCGGAATGAACCGCCAACTATTCCGGCATATGTTTTACACAGCGGATGCCCTTCCAGCCACAACCCAGCACTGGGAAACACCCATACACTCTCACATTCACACACACTACGGCCATTTTTGTTTTGTTTACCCAAATTCAACTATACCCACGCCAACACGGGGATAACATGCAAACTCCATATAGAAACACCAATTGACCCAGTCGGGACTCGAACCAGCGACCAGTGCTAACCACTGAGCCACCATGCCACATAAAGGTAAAAATCAAATGCATTTGGGTATAAAAATGCTTCTTTTTTTTTTCGGAAAAGCTAAATTTTTGAAGAATTTTTTAAAATATTTATGTTGTCTGATGTTTGAGAAAATACAAGACTAATTTGATCAATACTTTTACTATTTTGTTTTACTGAACTCTTTTAAACTTTTTACTGAACTGTACCGTAAAAATGTTCTATGGTTTGATATAACAAAAACGAAGAACAACTCTTAATAATATACAAATAGCTTGAGAGCAATTTATTGTCATTGTTGGACACTTATATTCATATAGGGCTATTTATTTTATATGCAATTATGAATAATATTTATTTTTTTCTTCATGACTTGGACTTGTCAATAAATAAGGTGTCACACCAAAGGACAACAACACTTAATTTCATAGTGGTTTCACAAAAAGTTAAATATGTAAAAAACTCTGAGGCAAAAAATTAACAGGTGCAGGTCATAGGCTTCAATCGCAGGATCTTGAATGGTAAAGTCTAGATGGGATAAGCATAATCACATCAATATAGCATAATTTTTGTGACACTGTATAACGATAATTAATATTTTTACATAACTGTGAGGGTTGGGTTTAGGGTTGGGTTGGGGGTAGGTGTTAATAAAATACAATTTAATGGGTAATCTAATAAATAATATGAATAATACTCGGTATAATTACTGTTTTTACATACTGTGATGGTTGGGTTTAGGGTTGGGGTAAAGATAGGCGTTAATAAAATACAATTTAATGGGTAATTTAATAAATAATATGAATAATACTCTGAATAATTACTGTTTTTACATTACTGTGATGGTTGAGTTTAGTATTGGGGTGGGATAGTTAATAAAATACAATTAATGGGTAATGTAATAAATGATATAAATAATTCTCATTAACTTCTGGCTGCAGCTGTATCCCTTCTAGCAATAACCATCTTGAATGGGGTCCTTCAACTAATTAAAGTTTTCCGTGGAATTGCCTGATTTAAAGTTAGTATATAGTGTCACCCCAGAGGACAGGGTTTTCAGTGACAAAATGTATCAAGTGTATTGATTAAAAAAAAGACTGCCATTTACTAAAATATCCACTTGTAAAATTAAGCCTTAGGTATTTATTAATGATTTTAAGATTTTCCTTTTAATTTGTAAGAGCTGTAATTTATTTAACTATACTTGAGACAGTCACACCATAAGACATACACTATCTGACAAAAGTCTTGTCATTTATCCCAGTTGTAAGAGCAACAAATAATAACTTGACTTCTAGTTGATCATTTGGAAAAGTGGCAGAAGGTAGATTTTTGGATTAATCATCTGTTGAACTGCATCCCAATCATCACAAATACTGCAGAAGACCTATTGGAACCCACATGGACCCAAGATTCTCACAGAAATCAGTCAGGTTTGGTGAAGGAAAAATCATGGTTTGGGGTTACATTCAGTTTGGGGGCGTGCGAGAGATCTGCAGAGTGGATGGCAATATCAACAGCCTGAGGTATCAAGACATTTGTCCTGCCCATTGCCCATTACATTACAAACCACAGGAGAGGGCAAATTCTTCAGCAGGATAGCTCTCCTTCTCATACTTCAGCCTCCACATCACAGGTTTTTTTTTCCCTTCACTTCTTCAATTGGTGAAGTTTTTTTTCCTCGCCACTGTCGTCACTGGCTTGCTCGGATTGGGACTTGTGAAACTGTGCTTCGGTGGATTTGCTCTACAGTGTTTGAACTTTCAGCAGTGAAATTTAAACCACTCTGAACTAAACTAAACTGAACTTCAACTCTGTAATCTGGACTTTACTAGAACCATGTTAAGCTGCTTTGACACAATCTACATTGTGAAAAGCGCTTTATAAATAAACTTGACTTGACTTGACATCAAAGTTCCTGAAAGCAAAGAAGGTCAAGGTGCTCCAGGACTGGCCAGCCCAGTCACCAGACATAAACATTATTGTGCATGTCTGGGTTAAGATGAATGAGGAGGCATTGAAGATGAATCCAAAGAATCTTGATGAACTCTGGGAGTCCTGCAAGAACGCTTTCTTTGCCATTCCAGATGACTTTAGTAATAAGTTATTAGAGTCATTGCAGAGATGTATGGATGCAGTCCTCCAAGCTCATGGGAGTCATACACAATATTAAATCTTTTTCCATTGCACCATGACTTTATATTCTATACTGTACATTATTTCTGTTAAGTGACAAGACTTTTGTCTAAGCAAAGTCAGACCTTACTGTCCTAATTATATAATTAAAAATCAAGGCATGATCATATTTTATTTTGGTAAAATAAGCGTAATCTAGAGGCCTTTGCCTTTCATATAAGCCACTTCTGATACCAAATGATCAACTAGAAGTCAAGATATTGTTTGTTGTTCATAAAACTCGGATAGGCAACAAGACTTTTGTCAGGTAGTGTAAGTTTTGATAATTTTATCAAAAAATGTAATAACAGCACTTTTTATAACAATAGGTCCAAGGAAGACAAAGAAATGTTTAACCCTTTACTGCATCTTAAATGACGACGACACTAATTATATTCATTTTTGTCATGAGTCACATCAACAACCCATAAATGAACAGGAATGATAACCAAACGCCATTGATTACTATCATTCAAACTGCAGCTCGTTCCAGATCAGCACAGGTATAAATTAGAGCGCTTTTATGCATGTCAGAATGGCACTCTTTCTTCACAGCCACATTTAAGTCTCGCACCTCATCTTACAATGCACTGCGGGACTTACTCAGGCTGATTTAATAGAGCCGGTTTAACGGCTGTGGCCTGCTATAATGAGTCACCTTCTACATGCACTTCAGCGCTGATTACGGACTCCGCTTAGGTAAGAGTGAAAGGCGCTGGGAAATGGAGACGCGGTGGGGGTCTATGTAATATAAAGCTGTATGAAGGTATGACAGCACTGACGTCTTTGGCTGCCGGCTCAGCAGAGGAGAGAGTGACAGTCGCCCGCTGCCCTGGCTCATCTGACACCAACAGTGCTCTTTTATTAGCCCACCATGATAAAGACGACTCAAGTGCTGGTTTGAAACTTCAGACCTCATTCCTTCTGTATCTTTAAGTGTGCAAATCCCTCTCTCTCTCTGCTGATTGGAGGGAGGGGAAACCAGGGGACTTCAAAGCCTGTGGGAAAGGCTACTGGGAGAGCAGGGGTTTACACGGGGTCAACTTTCATGTGGGTAGAAACAAGAGGTCAGAGTTCGCTGACATACCTGTTCAGCATTCCCCAGCCCTCCTTCAGGAAATGACCCTCGCTTGTCTCAATTTGGGGGGCCTCCTGAAAGCAGAGCCTGTGAAATTTTTTTTTGGAAAGGAGCAGAGGATTAAATCATTGTCTCTGTTGGGGAAGAGATGGAGTGCTATTAAATGGGCTGTGTTTGCCTTTTTTTTTTCTTTTTCGAGTTGTTTTGTCTGGATTGGAGGCTATAAACAAGTAACACGGATATGACTCATTTCATATCAAAATAAACATGCTGAATCACTGGAAGGCGATGGATATATGCGGCTAAATTTGAAACTACAGCTGTCAGTTGTCTCCATTAGGAAAGACAAATGGCTAATAAATCACTTTAATAACTATTTCCTACAGACAGCAGTGGAACTCAATGGAGAACTGAAAGTCTCCTGCTCCCCAGAAGTTATTATTCTTTATTATTATTTAATTTTTTAATGAAGAACGATGCTCGAATTTGCCAAAACAACTAAATATAGCATCAAAAGTCAAAATGAACTCACATACTTCTAATCAAAACTATAAATTATAGTTAACTATAAACTATGCTATTCATGTAAATTGAATGCACTAGCCTTTAAATGTGGTATCAGTTAGATTTGTTTTACAGAATACATTTTAAAAATGTTAAGTAAGCACTTGAAAAATCTCAGTATCTATGGATTTACTAAATGTATTAGGTATGGGTTTATATATTTTCAAAATACAAACATATATAATAATAAATAAATAATACTAAAATATTATATATATATATATATATATATATATATACGCACACACACACACACACACACACACACACACACACACACACACTCACACACACACACATTTTTTCTTCAGATTTTGTGTACAACTCTTACTGTGTGAAGCCTTAATTCAAAACCTCTAGAAAGAGTGAGCTATTTCGAAAAGGTTTCCCTTTTTGCAATATGTCAGTCAAACTGATAGGCCCGCCCTAATGCCACATCATTGGTTGACAACAGTCAATGTTGTTGTTGAGCTGTTCTGAAACATCAAACTGAAACTATCAAACATCAGAGTAATGTTTTGGTATTACCACAGAGACACAATGTTTACACTTTTCAAGTCACCCTGCAAACTGCGTGCATCTATTTCCTGATCATCAAGTGATTTGATTCAAGTATTTTGGCAAACAAATCACCTCAATTAAATGAATATTGTATATAAAATTAACACCACTAGGAACAAAAAACATGCTGTTTCACTCGTATGATCACATATTCCGTATGATGCAATTGTGAAGGTCAGGACATGCATAAAGCACGCACTCTAATCATTTCAAAAGGCTATCCTCCATTCTGCCACCTTTCAGTCACACTGATAGCCCCACCCTAATGCCACGCCATTGGTCAAGCTGTCCTAAAACACCAAACTATCAAGGCCTCAGAGAATTTTGTTTACAATGTTTAGACAAGAAGTCAAATTGCTTACTTCTATTTGCTGATCATTAAGTAAAAGTATTTTGGCCAACAAATGACCTCTATTCACCTTATTCTCCGCGTACGAGCGGGCGCAGCCATTTGAATCATTTTGGCTCGAGACTTCCGGTCTCATTCACTTCCATTCATTTTTAGACGTTAAAAACAGCTCGTTTGCTGCTTGATGTTGCTGACTGATGTTTTCTTATTATATTATTCTACTTTGTCTGTATAGTCATGCAAACACTTGCTTGTAGAGTAAGTAGTTTGACCGTTTTCTGCCGTTTATTATTCCTAGTCATTTCTCCCATAGGCAGCTGAATCGGAAGTTCTAAAACAATCGCAAAAACGAGCGCACTTCTGCATTGAAGAATAAGGTCAATAAAGTCTCTCTGTATATAAAAGTGCCACCTCTGGGTGTAAACATTCACATTGTTTGACTTTTTTTATATAAAGCAGTTGTGAGGGCCAGGACAAGCATAAGGCATTCTAATTATTTAAAAAAAAGGTTTCCTCCTTCCTGCTACCCGTCAGTCAAACCGATAGCCCTGCCCTAATGTCACACCATTGGTCGAGCTGTCCTGCAACATTAAACTATCAAGACAGATCATTTTTTGGATTGATAGCACCACAAGAGACACAATGATTACACGTTTCAGGAAGTCATCCTGCAAATTGCTTGCTTCTGTTTCCTTCTGTTTGTGGGCAGTCGTGGCCTGGTGGTTAGAGTGTTGGACTCGTGATC
>CAIGQV010017835.1:24114152-24137923 GCA_903798115.1 Danio jaintianensis
TGAGTGGATAGGATGATAGCACCATGGTTGGTTGGATGGATGGACTGACAGACAAATTAATAAATGGATGGATGGATAGAATGATTAATAGCAATAATGGATGGATGGACAGATGAACAGACAATTAGATACATAATCTCTCCTTTTAGATAGATTAGATTAATTAGATCGATCATCAGCAGAACTGCACAAACATTTAAACAGCATTCAAGGAAGCCTCATCTGCAAAGCGGCACTGGTGTTTCCAGCTATGCATTCCATTCAAATTCTCATCCACTTGTTCAGAGCAAACTTTTCGCCCTTGCATAATCATAAATAAAAACAATGAGAGTTTATAGAAGAGAAAGCAGACAGTAAAAAGGGAAGAGCGTGGTTCCCTTTGCTTAGGAATGTGGTTGAGAGAAGTGAACTGGAATTCAGTGTGGGTTACAGTCATGTCACAGTGACACAAACTGAGCAGCTCATTGACAGAGCGGAGAAGAAGATCTGAGAAGGGAAACTCTGTAAACAGCAATGCTTGTTAAACAGCTGTGAGGCGTGCTTAGCAACAAACAAATGTTTTATGGTGCTGAAAGACGCCTGCGCTGGTCAGAGCTTTATTAAAAGGCCATTACGGGGTTGCAGATGCTGGCATGAGTCATCTGGGTCAATATGGATAGTAAACACAGGCACACACGCACACACACGACTCCTGCCGGGGAAACACCAAAACAAACACAACTGTTTCCACCTGTGAATTCAGATTCGCTCTAGTGAATACTGGCAAGAAATATCAGGTTATGATTTCAGAAAAGAAAACATTGAACACCTTTACTTTTACATTTAATTATTTGTTTCTTTACAAATGTTCTTTTTTTGGATTTTGGATTTTTGGATTTTGGATTTTGTAAGCTTTTGAAAAGAAGTTATTTTACCAAATGTGCATCACAAATGGAACAATAGTTGCAATTATTTATAAAATTATGAAATATTATAAAAATTTTAAATAAGTGTTTTATTTGACTGTATTTTAGCGTGTTATTCCTAAATTTTCAGCATCGTTACTCCAATATTGAACATGGACCTTCAGCATGCACTGGGGCTGTTTGCTGCCGAGTGTGACGTGGCTGGGATGAGAATCAGCACCTCCAAGTCCGAGGCCATGGTGCTCCACCGGAAAAAGGTGGTTTGCCATCTCCAGGTTGGAGGAAAGTCCTTACCCCAGGTGGAGGAGTTCAAGTATCTTGGGGTTTTGTTCACAAGTGAGGGAAGGATGGAACGTGAGATTGACAGGCGGATTGGTGCAGCGGCAGCAGTAATGCGGTCGATGTACAGGTCAGTTGTGGTAAAGAAGGAACTGAACCGAAAGGCAAAGCTCTCAATTTACCGCTCAATCTACGTTCCTACTCTCACCTATGGTCATGAGCTTTGGGTCATGACCGAAAGGACAAGACCTCGGATATAAGCGGCCGAAATGAGTTTCCTTCTCAAGGTGGCAGGGCGCACCCTTATAGATAGGGTGAAGAGCTCTGTCACCCGGGAGGAGCTCGAAGTAAAGCCGCTGCTCCTCCACATCGAGAGAAGTCAGCTGAGGTGGCTCGGGCATCTGTTTCGGATGCCTCCTGGACGCCTACTTAGGGAGGTGTTCCAGGCATGTCCCACTGGGAGGAGGCCTTGGGGAAGACCCAGGACACGTTGAAGGGACTATGTCTCTCGGCTGGCCTGGAAACGCCTCGGGATCTCCTCGGAGGAGCTGAAGGAAGTGTCTGGGGAGTGGGGAGTCTGGGGTTCTTTCCTAAGACTGCTGCCCCCACGACCCGGCCCCGGAGGAGCGGATGAAAATGAATGAATGAATGAATGAATGAATTACTCCAATATTTAGTGTCACATGATCTGGTGATGATTCAGATATTATTCTGATTCAGATATTATAATTAATTTAATCAATCAAATATTGAAAAGCATTTTTTCCCCAGTTTTGTGGCTTCAGTTCCATTCAAATTTATATATAGTTTTTGACAGTAAACTTGCTCAAAAATGTTTCAAAGTACATTTAGGCTGATTGCAATTTCTGTGCAGATGATCAAATATTTCTCAAATTTTTTTTTGATGCAAGTTTAAAGGAACAGCTTGCAATGTTCTGTAACAAAGTAAAGGTTTTCACTTACTTTTTGATCAATTTAATGCATCCTTGCAAAATAAATGTAACAATTTATTTCCATAAAAATCCAAATTAATTAATTAATCAAATAAAGAAATCGCTTCTCTTTGGTCTCACTCATAAATCCCTCCGTCAGCTTCAGTTGGTCCAGAACTCGTATCATCACCAGAACCCCTTCTTCTCACCACATCACCCCTGTCCTGCAGCAGCTTCACTGGTTACCAGTTCATTTGCGAATTGATTTGAAAATTTTGCTGTTAACATTCAAAGCCATCCACAATCTCGCCCCTCCATATTTTTTTGCCCTCATTCATATTGCTGCTCCCTCTTGCACCCTCAGATCTTCGTCCTCCCTCCACTTGTCTGTTCCCTCTGCTTGTCTATCGTCTATGGGCAGAGCTTTCAGCCGCTCTGCTCCCCGGCTCCGGAACCACCTGCCATCAGAAACATCGACTCTCTTACATTATTCAAATCAAGACTCAAAACTCATTTATTTAAGGAGGCTTTTAATACTTAATTGTATCTGCACTATTGTTGTGTTTTCTTTTATATTATTCCTCTTGTTGTTTTATTGCTCTTTTATTGTACAGTGTCCTCGAGTTGCCAAAAAGGCGCCTCTAAATAAAATGTATTATTATTATTATTATTATTATACTGCTAAATAACTAATTATTTTAAAGAATAGAACAAAAACACTTAAAAAACAGTAAGGTAATAAATTATAAGCCTTTTCAAGAAAACCTTTTCATTTTTATGAAAACAATTTCATAATACAAATAGTAGTATGAATTAAAAAAAACAACAACATCTGATGCATACAATATACTCCAGAGTAATTGGCGGTTCATTCCACTGTGATGACAGGGACTAAGACAAAAGATAGTGAGTGAGCAATTTAAATATTTATCAGACACTCACCTAATAATATTGTTTTTCTTTCTTTCTATTTATTTATTTATTTATTAAATACAAGCATCATGTGATCATGTACTTTTTGTTGCTGTATGAAAAAAAGAGCAGCTTTGACATTTCGATAAAAACTTTATTTGTATTCCAGAGGAAAAAAAAAATATCTAAAAGCAAAACATCTGCAGATGTGATCCTCAATGAGCCTAATCAAATTTAAACATCATTTCAGCACAACATGTTTCAGCCCTCGGTAATCATGCAAATTAATTAGCAAAGACAGAAACCCATTCGGTTTTAAAAGCTGCCCTCAAAATGAACAAATCTGAGAAAACATGAATCACCACCACACTTCAGCCTATTTTATGGCATTTCCAAGAATGCACAGTGGGTTTTTGAGAAATCCGCAAAATGTGTATAATGTGCATGTGGGGGGGGGGGGGGGATTGATGAACAGCAAATGTGTGTAAGAGAAAAGCATGAGAAAGTTTGATGTTAAAGCTTTGCTTCCCTCACCTGATAACAGAATTCCGCCTTGGGCTCTGCTCCACCCTAAATAACTATTTCATTACTCTCACTTTCATTAAAGGTGATGGCGTGGATTAAAGAATATTTAAAAAAAAATGTGTACAAACACATAAAAGCATTCACAAGCTGATGCATGTTAAACAAAACAAAAAAGACAGCGCACAATGAAATTCCACACCTGAGAAAGCACATTTTCAAAACTCATCCTTCACCACAGGCATGCAAGCTCAGGAAAACAATAAGATGTTCAGATGTGAGTCATTATTTCTGCTCCCTAAACTTACGCTGGCCTAGCAGTTGCTTCACTTGTTCCACATACGGGATCCGCTTGGATTGCTAATGCTGCATTTCTGTATGTTAAGCAAAATAATGCATTTCTTATTTGGACTGAACTATTTTACTGTTTATACTATACTGCTAAATACTATACTATACTAATATGCTATTTATTTTGTGATGGTAAAGCTTCAGTCACATGATTTAAGCTGATAATAATTTCTGTGCAGATGATCAGATATTTTTTTCAAGTAAGTTTTTTTTTTGATGAAAGTTTAAAGGAACAGCTTGCAATTTTCTGTAACAAAGTAAAGGTTTTTACTGACAATTTTTGATCAATTTAATGCATCCTTGCAGAATGAATGTAATAACTTTTTTCCCTAAAAATCCAAATAAATTGATCAAATAAATAAATAAACTGGGGCGGCACGGTGGCTCAGTGCTTAGCACTGTCGCCTCACAGTAAGAAGCTCGCTGGTTCTAGTTGGATTTTTTTTTTGTGAAGTTTGCATATTCTGCCCATGTTTGTGTGGGTTTACCGCAATCCAAAGACATGCGGTATAGGTGAATTGGGTAAACAAAATTGGCCTTAGTGTGTGAGTGCGTGTGTAAATGCGAGAGTGTATGGGTGTTTCCCAGTACTGGGTTGTGGCTGGAAGGGCATCCGTTGCATAAAACATATGCCAGAATAGTTGGTGGTTCATTTCGCTGTGGCAACCTCTGATAAATAAGGGACTAAGCCGAAGGAAAATGAATGAATGAATAAATAAACTGCTAATTAACTATTTTTTGAATGAATAGAACAAAAATATTCATTCATTCATTCATTTTCTTTTCGGCTTAGTCTCTTTATTAATCTGGGGTCGCCACAGCGGAATGAACCGCCAACTTATCCAGCATTTGTTTTACGCAGCGGATGCCCTTCCAGCTGCAACCCATCACTGGGAAACATCCACACACACTCATTCACACACATACACTACGGACAATTTACCCTACCCAATTTACCTATACCACATGTTTTTGGACTTGTGGGGGAAACCGGAGCACCCGGAGGAAACCCACGCGAACACGGGGAGAACATGCAAACTCCACACAGAAATGCCAACTGACCCAGCCGAGGCTCGAACCAGCGACCTTCTTGCTGTGAGGCGAACGTGCTACTCACTGCGCCACCGTGACGCCAGAACAAAAATATATTTTTTTAAATAGAAGGGTAATAAATTATAAGCCTTGTCAAGAAAACCTTTTCATTTTTATGAAAAATACTATACTAAATACTATACTAATAAGTTATTTATTTTGTGATGGCAAAGCTTCAACATCACATGATCCCAAAGAATACATTACAATATGACAATTTGATACTTTAATTGAAATTGAATTGAATTTTGGTGAATTGAATTTTGGTTCCTTTTGTCAAATATTTAAAAATATACATTTTATTATTTTATTAGCTTACATCACACTCTTATTTGATAGTGTGTCAATTACTTTTGCTGCTTGTTCAAACTACTTATTTAACATGAGCTGAACCAACACAATTCTTCACTTTTTTGGGGGGACAACTTAATTATTTTATGTTCAATCCACTTAAATTTGTAAAAACGATTAAGTTAAATTAATTGATTTGTGTTGAGACAACATGAAGGAATTGTGTTGAACCCATGCATTTTTTTATAGTGTTTGACACAATCTACATTGTAAAAAGCACTATAGAAATAAAGATGAATTGAAATTAAATTGAATTTTGGTTAATTTATTGCATGATTGTCAAATAAAAGTATACATTTTATCATTTTTATTAGCTTACACCACACTTTAATTTGATTGTGTGTCAGTTTTCTAGAAAAGAAGAGTTTGTGATCATTTTAATAATAAGAAATGAGCCTTCAGCAGCACATCCGAATGTTTTCTAAAGAATCGTGTGACAACGAAGACTGGAATAATGATGCTGAATATTCAGCATCGTATCACAGGGATAAATTACTGTACATTCTAAACTAAATTAAACAATTTTTTTCCCCACAATATTAGTTTAAAGGGATAGGTCACCCAAAAATGAACATTCATTTCCTCACTATTTTCTCTCCCTCATGTAGTTTCAAACTTTTAAATGTTTATTTTTCCCCGCTGAAGACAAAAAAAGATGTTTTGAAGAATGTTGGACACCGGTAGCCTTGATTTCCATAGTTGGAAAAAAATAGTATGGAAATCAATGGGTATTTTATCAAATATATATTTTCTGTTCATCATTCGAAAGCGAACAAGTGGGGAGTCATTTAATGGTGACAATTTCTATTTTGTGAGTGAACTATTCCTTTAAGTGTAGTTTAAATCAAATAAATGCAGTCGTGGAGAAAAAAAAAAAAAAAAGATTCCATAAATCATTCCAAACGTTTAACCAGTAACGAACGTTTATTTACAAAGCTTCTTCGGCATCAGGTTTTGGAACATAATGTTTTAGTTTCATGTTTACATGTGACACTATTCTGAAGAACTCACTTCCAAGAATAATAAGGATATTGTTTATGGTTTAAGGCAAGACGCTGGAGCTGAAAAGGGGGAAAAAAAAACTACTACTTATCACCATATTTCCATAAAAATCATTAAAAATGGTTTAAAATGTCATTTAAATATAAAATTCAGGCATTATTTCATTACATATGCACAAAATTTGAATATGGTTAGATTGAAATGTCTCTTTTCTTTTCTTTTCTTAAAAAAACAAAAGATTCAAAATGAGTCAAAAGATTTTTACAAAAGAGATTCTGGGAATCACTCCATAATTCAGAAAATACTGTGAACGGCAAATGGGAAAAAATAATAATAAACAAAAATGTAAAATAAAATCTTGTACCCACATGAAAAAAATACTGAAGTAAAAATAAATACTGAATTAAAGTAAATGACTATATTACTGTTATACTTTATACTTTAAAGTATTTTTAACTATTTGTTAATGAATGCTTCAGTATACTGTGGTATTACCTATAGTGAACTGTAAAAAATACTGTAGTATACTTTGGTTTTTCTTACAGTACACTGTAGTATAATAAACACTATAGTTTGAACAAAAATTTAACACAGTTTATTTTTTTACTATAGTGGTTGTATTACCATAGAATTACCACAAACAATTAATTCAAGTACTTTACTATAACCTTTTACTCTAAATTACAATAGTATTTCTTCATGTAGGTATATAATTAGGCCAAACCAACCCCTTTGTAAAAGCCTTTAGAATACAGATATGAGTAAAACTGTAAAGTGTGGTGTTTGCAATTGCTGCTGAAATGGAGATTTATCAATAGTTTTACATGTTGTTAAATAGCGCTCCATGTTAATAGAAAGCCTGACTAAGGCCTTGACCATTTGGATTGTAATTTAAGGGATTTACAAAGCATAAATAGTCCTTACTTTAGATTAGGTCACAACACTACATGAAGTTGTGTTAATAATGCATTTAGTAACATACAGAGTAACTATTAATATATGCCTGAATAATATGTATAAATGTTGATCTGAATAGTTTACTAATCATTTGTATACTCATTCTGAATGATCTTAAAGACCACCAGCTCCTCTTAAATAACTAGTGGTTTGTAAATAATGCAATACTTAATATAGTAATGAAAAAGTTATGATTAAAGGGCACCTATGATGAAAATCATCTTTTGTAAGCTGTTTGGACAGAACTGTGTGTAGGTATAGTGTGTCCACAGTCATATTGGAGTGATATAAAGACAACAAGTCTTGTTTTGAAATTTTCTGACGGTAAAATAGGATCCAACTCTCTCCCATTTTGAGGCCCACCGCCCCCCCGCTATGCACTTTCATTCACGACATAACCCACCCCCCACCCCCACAGTCCAAGGACATGTGGTACAGGTGAATTGAATAAACTAAATTGGCCATAGTGTATGAGTGCGTGTGTAAATGCGAGAGTGTATGGGTGTTTCCCAGTACTGGGTTGCGACTGGAAGGGCATCTGCTGCGTAAAACATATGCTGGAATAGTTGGTGCTTCATTCCGCTGTGGTGACCCCTGATAAATAAGGGACTAAGCCAAAGGAAAATGAATGTAAGTCAAGAATACTGCATTTGTAGTTGTAGTTATAAACTGCTTAATAATGTCTATTAGAGTTAATGCGTAACAAATGAAGAATTAACTATTTGCTAATGCTTAATAAATGATTCGTATTGTGCATTTAATAGTGTTACCCTGTATTTTTTGCCTGTAGTGTTTCGACATGGCTGTTATCTGTGACATTTAAATGGCAAGAAAACAAGCAGAGAAGACAATAAAGCTGAAAGTGTTGTTTTGGAGAGTCTAACCTGGAGGTGGGGTGAGGTAAGGAGACGTTTCACAGCGTTTACGTGACTTACATTCTACAGGAACCAGAGCAAGTTGTACTGACATAAAAGTTAAACACAGGTTTGCACAGATCCCTGAGGGTGCAGAGAGAGAGATCAGAACATCCACTATGTGTGTTTCTCAATGCACCACACAACAAGTGCCAATAAAAATACTAGAGTCAGTATTGCGCCCTTTACACTCGTTAACACATAAAATCATAGATTCCTGCTGCTGCAAACAGGAAAGAGGACTGAAAAAGCTGCTGCAATGTTATCATCATAGTAAATCAACACACCTGGAGGGCCCACTGTAAAATTAATGACCATCCATTGTAGGCGCGTGGCTGCAAAAAAAACAACTTCTAGTAAATTAAAACATACTGATAAATTAAATAACAATGAATTCATAATTCTATAATTTTTTTACAAATATTTTAATTTATTATTATTATTATTACTATTATTATTGATAATAAAAAATATAAATTATTTTATTTGTATATTAATAATTACAGTCCAAAATCAGTACTCCCAAATTAGTTTGGGAAAAATATTATATATATATATATATAATTTTTTTTTTTTTTTAAAGAGCAAAATTCTAGAGAAACAAAAAAATATAAAATTTTGTTGAAATTTTGTAGTTTGTATTTTTTTCCCAATATTTTGCAATTACAATTTGACAATTTAAATGTATTATCTTTTCATTTCTACATATGTTTGATCACTAAAATATTATTTTAATAAATATATCTGTTTAATAAATCTGTTTTGTTGAAATGCACCAAAATACATTACTTATAGTTACTTACATAACTGAGATATGGATACAAATATTCATTTTTAAATTGGGGTGTACTTATTTATGTTGAGCACTGTATATATATATATATAAATAAAATTAAATAATATAATATATACACACAACGTAAACACACACACACACATACATATATATATAAGTAACATTAAATACCACTGAATGCAAAATCTTTTGTCATTAATATCACCTATTTATTATTTTAATAAAGTATTTACAATATATATTTTCAATAAAGTACCTTGGAAATATTGAATCATTATTTTTATATACTTTACATTTTATTATGAATTATCTTTGCACTGCACACATTTTATTGGCTCGGATTAGGCTCATATGAAGTATGCGACCACAGAAATTTTTGTGTAAAGATATACATGATTTTTTTACTTCCCTTATTTTATTGAGTAATATGCAAATGTTTAGATATTTAGACGAAACAACCAAACAAATGGTTTTAACTTGATTTACATTGTCAAGCTTAAATAAAATTTCTTTATTTAGTTATTATTCTTATTTTATTTGTTACATTTTTAGCCCATAAACTCTCAAAATTCTGAAATAATCCAATAAATAAATAAATAATCCAAAAATAAATAATCTTTTTTTTTTTTTTTTTTTACATTTAATTAAATATTATTATTATTGTAAACATATATTTGTTTTTTGTTTTTTTACAAATTCTGTCTGGCCCTGGTCAGACAGGATAATGAAGATCCGGCATAACCAAACCATCATGTCTCCAGCAACACACATACACACACACACTGCAGCGTGTTGACATGCAGAGCCTCTGTTTCTCACAGTGACATACACACACATACATGCACACGCACATGCACTCACACACAGAGATACACACGCTGATTCAGTGGAAGTCTTATCTGTTTCACTCGACTTCCAGAGAAACTAGAAAACGTTAGGAAGTGAGAAACGTGGCTGGAGGACAAAAACGAGAGTTTTTACTATCTCTACTACCTCTGTAGCTTTTCAATGGAAACACACACACACTGGTCTCAGCTGTTAAGAAGTCTGTTCAAAAACAACTTAATTCAGAGGAAGAGCTCAAAAACATTTGCGTTTCGATCAGTGGTGCAACGGCCAAGGTTACTGATAACACGAAGAAAATTCTAGGAAAATGTCATAACCCATATTACAATATATACTATGTTTACTCAGACTAGACTAACAGGCATGCTTCACTCCTTTTTCTAATGGCTCTGTAGTAAAGCAGCTGACACCAAGACAATCTTTTTTGAATGGGCTTAAATGCGGAAGTGTTCTTCTCCATTCATTTTTCTACTCTAATATAAAAATATCTGTAATAATATACTTTTAATAAGATTTTCATATACTTTACATTACCAAGGGCAAGTAATGTCTATAAAAATCAATTATATCATAACAAATGACAATTTCATGTCTTTGTTTTATCTCTTATATTTAATAACACTAAATGTATAATTATAGTTTATTTATATTATGTAATAAATACCATGGTCATGTTTTACAAAAAGATGATGAACAATACTTGTACAGCATTTATTAATCATAGTTCAACATTTACTAATGCATTATTAAAATCCAAATTCATGCTTGTTAACATTAGTCAATAACATGAACTAACAATAAAGCAATGAAGATATAAATTGTATTTCCATTAACTAACATTAGCAAAGATAAAAACTGTATAAAGAATAGCAACTATAATTAATGTATTGTTCGTTATGTTAGTAAATACATTAACTAATACAACCTTATTGTAAAGTGTTACCAACACTATTTTATATGTTCAATTAGTAATAATAATTTATAGTATTATTTCTAATAAATAATGCAAAAATTATCCATATATCTATATAATATGCAAGACATTATATTTTGAGATCAGTGTCAAAATATTTTGCATTTAATATTATTTTATTAGATTTTTATATGTCATTGTTATTTTATTTTATATTTTGATCCTTAATGTGTATTAAATTATGATATTACTGCATCATTTTTTACACTGGGGTCAGATAATTTCAAGCCTTTAAACTACAGATATGTTTTCAGTCCAATGTTCCAGTAAGCAAATGCATTAAAGGGCAAAATGGTGCAAAATCAACTTTTGGAAGCTGTTTGGACAAAACTGTGTGTAGGTAGAGCGTGTCCACAGTCATATTGAAGTGATATAAACACAACAAGTCTCTTTTTTTAAATTTCCTGACCTTAAAATAGGATCCAAATCCCAGTGATTTTAAGGCCCACCGCAACGTGGCGTAGGAGTGTGGTTTTCCCCGCCCACTGAATTGATTGACAGGACCATATTAGCATGTCTCCATAGTAACTGGTATAAACATCTCCACAGAACAGGATTTGCAAAGAAACTGGGATTAAAAGATCTGTTCCAACTCTCTGTGATCAGCTGCACCTCAAGAATGAGTTTTACAAGTTTAAAATGTTTTTAATAAAGACAGTAAAATCACTATGTAATTCATAATCGCTGGATTCACCACAGCCGCATAGTGTCAGTACAACTATACACGAGGATGCTTCAAACAAACCACAGGAGTCCCGGTTTGTGGACGTTAAATTAGGTTTATTTTGTACAGCAGCACAATGAATATCCATACAGTAGTGTATATTAACTTGTGTCCTGTCACATTTGCTGCAAGTAGATGTGCAAAAACAGTGCAAAGTTAAACGTGTGCGTGTGTGCGTACTGCAAACTTTGTAATGGCATTTGTGTGTGACTCATCATTGCAGAAAGGCTTGAATAGACTCCACCACAAATACATCAAATTACTTACTTGGTATTTTGACTAATAAACTGGATCTCTGCTTTATCCGTGTCTGTCTCTGTCACTGAGTGCTGTTTATCTGACTTGACGCATGAGAAGGGTGGGCGGAGAGAAGCAGCTCATTTGCATTTAAAGGCACAGGCAACAAAAACAGCTACAATGTCCTCTAACCCCAAAATTCACACATTCAGGAGGGTATAAAAATGATCTGATGGCCATTTTGAGCTGAAACTTTTCAGACATATTCTGGAGACACCAAAGACTTATCTTACATCTTAAAAGGGGTAAAATAGGAGCCCTTTAAAACAATTGAAAAAACGCTAACTACAATTGTCTTCTTGATAAAGCAAAAAGGTTTTGATGGATGAAAACTGAAATCAGAGTAAAGGTCATACAGTCATCATACAGTCATCATGTGAGACTCTGTTATATTGATGCACAAACAAAGCGTGTATTTGCACTCTCAACACATCGACAACAAACTGTACTTGTGCACTTCCACATTTCTGGACATTCACATTCTTTGGTCATGTGTATGTTACTGTGTTTAGTCATTCTGAAGAGATCGGTTTACTAGGTACACTGTGTCCTGTTTATTTTTTCCAGTTCGGTATTGTGCGTTTACTTGTCTTTAATGTAAACTCTTGCTAAAGCTCGTGCTGTTGACCTGTACACACATACAGTACTGTACACAGTCAGCTCTGAAAAGTTTTCTTCTGCAGTTCTAATGTTTCTGTTTATTTTATTTAGACTTTTTATGTAGATTCATGTGGATATAATTTTGTTATTAGGAGTCTTATTATATATCTGTACATACAAGATATTGCGAGTCCAATGATTCTTGAGATCAAAAATTAATTTTTGTTAAAAGGTTTTTGTGTTTCACAGCAAAACACATGAATTGAAGCAAATAATGGCATACGTTTTGAGTCATTATAGGCTGCAAATATTATAGTATAAGTATTATATTTAAATTCCCTGCAAAATCCTATATATTTACACACATATCATACCTGTTCAAAACTGTTTTGAGTTGGTCTCTTGCATTAAGGAAACAATTATTTGCTAAAATAAATGGAGAATTGTTATATGTTTTCTACAATAAATAACTGTTTTCTATTTTATTGTAATACATTTTTAAATATATTGTATTCCTGTGATGCAATTCTGACATCTTTATTGTTATTAACATTTTTAAATGACATCATTATTAATGTTCAAACTTAATTTTTTATAGAAACCTTGATGCATATTCTTTAGCATACTTTGATGAACAGAACAGCATTTATTTAAAACTGAAGCCTTTTGTACACAAAAAGCACAAAAATATAAGCAGTTTAAAAAACCTGATGAAAGCAGTGACTTCAGAATTGTGAAATGAACTAATCACACTAATTACAAATTGAAGATTTTTTACAAGTATATATCATCAATGCACAGAGTTCATGGAGGATCCACCTTTTAAAGTTGAAATTGTCAAATTGTTGAAAAAAAATTTTGCTTCTCCAGAAGAAGCTGCTGTTCCTCCAGTTTCTCACCTCTCCTCACACTATTACTCTCCAGCGCCATCAGCACAGAGACTCAGCATTGGAAACCTGACTTCTGAGAAACCATCAGTAGGTGATCCATTAAGCTGGAATCACAGTCTGGAACTGCTGACATTCCTTCTGAAGGAGATCACTTTTCCAACGGTGTCCTTCGCTGCTCTTTTCTACTCTCCCTCCCTTCACTCCAGGCCTTCATTCTGACCCGGCACAGCTGTCTCTACAACCAAACTTCACATTACTGCTTTTTTTCCCCCCACTATGAAGTATGCAGTCTGAGTCACTGTCTCTGAATTCCAAGGTTTGGTGGAGCAGGACAAACGCCAAGCTCTGGTTTTGGGTGTTACCCAAGTACATTACCGTAAGGGATCAATTAGCGGCTTCGGGTCATTCCTGCTATGCGATGCACTGCCATGTCCCAGTTTTGAAGTGGCCTTTTCAGATATTACCTCTCATGCAGTTTGAAATGCAGCTGTTTGTGAAAGCAAAAGGTCTGCAGAGTTCCAAAGATCAAAGTGTGTGATAAATGAAGTCTCAGAAATGAAAGATGCAAGTCAAAGGAATTCAAGTTCCACGCCCTGCACAAACCTTTGTACGTTTGTTACAAATTTGCATGACAGTCTATGGACTTTGTTGGTTCAAATGATTTATTTAAAATAAGTTCAAGCAACACAATTTTTGTGATTTTTTTGGGACAACTTAATTGTTTTATTCATTCATTCATTTTCTTTTCGGCTTAGTCCCTTTATTAATCTGGGGTCGCCACAGCGGAATGAACCGCCAACTTATCCAGCATATGTTTTACGCAGCGGATGCCCTTCCAGCTGCAACCCATCACTGGGAACTTAATTGTTTTATGTTCAATCCAATTATTAATAGTTAACTTAATCGATTTGTGTTGGGACAACATGAATGAATAGTGTGGGACAGTGGTGTGAAGTAACAAATTACAAATACTCAAATTACTGTAATTGAGTAGTTTTTCTCAGAAATTGTAATTTACTAAGGGCGTACTCACACTATGCTATGCGAACCGTGCCCAGGCGCGTTTCCCGGTTCGTTTGACAAGTGTGAGTGTTCCGAATCGGGCCCAGGAGCAGTTCAGTTGGCCGGCCGGCCGGTTGGAAGAGGTGTACCAGAGTTCGGTTAGGCTTTGGCGCGGTACGCTTGTAGTGTGAGTGCAAAGTGTGCCTGAGCCCGAGACTGAAGACGCGACGTCACTTTTAAGGGACTGTTTCATATGGATTTATTAATCATTCTTACTTTTTAATGAACGCGAACTGTCATAGTTTATTACAGACGCAAACCCCTCGCTGCCCGACAGCAAACCTCCTAATACCTACAGCATGAGGGCTTTTATGATAATTTATGAGCGTCAAAAGTTGTGGATCTGTTCAGCAAAATGTTTGACCGTGTCACTGCATCCCAAGCGACTAAAAATAATACAAAACAATATAACTAAAGCAGTCTCCACTGTGCTGGGCAAGAGCGCTTCTCTCTGTTTAACTGAACAGCGCATCATCGATGACGTAACCGTGCTCCGGCTCGGATGCAATGTGAGTGCAGGCCGTCGGGGGAGAGGGGAGGGGCACAATTGCGCTTCGGCACGGTTCAAGGCAACCGTGCCTAGTGAGAGTACACCCTAAGTAGTTTTAAAAATGTGTACTTTTACTTTTCCTTGAGCACATTTTTAGTGCTGTATCGGTACTTTTACTCCACTATTTTCCTTCAACCTGTAGTCACTACTTTATTTGTTTCTTATGGTAATTGGCTAAAGTAGAAAAATCAGTCCTGCGATTTCTGTCCAATCAAAACGAACGAACAAACGAATGAAAGAATGAACTAATGAAGGAAGGAACAAAAATATGAATGAACGAAGAAATGACTTAATGAATGAGGGGAGGAATGAAGGGCAGAATAAAGGAAGGAACAAATAAATGAAGGAAGGAATGAACAAACGAGTTAATGAAGGAAGGACAGAACAAACAAACAATGGAAGGTTGGAAGAAAAGAACGAATATAGGAAGATCACTAAATGCACTACAGAATGTTACGTTTACACATCCCTGCACAAACTGCATGTAAACGAATCAACTTTTCACAGTGTAAAACGTCATGGTTACGTCCGTAACCCACGTTCCCCGAATAAGGGAACGGAGACATGCGTCTGGAACAGACTATGGGAGTGCGTCAGACGACCAATCACTCTGAAGAGTAAGAAAACGGGCCAATGAAATGCCAAATTGCATTGGCAGAGCTCTGCTCCACAGCTGGCAGCAATGAGCTATCAGCGCTATATAAGCTGCATGCTGTGGAGTGAGCCTCAGAATTTTGCCTGCTGAAGAGCCGATCACTCAGCTAACAGCTGGAGACTCAGCTGCTGTGGCAGTGGAGACGCATGTCTCCGTTCCCTTATTCGGGGAACGTGGGTTACGGACGTAACCATGACGTTCCCCTTCATACGGGAACTTCAACATGCGTCTGGAACAGACTATGGGAGACTGTATGGAAAACGCCACTGCAGCTAAGCCCGTCACACCCCTGATGTGAAGTTTGCCAAGCATAGCGTGAGCGCACAGCATCACCAGGAGCGCAACCTTCCAACGTCCCTAGGCCCTTAATTACCATTACATGGGAATATTAAATTTTTATCGGGAGTCGTAACGAGCTTTTACCTAGCTAATATAGACTAGGGATTTTTAAATTACGACAGTACGTTGGGAAAGCGTGCCAGTCCCCGAAGGGGGAGGACGCTGCGGATCCACCTGCTACCCAAGAGGGGAGACTTGATGGTAATAGAGCATATGGACTAGCCCTGATGAGGGGGAGTACTACATATGATAAGCTGGTTAGCGGGTAGGGAAGACACGGGTCCGCCTGGTCAGGGGGAACACTCCGTGGCTGAATAAGCGTATAAGGTCACCCCAGAGGGGGGACCGCACAAGCTGGCACCAAACCTCAGCATGTGGGTAGACCAAATGGGCATACAGACATCACACTGAGCCAGGCACCCGACTCCTCCGCTGAGTCAGGTGCTGGGGGCCTCGGAGGAATTCTCTAGGGTTCGCCAAGTGGGAAACTTACTAGTAGAATAAGAAATGCGCACGTATCTCCGGGTTAGGGAGCATGGCGCGGCAAGCGTTTGTTAACACCGAGCTTAGTTTCCCTCCGATTGACTGGGGTTACCCAGTAATCGGGTGGAAACCGGCTCCACTCGAAGATTGTAGAATCTCGCGAATGTATTAGGTGTCGCCCAGCCCGCAGCTCTACAGATATCTGTAATAGAGGCGCCGCGTGCTAACGCCCAGGAGGAGGCGACACTTCTAGTAGAGTGTGCTCTCACATTAGCGGGACGCGGCTCGCCCTGGCATTGGTAAGCGAGGGCGATGGCATCAACTATCCAGTGGGCCAACCTCTGTTTTGATACGGCACTTCCCTTCTGCCGACCACCATAACAGATAAAGAGCTGTTCACCAGATCTTACACTTTGCGTTCGTTCCACGTAAAGGCGCAAAGCCCGAACGGGACAAAGCAATGAGGGGGCTGGGTCTGCCTCCTCCGAAGGCAGCGCTTGCAGGTTCACCACCTGATCTCTAAATGGGGTGGTAGGAACCTTGGGCACATAGCCGGGCCGGGGTCTCAGGATAACGTGAGAGTAAGCCGGTCCGAATTCTAGGCACGATTCGCTGACCGAAAATGCCTCCAAATCCCTGACTCTCTTGAACGATGCCAACGCGATCAGCAGAGCTGTCTTCATTGACAGAAGTTTTAATGTTACCGAATCGGGTGGCTCGAATGGAGCTCTCTGCAGACCCGCCAGGACTACAGAGAGATCCCAAGAGGGCATAAGAGGGGGGCGGGATGGATTTAATCGCCGCGCGCCTCTGAGGAATCGGATGACTAGGTTATGCTTCCCGAGCGTGTTGCCATCCACCGCATCATGATGAGCGGAGATGGCAGCCACATAAACCTTCAGTGTGGAGGGAGACAGCCTACGCTCCAACTTATCCTGAAGGAAGGATAACACAACGCTAATCTGGCAAGTCCGGGGGTCTTCTCGATGAGAAGCACACCACTCAGTGAATAGACTCCACTTCAGGGCGTAGGCATGCCTCGTAGAGGGTGCTCTAGCCTGAGTGATGGTGTTAACCACCGCCGCCGGTAAGTCACCTAAGTCTTCCGCGCTCCGTCTATGGACCACACGTGGAGGTTCCAGAGATCTGGGCGCGGGTGCCAATGGGTGCCCCGTCCCTGGGAGAGGAGGTCCCTGCCTAACCCTGCCTTTTTTACAGTGTAATGAATACTTTCATCCTCAAACACTGTAGTTATAACTGAGGCCTGGAAGAGTTTGGTCTATGTTAAAGCCTGGGACACACCAAATAGAGGTGTTTCACGGGTCCAGAAAATCATACCTGAACCCAAAGAGACCCATAAATGTGCTGCATGGAACCAACCCGGACCTATGTTATTTGAAAAGGAGACCCGAATCTGTACAGACTTGAAAAATGCTTTAAACGTACCCGAACCCAGGGACCCCAGGAGGACCCCAAAGTTTGCATTGAGACATTTTTTCCACATTTTTAAAAAGATTTAAAAGTGCATCCCTACATTTGCTGAATCAAACGTTAACACTGCAATACACTTAGACTGTGTCAACCGGAAATAGACTTATGTCAGTATGTTGATGTACTTCCAACTGAAATAGAATTTGTGTGTATGTGTGTGTGTTTTTAACCACTTTATTTCCTGCTCACACCTCATCCTGTATACTGTATCAGTTGCAAGTTACAAAACATGTGCAAAGTGCTGCTGATTGATCACTGGCAGATGTGGTGTTCTCCAAGTCAAATTGACTCTGGAATTACACAAAGACCCAATATATTATATATTACACTCACCGGCCACTTTATTAGGTACACCTTACTAGTGCCGGGTTGGACCCCCTTTTGCCTTCATAACTGCCTTAATCCTTCATGACATAGATTCAACAAGGTACTAGAAATATTCCTCAGAGATTTTGTTCCATATTGACATGATAGCATCATGCAGTTGCTGCAGATTTGTTGGCTGCACATCCATGATGCGAATCTCCCGTTCCACCACATCCCGAAGGTGCTCTATTGGATTGAGATCTGGTGACTGTGGAGGACATTTGAGTACAATGAACTCATTTTCAAGAAACCAGTCTGAGATGATTCGTGCTTTATGACATGGTGCGTTATCCTGCTGGAAGTAGCCAACAGAAGATGGGTACACTGTGGTCATAAAGGGATGGACATGGTCAGCAACAATACTCAGGTAGGTTGTGGCGTTGACACAATGCTCAGTTGGTACTGATGGGCCCAAAGTGTGCCAAGAAAATATCCCCCACACCATTACACCACCAGCACCAGCCTGAACCGTTGATACAAGGCAGGATGGATCCATGCTTTCATGTTGCTGACGTCAAATTCTGACCCTACCATCCGAATGTCACAGCAGAAATTGACAAGTGGTACTCACTGCAGAGCCACATGGGCAGAGCTGAGCTCCAGCAAGGGGGAGCTTGAGCTCTAACTCCTCCTTGCTGCACTTCTTCTACTAGTGATGTCACTGGGGGTTGGGGATTGGGGTTAGGGGTGGGGTGAGGGAATGCATTAAAACAGCTTATAGGAGGAGGAGCTAGAGCTCAAGCTCCCCCTCATTGGAGCTTAAGTGGCTCTGCAGCGAGCAGCATCTCAAAATTGAGACTCCATCTGGCACCAACAACCATGCCACATTCAAAGTCACTTAAATCACATTTCTTCCCCATTCTGATGCTCGGTTTGAACTGCAGCAGATCGTCTTGACCATGTCTACATGCCTAAATGCATCGAGTTGCTGCCATGTGATTGGCTGATTAGAAATTTGCGTTAACGAGCAGTTGGACAGGTGTACCTAATAAAGTGGCCGGTGAGTGTATATTGGGACCTGAAACAGACCCGGTTGAACATTTAAAATATAGACCTGAATTCACACGAAGCTATGAGCTAGTAGCAACAAAAACAGACTGTGTTAGTAAGTCATTGACTCATTTATTTATTTAAAACGTGGATTCATTAAGAAAAAAAATAAACATCAATATGTGAGAGAGGATATTGGAGAGGCATAAGAATTCTGCTGTGGCTTTAGAAGTAATAATTACCTTTGCATAACAGAGCAAAAACATACAATATTGTGTCTAAAATCTAAAAGAATATTAACTTCGAATAAATATCACATTTGCCAAAAAACCTCAAAACTAAAATAGGAACTTTAAAGTAGAATAGGAGTACTTTAATGTACTACAAATATTGCACAAATATACATTTCTTTGAAAACAATAATCATAATAAATTGACCACTTACAGTATTTCAGTATAGACAATACAGACTGCATATTAGAAAACACCCAGTAATCTGAAAAACAAATGTGAGTGCTTATTTTGATATATTGTGACCCATCACACAGAAATTAAATCATCTTCGAGGTGTTTATTTGTAGCAAGACAGCGCAGTTACCGCACATTGTGTTTGAAAACAAAAGGTTTCCATAAATAGGCCAAATTCAGCTATTCATAGATGCATGTCTGAGGACTAAACTGGTGTTCTTTATATAGTTATTGTAAGAAAACATTAATGTAGATGTATATAAATACACCAAGACCTAATTCACAAAACAAATATCCTGACACGCGCATTACAGTTTATATTTAGACAGACTGTGGGAATACAAAAAAGGTGAATGTTATTGAGCAGCTTTTGCAATTGGTTACATGCCCTTCTTCTACGGGTCCGGTTACTTTTGATTGTTACTATTTGAATATGTTTAAAAAAGTAATTTATTGGGACATTCTACCAGAAACATACATTTTCACTTATAAACATGTGACAGGGCCTGACCTTTGAGCTTGTCCTCCTCAAAAGAATCATACAAAAACAAGCATACAATCAGACAATTCAATGATAGAATGCATCCTTGATCACTGTCAGCTTCCTCTCTGTCAAATGAGGGACAATTGTAAAAATAGTATTTATTTTTAGAATGTATTTATAATTTCATGTTTTTAATCAACTGATGTGAGTGAAAACAACTTAAACTTGCTATTTCTGAAGTTTTTTTTCTCTCTAAATAGCAGTTTTTAATATAACAAAACTATTAGGTAGGTTCAATTGGGCTGAGGACAAGGACAATGACAGGGTTTGTAAAGTTGTAAAGGTTTTTAATAAAGAAAATAATTCTGAGAACCAAATGAATGACATACTCCTTTACAGAACAACTCACAGAAACCAACCATCAGTCCATTTTAGAATTTCTTTAGGTTGAAATACTTTATTCACTGTATTTATGTGTTTATTTCAAGGACAGATAATGTACGTATGTTTAGTGTCATACGATCCCTCAGAAAGCAGTCTGATATACTGGATTTAACTTTCAAGAAAAATATTTAGATCTATTATCAAAGTTGAAAACAGTTTTGCTGCTTTTTCTGCTCATTTTTGTGGAATAATGTGATTCTGTCTTCATTATTGAAAAAAAAGTGCTTTCACTTTTGACACATACATTGCATTTCTGCTGAATAAAAACATACATTTCTTTCAAAAGACCCTGAAATATTAGTTTCTGAAGTATTACACACACTGCCACCCTGTCTTCACGTGTACAATGACGACTAGATATCAGATACATACCTGAGTTATAATCACACATGAAAAAAATCATAAAGCTCATGAATGTTTTTGTTGTTTCACATGCAAGAAAATCCAATCTACCAAAAGTCTGTGAGGAAAAAAAAACTAGTCATTGTGACTGCAAATAATTTACTAGTTATTTTCCAATACAGATACTAGTATTCAGCCTGAAGTGCAAGGATTAACTAGGTTAATTAGGTTAAATAGGTAATTTATATATATGTGTGTGTGTGTGTGTGTGTGTGTGTGTGTGCGTGCGTGCATGCATATACAGTGCTGTGCAAAAGTCTTAACCTACTAGTATTTTCACCAAAAAAAAAAAAGGTTTAAAATCAATTATTTCGAATTTATCTGTAGCATGTCAGTTTGAAATATCAATTTACATTTCCAAACAAAATTATAAATATTATAAAGCTATATATATATATATATATAATAAAGCAATTTCCCAGTACTGGGTTGCGGCTGGAAGGGCATCCGCTGCGTAAAACATATGCCGGAATAGTTGGCGGTTCATTCCGCTGTAGCGACCCCTGATAAATAAGGGACTAAGTCGAAGGAAAATGAATGAATGAATAATAAAGTTAAATCAGCCAAACGTTCTTGCTCTGTTAAACACAACAGCATATTGGGAAATATTTGAAAAAGATTTCATATTTCACAGGAGGGCTAATAATTTTGAATAACTTGAATAACTTAAATTTTTTTAATTAATATTATTCTCATTGTTTAAACATGAAAAGTCAAATAGTTCACCGATCAATATATGGTGGTCGGTACAAACACTCTATATGTAAGAGTTTTCAGGTAGTTGTCTTTTTGACTTTTCAATTGCAATTGCCTTTGTAATTGCCAAAGTGAGAACAGCTTGTAGCAAAACTGACTGCAGTTCACTAAACGGCCACCAGTGCTAATAACAACATTTTTCAAATTCTACATTAAGCCTAAATTGCTCAATTAAACTTAAAGCATTTCTAAAGTGTTTTTTTGCAGAATGAATTGTCCAGTACTTGGGGACAAAAAGCATTAAACAAAACAAAATTTGTCTGTCATAAAATGATAGTCAATACTCCCTCACATAATGCATAGCTTAGCATGCTTTTCTAGAATTATGGTATGCCACATGACCTGTTCCTCTTGAAATACCGAGTGACTGAATCTGAGATCAAAATGTGTGACTCACATCCTTCATCACTATCAGTAACAACATTACGACAAGTCATTTTGTCGATAATAAAAGTTGACGCATCTATTGTTTTTACCATCCAAACTATGCATTCATTACTTGCATGTACTTTCTCCCACGAGACTGCACACCTGAAGTACAGGATCTGTGTTTAGTATCAGTTTCAGTCAGCACTTTCAATGCTGGGTTTCATATCGAGGGGTAAAAAAAAAAAAAAAAAAAAAAAAAAAAAAAAAAAAAAAAAAAAAGAAAAAGAAATGGGCCAGGCAGCATCCAGCTTTCAAGTCCCCTGAAATAGCCACTTATTGGCTTCCCTGTGGTCACTTCACTGGGATTCAGTCTTGATCTCTTGCTGCCAAAGTGCTCTCTGGAAAGATCCATGCTGAGCATCCGCTGGGTGTTTAAGAGCCTCTCGCTTTCTTCCCTTTCGTCTTTTCCTACAGTGCATTACCGATCCATCAACATTTTCATCTCCAATCACCAGAAGGCCTGTCCTCAGCTCGGGGTTATCAAGTCAGCCTAAACCACACACACACACACAAGCTCATCCTGTTTCTCACACATCGAAGAGCAGCTCACCACACTCTTCATAACAGCAAACACTTTCAAAACAAAACACCGGTAACAGGGTTTAGTTTTGAGCTGGTTTGAAATGATTAACATGCAGGAAAACAACCTGTTTACCAAGGCCACATGGTCGTATTTGGGTGAAACCTGCATTTATGAGGAGATATTAGATGCTTGCATACCTGACTTGTGAAGGTAGTACAAATAGGATGGCGAAACAAAAACATGCACTGAAATGTATTGATATAATTACCATTATTATAATTCACGCATGTTAAAGTGCCCCTATTGTGCTTTTTCAGATGATTGCTTTCATGTAGCTTGTGAAAACAAAAAGTCTATTACATTTCAAAGAACAAAGTGTACGAGTTTTTGTCTCGTCATAGAAAGGGGGTGTAAGGATCAACTCTTAAAGCCATCATGAACTGTCTTGTTTAAATTATTGGATGATTAACTTATAATAATAAGATAATAATATGATTTTACTGTTTTGAAGTAATAGGCTATATTTTCTGTCCTAATTTAAACCCCTCGTCATCAACTCACTGTTTAAAAAGACATGGTGGATTATAGACTCGTGCAGACTTAAGTAATGCCCGCTGGTATTATTTTAAGTTTGGAATATTCGATATAAGTAATTTTATTATACAGTAATAATATATATCAAGACAATTGGTAGTTATTCAAGAAAATCAACAAAAAGGGTTATAATAAATAAACGTAAATACTTCAGAAATGGAAAGGACTTCACCTTTTTTATTTGGACCACATTAAATAAAGTATTGATGCACAATATTGGATTTTGGCTGAACTTCTTTTGGCTGAACTGATGTTGATATCTTTTCCGTTTTGTCTGTTTTTCGAAAAGTGTTAATTGACAGGTTAATTTACAGAATCAGGTTTGAGAACTCCCCCCGCCCCCCCCCCCCTCCCCCCCCCACCCCCCCCCCACCCCCGCGACCTCGTCTTGC
>CAIGQV010017835.1:24146399-24176760 GCA_903798115.1 Danio jaintianensis
AAAAAAAACTTAAACATTATTATTGTAATACATGTATAGTAAATAAATACAAATAATAATAAAAAATAATTAAATACATTTTAGAATAATAATAAATGTTTCTAGAGCATGATATCAGTATATAAAAATGTGACCCTGAACTACAAAACCAGTCATAAGGGTCTTTTTTTTATTAAGATGAAAATATGAAATCTGAGGGTTAAAAAAATAAGAAATATTGAGAAACCTGTCTTTAAAGTTGTTAAAATAAAGTTCTTAGCATATTGCTACAACCCCAAATCAGAAAAGGTTGGTACAGTAGGAAAAAGGCAAATAAAAAAAGAAAGTGGATTTCTAAATTTTCTTTGACTTGCATTTCATTGCAGACAATACAAAAAAACAAAAAAAACATTATTTAACATGTTCCTCATGACATTTTTTGTTTTTTCTTTCAAAATAAATTCAGTCCAATTTTGATTCTTGCAACACGTTTCCAAAAAAGTTGGAGCAGTAAAGAATTTACCATTTTTTAATGTTACCATTCCTTTTCACAACACTTAAGAGACGTTTAGGGACTGAAGACACCAAGTGATGAAGTGTTTCAGGTGTAATTTTTTCCCATTCTTCCTGCAAACAAGTCTTAATGTCGACAACAGTACAGGGTCTTTGTTGTCGCATTTTGCGCTTCAAAATATGCCACACATTTTCTATTGGAGACAGGTCGGGACTGCAGGCAGGTCAGTCAAGTACCTGCATCCTCTTCCTCCACAGCCAAGACTTGGTAATGTGTGCAGAATGTGTTCTTTGCAGCATATTGTGTTCCAAAATCTTTATGTACTTTTTAGCATTATTGATGACATCACAGAAGTGCAAGTTACCTTTGCCAAGGGCACTGACACAACCCCATACCATGACAGACCCTGGCTTTTGGACTTGTTGCTGGTAACAGTCTGGATGATCCTTTTCTTCTTTGGTCCGGAGCACACGGCATCCATTTCTCAAATACTGATTCATCTGACCACAGTACACATTTCCACTGTGTGATGGTCCATCCCAGATGCCTTTGAGCCCAAAGAAGTCAACGGCGCTTCTGGACACTGTTAACATAGGGCTTCCTTTTGGCCTTTTTTAACTGGCATTTGTGGACGTAACTATGTATTGTGGTACTTGACAAAGGTTAGCCAAAGTAGTCCTGAGCTATCAGAGATCACGGTTATTCAGCTTAGGCTTGTGCTATTGTCCTTTACACACTGAAATTCCTCCAGATTTCTTGAATCTTTTAATAATGTTATGCACTCTTGAAGGTGAAATATCCAAATGTTTTCCTATCTTTCTTTGAGGAACATTATGTTTTAACATTTCAATAATTTTCTCACGTATTTGTTGGCAAACAATTATAGCATACTACTAATTAAATATTAGGTTTTGATATATTTATTGGAAGAAATTTACAAAAAGTCTTCGTGTAACATTTATGTAATATTCTAATGATTTTTGGCATAAATGAAAAATTCAATCAAGTTGACTCATACAGTGTATCATTTATGTATCACAAATGATTTCTAAAGGATTGAGTGACACTAGAGACTGGAATAATGGGCTGAAAAAACCCATTTTATTTTATTTTATTAATGTTTAATCTTTATGTGTACATGCACATAAAAGACGAACCACTATTGCTTATACACTGGGTTAGTGGTTTGTTAAAAATTAATAATCGTAAATATGATATTTTGGTTACTTAATACCTCCATTTATGATCCTTGACTGCATAACTAATTTTCTAAAAAAAAAAAAAAAGAAAAAAAAAAGTACTTTACTATTAAACAATTCAGTCATTTCATCTGATATTGTGAAATAAGGTTGGGCAATTTACACACAAAATCACAGCTTTCAGTTCTGCATATACCGCTGCAAAACTGCACTGGACACTGTAAGAGATCATAGTGTTGTATTCATTTTTCAACTTTAACAAAACTTATAATACAGACAAAGTTTAAATCCTGTCTGGTTAGAATGCTCATCAACACATCCTGTAATGGTTAAGAATTGGGTCACTAGGGGAAAAGTAGGTGATGTTTTGTGGCTGTCTAGACACACTTGACCACATGAATGTCTACACTACGAAAGCAATTCGAATGCATTTTTTATCACAGTACATTTAGACAAAATCAATGTTTCATTTTATCCCACATTTACACCAACAGTTAACATCCACTTGTGATCAGATTGACAAAAAAAAACAAACAATCTCGCTAAAAGTTACTAAATGTGTTAAAGTTGATGTGAAATCAAAATATACATTGTTTATTTTGCTAGTGCACATTGCTATTCTTTAGGTGATCGATTAATCCGTTCAAGTTAGTTAGTTTTGTGGTGAACAATTCTGTGCATGTTATTAAGAAAAAATAAATAGTTTGCCCTTGTCAATTAAATTCTCAGATTACTTTTGTCTTAGGTATTGGGCGGGCTAACATACTTAACCCTGCCCCTCCAACTGTCAGCGCTATGACAACAAACAGAAATGGTGAGGATGAGGTGTCTGTTAGGTTGTAATAACTCTCCCCAAACCCTTTTCCCGGTCATTCTGAATGAAATGCTAACTTTACTACATCCAATCAGCTCGCAGAAGAAATAACAAGCTACGCCCACTGTTTTCTCATTTCTCTAGAAACTGTGTCACAATATGAAAAAAAAAGCAGTCACAACTTCCTGTTGATGCGGACTTTAACCACGCCCCTCATATCGTTAGTGTGCTATGAGAGAATGATGCGCAAAAACAAATCCCCACCCCCTACGCAATATGCATTTCAGTTGAAGTACATCAACACTTTCAGCAACTTCCGATTAACGTTGTCTTTAAAATATGCTCCTATTAACCCAGTTACACAAATACAGAGGCAAATCACCCAGCAGCGCCGATATACCATCAACTTCCTTTAAGCAAATAGCATGGTCAATCTCTAAGTGAAAACGGCTCTGAGAGCACAGGCATGGAACAACCGGTCTTCTCACCTTAAAAGACCGGCTGTTGCACTCAGTGGCCGATCTCTCTGACAGACATCATCCTCCTCCTCCCACGCCACTTCTGCTCTGTTCTGGCACACTGCACCTCTAATCAGGGTTAAATTAAGCGTCAGCTCTGGCGTGCCGGGTACCAGCCAGTTTTGAGCATCCTCAGCTCTCCGGAGACTCAATGAAAGCTTAAAGTGAAATGCAGGCAAGTTTGTTGGCAGATTATGACCCTATACCATCTGCAACCCTTTGAGATCAAAGCATGCCACCGATGAATAATGCATGCCGGTGCTCATGCAACCTATGAGGATGCATAAGGATACAATAAGTGGCTCTAACTCACCACATGCCACTAAAAATGCATTCTGCTGGTGGCTTCCATAACAGTAAAGTACTCCTTTTTTTCCATCCATTGACTTTCCTTCCATAGATGATTTTGAACACGAGAGTATTAATTTATAGTATTAAAGGTGTTATAAAATGAAAATATGGATATACCTAGGCATAGCTGAATAGTAAGAGTTCAGTACATGGAAATGGCATTCAGTGATCATCAAACACCATTGTTTTTCCTTGTTCTCGTGTAAATCCTGTGAGTGTAAAATTCTGGTGAACAGCAGGTCAATCGGAACAGAACATGCTAATGATCCACACGGGATCATTAACACTGGAACTACCAGAATTCTATAACTTCTAGAATTACCATAGAGGTAATTCTGACCGTGTCATATATGACATCATATTGTCATGTCATATTTACATTCAAAGCTTCTATTGAGAGATTAAAATTAAGCTTTGAATGCCTGTCGTCATATTTAAATAAGTCATCACCCTAAAAATACAATCGTTTTGGTAATACAGCCCATAAATGTATAGTCAGGCTACTAGGCCACTCGCGAATGTCTGCGCCTCACTTTCATTTTCAATTTCACAATCAGAGAAGGGTTTTTCGTGGCACTGAATATGCCGTTTTGAAAGACATATCTGAAGTAAAGTTCTGTTTTTCCAACAGAAAGTTATGTTTTGTTAGCAGGAAGTTGCTAGGCAACAGAGGCATGCATATTCAAAGGCACGGGGAAAATTAGCAGAGAGTGAAATGCATGCGGTTATTTTGACCACTATGGTAATTAAAAGGTAGAAATACTCATAGATGTCATGATCACTAGCGATCTAGGCTGTGCAGATCGCTAGAGAACTACACATCTGCCAATTTAATGAACTACAACTCCCATCATGCACCTCACACACACCAGTTCCTGATTTCCCGATTACACACACACACAGCTGGAAGCTCATGATGGACTAATCAGATGGACTATAAACACAGCACACACAAACACATAGTTGCTGAGTCTTGTAAGCTGTAAGTGAGCAATTCAAAGCATTTTCTTGCTCTTGCCTTTTATGTTTATGACCTTTGCTTTGTTTATTGTTTTATGTTGTTTTGCCGCCTGTCCCGACCATTCGCCTGTACTCTGACTACGCTTTTGGTTTATCTGCATGCTTCTGTCTGTCCCTGTTTCAACCTTTGCCTGCCTGACGACTCTTAATAAACTGCATTTGGATCCTCAACTCCGTTGTCACCCGACTTACTGTTACTATAGCTCTTTTGCGTTAGAAAGAAATATACACATTTATGATAATTAAGGGCATTATAGATATGTGTGTATTATTTCAACAAAATGATTAAATTTCAAAACTTAAAAACTAGTTTTAGTGTTAATACGTACTCATACTCCCCAGGCTGTTTGATTGGCTGTGACATTTTCTAGTGACATTACAACAATAACGTTTCCCTTATTTTTAAGCTTATCTAAATTTTGAGTATGCTATGTATGTGGGACTCTTATTTTGAAAACGAGACTGGCTTTAAGAAAGAGTAAGCAATTATGTGAAGCAGTGAATTAGTTTAATGTTTATATTGTGAATTTTTCTGCATTTATAATCAGGAAACAGACATGTGTGTTTGTAATGAGGCAACAAACACATGTAAACTGCTGTATATACGCGTTTAATGCACATTTATATGGATGAAAAAATTTAATTCTATGGCATATTAACTGTAATGGCTAAAATATTCTTTTCATCTCTGAAATATTATTTTCAGTAGTTACAAACTTACTAAAAGGCTTTAAAGTACCAAGTAGTGGCTTATTACCTGTCTATTATTACAATATTGACTGCTTATTAGTACTTATGAAGTCCATATTTTGCATGATTTATTATACATTTCAAATCTTACCCAATACTTACCCCAGCTACTGCTATAATAAATTTTAATAAGAAGCAAATTAGGAGTATATCAAGTCAAAAGTCATTGTTAATGGCTTGTTTAAAGCAAGAATTGGGCCTTAAAATAAAGTGTGACCATTTTTATTTATTAATTATTTTTGGTATTTAGTGTTGGCATATAGTGCACAGAATTATTTTAAGTTCAAGTGAATGTGCATGCTTCAAATACAGATACACACAGACTTACAGTATGTTTATACTGTGTTGATCATGACATTCATATTCTTTGCATAAAAACTGTCTAATGGAACTGAAATAAATGACTAATTATATATAGATCTGTAAATAAATGCATTCCAGCAATGTTTGGCAGATAAAACCCATGGAACGTTTGCAAGCGAGTCAACCCGACCGGTCTATAATATCGTGTTTTCTGTACAGTTTATGCATCATATCATAACTTTAGGTCAGCAGTTCGCCATCATGCATGAATGTGCACAGATGGCAGGTTGCATGCTGCATGTGGCTTTGTTAAATAAAACACATCAGACATGCATTCATACACATTGGCATCAAAACAAACACACCATGACTACCAAAAGTCACATGATGAGCTTTCTTGGAAATCGCGTGCCAGTGAGCGAATGAGAGCTCAGGTGCCAGTTTTTCTCCAGGGACACTTTGTAGAACATTTACTCTCATTATACTGTACATGCACCACCGTTATAGCCCTAAACATGATCCGTACTGCCGTTCTAAACATAACCTGGCATTAAAATGATAGAAAATAAGTTTAAGATTAAAAATTTATACAAATGTATTGGTGTTCCAGCTAAGTGGATTTCATGCTGAAATTCTAAATAGTGATATATTATCAGGCTTATAATACTATTATTTACATTATAATAATATTATTTAAATCCCATAATAATAATTACTGTAAATTAGTTAATTTTTTCATAAATTATTTAACTAAAGTAATATATAAGTACAATTTTATATAATAAATAAATATTATGTTAAGTAATCTTATATATATTGCCCAATATGTAAATATATTATTATTTTTATTTTTATTAAATATTTTAATAATAATTTAATAATAAAGTTTTTTTATTTTTATACAAATATTTTAAATACTTGAAAATATCTTTCATGAAAATTTGTTAATTGAAATGCATTTAAAATACAAAATGAAAATGAAAAATATATTTAAAATTAAAAATGATTATTAAATAATTTTAAAATATAAAAATAATTATTTTATTTTTATTCAAATATTTAAACAATTATAATAATCTATTACAATGTATATAAAACATTTCAATATTTTTACTAAATAACTGCCTCTGTAAATGTATTTATTTTTAATATTTTATTTTTTAACTAAAATAAACAATTAAAATTCTAGGTAAAAAAACCAAAACTTTTAATTTGAATAAAAATATCTAAATATCTAAAATATTTAGTGAAAAACCTAAAATAGTAAATAGAAGAATATTTATTATTTTTGGCAAACAATATGTCAACTACATGTATAATGCTGTATTTTGTATATTGGTATTATAATATCTACATTGCCCTCTAGGTATTGACATTGGCATCAACTAATGTAAAACCCATGCTGGTCGACCAATACTAGCTGAAAAGTTTGACTTGGAAGCAGAACCTTGTAACTCTGTAAACAGAGAGAAGGATTTATAGCTGCTTTTGTCAGTTGTGTTAACAGATTCTGGCTTTTGCTTACATTAAATGATGAGTTGTTCTGGAGTCGGTTCAGGGTGTTCAATCTTCAACTGGCCACAGACCTGATCAAATACTGTTAAAGACAGAAGCAAACATTTAAAAAAAAGTGTTTTTTATTTCATCTTATACTCTGCTTTCTATATGCAATTACAATGGAGACAAAAACAAACAAACAATCGTCTATAACAATAAAGTAGTGTTAATTCTATGAAGATTGACAGTGGTTTATTTTCTTGTGACTGGTAATCAATAATTTAGCCGGAGAAATCTTAGTGCTAAAAACATTCTCATGAAACAGTTTGACAATTGCTTATAATGTTGAATGCGTTTACTAACTTTCATCATCAAACCCACAACTTCCTGCTTTCTTCCTATATATGTGCTTTCCATCATTAAGCAAAATAACCAACAACTGATAAACAGAAACTATTTTAAACTAATAAAATCTCTAATCGAAACTATTTTAAATTAATAAAAATCTCTAAATTAATAACAAATAAACTATATTAATCTAAAATCAAAATCACAACTATTATACTGTTTTAAACAACATATTGGTTATTAAATTATTTAAAACATTTCTATAAAAAGTACATTAATAGATGGTTTTACTAAATATTTGAGATATTTTTATTAAAACTAAAGTTTTTTTAATATATAATTTTAATGATAAATTTGAAGTGAAAATCATTTTAGTTAACACATTTACATATTTGTATAAACATTATAATAGATTATTAAAATCGTTTAAATATTTGAATACAAATAAGATTATTTTAATATTTCAGTAAAGTATTTTAAATATTTATTTCTAAAAATAAAACCTCTATTATAAGAGGTTTATAAGATGTATAAACAAATACATATATACATATATAACATGAATTCACATAATATTTATTTATTATATAAAAAAGGAAAAAAAAAAAATTACTCAATATTTTAGATATGTCCATAAATAAGTATATTATTTACCTGACATATTTGTTTGTAAAATAGAATAAAATTAATTATATTACCCAATATTATAGTAATTAAAATAATGTAAATATTTTTTATAAAATAGATGATTTTACCCAATATTTCTAACAACACTAGCTATGTTTCCATCCAAAAATGCGAAATAACTTTATGCGCTAAACTGGAATATCGCATAAACGATGTGCGAATAAAGCAGCGTTTCCATCCAACAAGTCAAAGAGAACAAAATCGTCACTTCCTGATTAAATGGCGCCAAATATCAACAGTAAAAACGGAATTTGCTGAGGTAGGAGAAGCTGCGTGAATCTTTTCTTCATTTAATAAATGACTTGCGCCTCAGAAGGCAATGCTGACGCGCAGTGAACGCGTGGCGGCGTTTGAAGGCGTGAGACGCGGAGCACAGACGCTCTTAACAATTCTGGAGGTCATTAATAATATAATAACACTAATACTGAAATGCTTAAGGCATTTTAGAATGACCAAAACAACATTTCAGATGTTTTACAATGTGGTCAGCCTGCTGGTTTGTCCATTTACACACATTTTTATCATCACATGATCTCTTATAACCAAATCACATGACCTTTTTTTAATGCACATACTGGAATTTGTTCGGTAAAAGTGTTTCCATCGCAGTTTACGCGCATCTTTTCTTATCGAATAAAAAGTTTATCCTACTCAGTTATGCGCATACATTTTTTATGCGCATTTCCAAAATTTATGCGCATCTTAGCGTTTCCATCAACCGATTTTTTATGCGCATATCCAAAATGCGCATAAAAATAGGTGGATGGAAACGTACCTACTGTTACCCTCTGAACATTACGTTCCTTCTGAATCATAGCTGCAGATACATGTAATATATATATAGTGAATACAGTTAAGAAGTACTGATCATTTCTAGGTGCCACTTTGGGGAAGGAAAAAAAACAACTAAATTAAGTCTCTTGGTTTATGCAGTATGCAGAATGTTTGCAAACACTGCAGGTCAATCAGAAAACCCTGGTCACACATCTGCATGTTTGGACTCTTGCTCTGAATGTAAAGTGACAGCGCTGAGATTCTGCAGCCTGCAGGACTCCAGAGGCCGTAATGCAGAAACAGTCCAATCATCACCATCACTGCATGAATAAAGCTAGGCTTCTTTTCTTCTCTGGGACGTTAGTGTTACGCTCGCCTGCTGGATTTCACTCAGTACCGGTTACCACTGTCACCTTCTCTTCCCATTAAACCACATGTCCACTGGCAGCCAGATGAACTGAAATCCCCAAACCCCTCAGCCAGAATCATCAATAATAAAGCGCTTCACCTCCAGATGGGCCACTGATGCTGGATCAGCACATGTGACGGTCTGCTGTTCAGGTGATTCCTGGAAAGGGTCATATACTGTACAGCCTGCATTTAAGGTTTTTTTTGTTTCTAAAAAGCAGTGGCTTTCGCAAGAGCATTAGCAGAGTCATGTCATTGAGCAATGCCGTGTCACTGCGAAAAGGTCAAGCTGTTCATAATACCTTTTTTTTTTTATATGAAATGCTGTAACAACATGTATGTGTGCACATTTTCTGGTGCAAAACTGGGCGATTTCAGATGCATCGTACAATATAGCTGTGCATCTTTTTTTTTTATTAAAGTGTCCCTTTTTTATACCACTTCTATGTAAAATCAATTAAAATTTAAATAAATGTTTTTTTAAAGGATGATTTTATTTGGAGGTTTCCCATTACAGGTTTACATTCATCCAGGTGAAAAAAATGTGTTAGTTTTCTCATGAAGTACAGTTTAAGACAAAATTATGGTGAAATTTGCATTATTTTTCAAATATTTCTACACTCTCGGAAATATGGGAGCTGTTACTGGGGCAGTACCTTTTCAAAAGGTACACATTTGTAACCAAAGAGTCCATACTGGTACCTCAAAAGGTACATATTAGCAGTGTTGGGCGCGTTGTTTTAAAAAAGTAATTATAGTTACTAGTTACTTCTCACAAATAGTAACTGAGTTACATAATTATAAAAGTAACTAATTACCAGGGAAAGTAACTATTGCGTTACTTTAAAAAAAAAAATCTAATGTCAAATGACTATAAAATAAATATAAAATATTGTACACTAATCTACACTATTTTAATGTTGTTGTGGGACAATGTGAGAGACAACGGCAGCGTGTGCTCAACTATATATCTAGATATTATTTTGTTTAATTCTGTCTGAGTAATAAGTGTTTGCAGTGGAGAAAAATTACGTTTTATTTGCTTTGACGTCGTGGCTTGGTCTCCTCCTTTGGTAGCAGAGCTCATGTTATCACCTGCGTAGCCACTAATTTTGTGGCGGCATGTGACGACTTAAGGTGCTTCATTAGATTAGAATTACTTGTCACCGACGCAGAGAGACTATTTTTTTCTTAGCATAAGTTGCACGATACATAAACATTCTTGCCTTTCACCTCAACGAGGGAAAAGTAGTACTTATATTTCCAGTTTGCAAGCACTACCTTTGAACTTGTTGGATTTGCCATCGTTCTGACTCCTGGTCGTTGGTGTGTGCCACTGACTGTGCGTGTGCTTGTGTGAACACCCGTCCTACTCTGCCTCTGATTGGCAAACGATGGAAAGTACTCTATCTAAGCCAATCATCACGTTCTGGGTTACACCACATTTATGTTCACGTACACTAATTATCATCGCTGGTTGGTTATGTGTTCTGCCCCAGCCCCAAACACACACCTCAGAGAAAGAGAGGTCCTATGGCTGAGAGAGACGCTGCTCGCATGAAACTTCAGTGTCCTCAATTATAGTAATGCGGATTTTATTGTCAGTAACGGTAACGGCATTGTAATGGGGGAAACAGTAATTAATTTGATTACTTGTTACTGAAAAGTTTTTTTTGAGGTACCAAAATGGATCCTTTAGTTAAAAATATGTATCTTTTGAAAAGGCACTGCCCCAGTGACAGCTCCCATACATTTATTTCCGATAGTGTAAAGTGCTGTTTTAGGAAGCTAAATTTTTTCACAGTATTTCATGTTATATTTTTCTTCTGGAGAAAGTCTAATTTATTCTAGTATTGCTGAAATAATAATATTAATAATAATAATAATAATAATAAATGCTAATGTCAATATTATGAACCCCCTTAAGATTTATTTATTTTTGATTGGCCTCACATTTAGTGGAATGTGGAACAACTTGACTTGATTTCTTTCTTTTAAGATTTAAGCTGATAAAATAACATCCGTTACTGACTACCATTCAACGTGCAATAACAGATCATTGCATATGTTGCTAAATATAAAGAGAGGAGTATCATGCCTGTGCTAGAGTTTGCGTAGCTCTTTGGAAATGAACTTCAAGGAGGTGCAAAATGAGAGATGGAGATGAGGAATGTCTGACGTTCGTTTGAAGCTTTGGTCAGTATTGGATGTAATGCAGAAGATCTTCACTGCTGGATGTTTGTGCGAGAGATTAATGAGCACAGACGTGTTGATAATGATAATTCAATCACACGAAGGACTTGATTCATAGGCTATTGTCCTCTAGTTTGTAATGTTTCTCCAGGGAAGACCAAGTTGTAATCGCTCAGTTTGAGGGGCAGTGGATTGCTCTTTAAAACATATTGAGTTGAAGTTTAAGACAGTACAGTGTGCGACTGATGAAAAAGTAACAAAAATAGCAGAGGAAGTACTTTATTCTGCAAAAACTGTGAAGCTGCAATTAACTTTTTCAATTAATGTTTTTTCACATTGCAGAATTTCATTGCAAATTTAAAATGCCTTTCAGAAAGTCAATTAGAAACTCAATCAAATATGGAATGGATGGAAATAAAAATAATTACAACATTTTTTTTATTATTATAAATGATGATAATGAAATATTATATACATAACCTTATTATTATTTCTTTTAAAAAATAAAATAAACATTAAATGCATTAAATTGTATTTTACATGTAAAATTAAATGCACAGTGCATTCAAAACACATGCTAATAATAATAATAATAATAATAATAATAATAATAATGATAATAACAACAACAACAACAATAATAATTGTGTTACAATTTTTTATTTAAAGATTATTTAAGGAGCATTTAATAACAAGTCAATCATATTTTAAATAAAAATTAAACGATCATGTCCATGTCAATCTATACTGAAAACTGGTGCATCTTTGTTTTTCATACTAAGTAATATGAAAATGGTTAGTGTGGATTGAATTAAATTTCCAGGTATTTCTCCCCTACTGTACACTGTTTTTCAAACACTATGAATTCAGTGATACTACTCTGAATACTACAGTATGACATCAGATAATAACTACCAGCTCACATACCTTTTTTATAGAGACGTGGACAAAATTTCATTCACTGGCAGTTTTCATTAGTTTGCCTTTTTTAAAGCTTCTGTTGAACCACAATTCGAAAGTAATATCTGATTTTAATGAGTTTATTTTCAGTAATTGCGGTTGGTTTGTGGACAGTCATGGCTAAGACAAAGGAGCTCAGTGAGGAAAAAGTAACTTTCAAGGTCTTTGCACACTGAAGTCTGAAATCTTCGTATGCATTTTTTTCGTATTCATATGCGAAAAATTCGTCACGTAAACAAACCTTGCACACTGAGTCCGATGCGTATTAATTACTCCATCACAAAAAAAAAGCAAAACATTTCTGAGTCAGTTCAAGCAGTGATACATTGTTCTCCTCTCTTCTCCAAAGTAGAAAAAAGAAAGAGGAATCGGCTACACATTGTGTTCATCCAATAAAGGAAGGAGAATTCAGCTCAGCTGCGCTATGATTATCCTGAAATGCAAAGTTTATTTCAGGAAATCAGTGGAATTTTGATACATTGTTTGTGATACTCCACACATTGACGTACGTAAACAAATCCTGAACAGAGACTGGCAGTACCTACAGACATTATAATAGATGGTGGCTGCGTTGACATGTCGAAGCAACAGACCGAAAGCGGACCATTCTATGGGCAGTACGTCAAATGTATGAACACACACACACACACCAAGCAGAAGCAGGGGAGAGTTATGCCAGTCACTAAATCCAGCATATAGGGTTTCTGAACTGTCCGCCACATTCTGTCTTATATCATCCCATAGATATAAACACTAGATATCGCATACGGAACCTGAGCATGCGTCGATAGCACCGCCACATTTGTACAGTGCTCCCAGGACAAACGTCATTCAACCGCACTAGTCAAGACAGTGTGCCAATGTGAAGATGCTGGACTTTAGCGCTGCTTACGGGTGTAGTAACGAGCAAACAAAGAAAACAAAGCACAAAGGCAGAACATTTCATAGGTAAGATTTCGTTTTTTACGTTTTTTTGTATGTTACAAACATTTGTGCTCAACAAGTAACGTTATTGATGATAATACAGTCTCTTACTGCACTGATCATAAGGCAAAGTAGCATCAACTTGCACTGAATTCTAGGCTTATGCTAGTTTTATTGAATAAAATCAGCAAACAATGAAAAAGAAATATGACAATATGTATTATTGTCGGCTAAGTGAACGAGTCGTTCATAACGGAGATTCATTCACAAACGAATTGCTCCCTCCGTTAGAAAGAGAAGTGAAAGCAGGAGAGCGCGTGTGTTTCAGGACATGGATTAGTTCAAATTTAACAGGGAGGGAGGATAATACATTTTAATGCACACAAACACACACTTTATCGGCAATGCCCATGCGGTCACTTATCCATCGATCTAGAAAAGTGATGTAAAATTATAATTTTCTTAATTAAAAAAAATATTTGCCTACTGACCACTGGGGAAAACTCCCGATCATAGATATATGTATATATGTGTATATCTCTGTGGCTCTGGATGGCCACAGTCCTCCACTGCACCTTGGTCCCGCATTCATTTCAAAGGAGCACTACCCTGTACTAAAATGGCGGCTCTATTGACGCATTCCTTCCAATAGACAACAACAGGGTAGGCGACATCTAATGTAAATATCTATGATATCATCCACTGTTTGTCATAAACTTATCTGTAGCTCAAATGACGGCATTCTGTATTTAGCTTTTTGCCTGTACAGTGGCTCTGAACTGTCAAAACACCTCTCAAAACGCTTTTTCGGATGCGAAAAGTAAAAAAAAAAAATTATAAATAAATAAATAAATAAAAATAAAAAAATCGAATCCGGTTCTAATTTTTTTTTATGACAGACGAAAGTTTCGGAGGCAGTCGAATTTATTTTAACATGCAAAAATTACGGACGAAAATTTCGGATTCAGTGTGCAATAACCGTAAGTCAGAATTTGCCAGGGGTATGAAGTTTAATTGAGGTTTAGTTTGGCATTGGTTTAGTTGACGATTGAAATGTGAGATTCAAGGTTATTATAGTTTTGCATTTTTAAGTTTTTATTTCAGGACTATTTTTAAATTTGCTGTACACTTCTGTTTAGTTTTAGTAGCTGTTTGCACAGCTCACATTCACTTTTGTGCAAACCTCTTAAAAATAAAAATAAAGTAATAGTTTGAACAAACAAATCCAAAACCATACAAATGCAACAAATAAAAAGTACAAATTATAAAGAATTCAGACAAACTTTTAATTAAAGATCATACTGTGTATGTAGTTTCCTATGTTTGTGGTAGTGTTGTCAGGATACTGGAATTCGATACCAATCAATACTGAAATTTTAAAAACGTCCGTTTCTCGCTAACATTTGAGCACGTTCTTAAACAGCGCTGATTTGCCAATGTGTTCAGGTGCTCAATAGAAATGACTGTGATTGGCTGTGAAGGTCATCAGTTTACCGAACTCACGGCTGTGTACAGAGTGTAACCACAGATACAGGGACACTGAAACGTTTTAAAGCAGTGTAGATCAGTTGATTCATCAGCGGATCCCTCGTACGTCAGCTGATAAACAAACCAGCTGATCTTTGTGGCTTTAAAACGCTCCTGTGTCCCTGTATCTGTAGTTACACTCAGTAAACAGTGGTGAGTTCGGTGAACTGATGACCTTCACGGCCAATCAGTGTCATTTCTGTTGAGCACATGAACACAATGGCAAATCAGCGTTGTTTAAGAACGCACTCAACGGTTAGCGGGAAATGGAGGTTTTTAAAATTTCAGTACAGATTGGTATTGAATTCCAGTATCCTGACAACACTAGTTTGCAGTATGTAGTTTTCTTATCAAATGTTTTTTTCTTTGTTTTGCAGAATGTTTATAAATAAAAGATGTTCTTATGTAATCCTGCTCTTGATTGATGTTTGACAGTAAAAGTGCAATCTACTGGTGTTTCTCTAAACAGCTGCAGATCAGATTTTCAAAGAATGAGGGCTTATTAATTCTGATTAATCATCACTTTTTTTCAGCTTCAAGTTATTTCAGTGACCACTGTGGATTTTTCTTTTCTTTAAAAGGAAAGGCACCAACAATTTTGTTCATGTTTGTAGTAGGGCAATTTAGGACGCAACATCAGTGTCTCTGTGCAGTACACAGCTCACAACTTATTCTTTCATCTCTCAGACTTTCCAAAGCCTCCCAGAAAAGAAAAAAGAAAATGTTTGCAGATTTCTCTGTGTTCTGAACAAACCAGCCACATTGATCCCATTAAAAGCCTCTCTAGTGAGGAGCGTCGTTTAGTGGGAACATGAAGAAACGAACAGGGTGATAAATAAGCTCATTCTAATGGAGCGAGATGTTCTGATGAATCTGGAAAGTTTTCTTGTTCCCAAAGTTCACCGTCTGTCACAGGGAGAAAAGAACATGGAGAACCAGCGCATGATTTATGCGGAGATAAAGATCCGTCTCTGAAACCGTTTTCATTCTTAATTGAAAGAGAGAGAGATACATTTAAACAAGAAGAGCATGAGAACCAGAGACAGCATCAAGACAATGAAGAAGATTTAACAAGCGTCCTGCTGTTAGACATTAATATTCAACTCCTGTCCTTTTCTTCTCTTTAATTAGAAGAATTTATGGCTTTTTAAGACTTTGTCAAACTGCTATTGAGCTAAAATGACAAATTATACAATTTGAGAGGGTTGAAGACAAAAAGTGATGGTCACACTTTATTTTGATGGTCCCCCTATAGATAAATAACTGTCTATTGTAAGTTCACTTAAATGCAACAAATACTTAGTAGAGCACTGTTGAAAATACATGTTTGATGTTTGGAGTAAGTAATTGTATATATGGTTAAAGTTAGGGCTGCATGATTAATCATATTTTTATCACGATAATAATATTCATGACCCACAATCAGTATATAGATATCGTCACAATTATATAGTATAAAGAGCAAAAATGCTTTTATAATGTGCGGAGTTTACGGATTGTACTGCGTCTAGATTGCAAGCGTTTTTTTCAAGGAATACGATGTTGATCTGGTACGAGTCTAGCGCAAACTTTGCTCCTGTTCTGTCCAAATGTCCCAAGGTAACACAACAAACCTCAAACCTGTCGTCATGCTTTGTGTTTGAATGCCAAAGGCAGGAACTAATCAGTGGGCTAATGAGCTCAGACGGAAAATTCTGCATTGCATTTGTCCATACGGATTACTTAAAGCAGGCAACATTTGTTTTTAAGAACAGTTGGCTAATTTAAAAGTGCACATTTCAGGCTTTATATATACAGGTATGTCTCTCGTGTCTGTGAAGCAAACTGTCGCGGAGATTCAGCTTTTTTTTCCGACCCGTTTGCCAGTCATGTTGACAGAAGACACAGAAACAGAAAGCACTCCCTGTCCGTTTTTGGTAATTTTAATCAAGTTGACAGGCTTGCGTTTTTAGCCAAAAATCTTTAACATGTTGTAGGAATACGTTTACATGTTGTAGATGTTGTAATGATTACCCAAAAACACTTAAAAGACAATCTATAGATACTACCCAGATAAGAGCAAGCCAATGTGAACTTGTAAAGTAACTTACGGTCAGCAGAATATCTATAAGGGGACCATTAAAATAAAGTGTTAACAAAGTTGCATTCAATCATCAAACGTGTGCTGTAATACAACTTAGTTTTTTTCCATCTAAAGGCCCGTGCACACTGGAATGATGTTTACTCACGCTTTTTATCGATTTTTAAGGCCTCATGACTAAACAAAGGGCGCCAAAGTGATTGGCCACACCAATGCGCAAAACCACATGTGTAAAAGCGTCACTTTAAAAAAATACCTCAGGGTCATTTTTTTTTTGCCACAAAGTGTCAAAAACTGCTCCACCAATGAGAGATGGCACTTTGTTCACCTGCTCAACAGTTCAACAGTCAAGGTGAGCACAGTTTCACTTTCATTCAATGAAGAAGATAATACACCAAGGCAAGATGAATTTTAAGCTACTTTTTTTCATTGGTGTCAGAACACAAAGAGCTCTATGATAAACGCAACAGCAACAACAATGTCAACAGGACGGAGTTATTATAGAGAGTAACCAATAGGATTTGATAGTGAGTTTTATTTAACTTTTCTTTCATGACTTCCAAGTTCAACAGCTTTAAAAATGGCTCTTGTATGAACGCGAAGAAGCGTCTTGAAGACTGCTCAAGATAAACAAATAAGCGAAAAGCATTCCAGTGTGTACAAGCTTTAAAGTGGACTTATTATGCCCCTTGTTACAAGATGTAAAATAAGTCTCTGATGTCATTAGTCCCTAGTATGTGAAGTTTTTTGGCTTTGATACAAAATTGTGCCTTTTTAGTGACTGTTGCTTTAAATTCAAATGAGATCAAAAGAGGGCAGAGCTACAAACACCTATGCATCAGCATAGCAGCAGATTCAAAACAGGAATAGCATTATCTCTGCGAGAAACTGAAAATGTGAAAAGTAGTGTCTCAGAGGAAGGTAGTCTATGGAGAATACGGTGCTCATTTGTGCATTCTAAAACTCCACATTTATAATGCCTCTTAGTTGCTGAGATTATCTTTAGCAGGTGAAAACTCTAATGGCAGATGGCTGCTTCTCACTCAGTGTTGTTTATGCTAATGAGGGAGAGATCGTCACTAATGGGCAGCACTTTCCCCCTCTGATGACATGTACAAAGACAGAATATCAATCAAAGTGTTTCTGCAGACAGTTTTTGTCAAGAGTGACTATAAAAAATAGAAGTAATCAATTTTGACCATTAGAGGCTGGCTATATTCACACACTGTTGCCACACAACTGTGTTAAAACTCCTTATAAAAGTGATTTTTGCATAATAGGTCCCTAAAAGGCTACGTTTACACAACAACGATGTAGAAAAAAAATGGAAAAGTCTTTTTCAGCATTTACACATCTGTGAAAACGACCAAAATCACTGCATTTAGTGACTTACAGTCACCTTGTAAGTAAACAGTATCTGTAGGCAAGTGATCACGTGCAGTCAGCCGCTCGGTGCTCTTGTCTATGTAGATTTTGCTGTGTGTGTATGCGTCTCGGCTTTTATAATAATAATAATAATAATAATAATAATAATAATACATTTTATTCATAACGCGCTTACAAAACAGTAAAAAACAACAAAGCACAATAAAACAATAAAGAATACAGTAAAAAAAAAAAAACAGTGAGAATAAAAAAAGATTGTAATGTTTTTTGATTGCTTTTGATTGTAATGTGAAGTAAATCCACACTTTGCTAATGAACCATTATCAAATGCTTGAGCAACAACCACACTACTATGTACTCATCCATTGGTGTGTATTTATTTGGTCTTATCTTTAACCTACACTCCCCTAAACACATACTATGCACACACATGACATCATCGTTTTCAAAGACTCTCATTTTCAGGTGTTTACATGGACACGATAATGGCAGCTTTTTCAAAAACATCCACATTTTCAGATGTATGTTTTTTCAGTCACAAAAAATCATTGTCATGTAAATGAACAGGCAAAACGCATAAAAAGTTTCCTGATTTTGGCTGAAAACGTTGTGTAAATTTGTTTGTTTTATTTTGTTTTTTTTTTACCAGGATTTATTCACCTTATTTTGCAATGTGAAAGTAAACTCTTTTCTGTGAATATTCTATGACATCCAATTTATTCCCATTTATCTATGGGTTAATGACTAGCAATAACAAATAACAGTAAATAGTCAAACTTCTTGCAAATTTCAATTAAAATATTATGATAAGAAAATACACTTCTATATCAAGCAGCATAATGAGCTGTTTTGTATGGCTAAATATAAAATGACTGGGAAAAAAAAAGTCTTAATACATTTAAGTCTACTCTAATGTGAAAAATAAGGTGGATAAAAAACATCCACTAAGATGTCGATCAAATAAAAAAAATGTATCATCCATCAGATGTAAAATTGTTGATCCTACCTGTTTCTGGGCCTTTTTCCACCTGGTATTAACATGTATTTTCTGAGATCAGAATAAATTTAATCTAAATCTGTATTTAGTGTCATTCACTTGTGACTGGATTGATGAACCCACTTTTTTTTTTTTTCTTTAAATAACCAATAGCACACCTTTTATGAACAAACAAGGGGTAGTTCACAAAATAAAATGATAATTTACTCACCATTTATTCTTTATTTTCCTTATTCTAGAATAATAGTTTATTTATTCTATAGAACACAAAATAAGATATTTCGAAGAATGTTAGAAACCAGTAACCATTGATTTCCTACTGTAGGAAAAACCAATACTTTTGACTTCAACAGAAAAAATAAAGGGTGAGTTCATCTTTGAGTGAACTATCCCTCTAGGGTATTATTCCTGACTGAAGAACAAACAGTTATGCAACTATATTTAATCCTTAAGGTTAAGTATGAGAAATTGCAGCACTGATGAACAGAACACCACTAATTACAAATACGCACATAATATTTGCTCAATCAGACGTCAGCCACAAACGCCAAAATAAACAGTCAATGATCACACATGGGCGGGTCCAAGATGCAAACAACCTTCTGAGTCTCTGCCTGAGGTTATATAAGGACATGAAGGCATTTCTCTCTGAGCAAAAACACTCCAGGTGAACATTACAGACACACACCCAAACATCTGATGCATTTAAGGCGCATTTAAGACACTGAAACAAATGAATAGTTATCAGCATATTTCACCAGCTGATTGATTACAGAACTAACAATTTATTTTGTATAGCAAGTTTCAAAAATTCATTCATTCATTCATTTTCCTTCAGCTTAGTCCCTTATTTATCAAGGGTCGCCACAGCGGAATGAACCGCCAATTATTCCGGTATATGTTTTACACAGCGGATGCCCTTCCAGCTGCAACCCAGTACTGGGAAACACCCATACACTCTAGCATTCACACACACAGACACTCATACACTACGGCCAAATTAGTTTACTCAATTCACCTATAGCGCATGTCTTTGGACTGTGGGGGAAACTGGAGCACCCGGAGAAAACCCAGGCGAACATGAGAAAACATGCAAACTCCACACAGAAATGCCAACTGGCCCTGCCGGGACTCGAACCAGTGACCTTCTTGCTGGTGAGGCGACAGTGCTAACCACTGAGCCATTGTGCCACCCAGTTTCAAAAATGATGTTTAAATATGCAAATTAGGCTTCACTCTATTACATTTTTTTTTCTTTGACATTTTACTGAAATGTTTTTACAGAGGGAGTTTTGGGAATCTCTTTTTATCACTTCATAATTCAGAAAAAACTGCAAACAGTCAGAAAAAGAAACCACAATTTTCTATAGAATAACATTTTGTATTTAATCAAGCCAATTGAGCATGAATAAAACTCTAAAGTTTAGTGTATGTAAAAAATAAATAAATAAATAAATAAATAAATAAATAAATAAATAAAGTATTGTGGCTATAAGCTACAGTCAACAAATTCACTAATTACGACAAAATAAATACTTAAAGGCATAGTTTACCCAAAAATAAAAATAAAAACTCCTCAATTTACTCTCCCTCATGTGGTTTTAAACTTCAAATTCTTTCAAAAGAAGATATTTTGAAGAATGCTGGTTGCTGGCACCCATTGACTTCTATATTCAGAAGAAAAATTACTATGCAAGTCAATGGGTGCCAGCAACCAGCATTCTTCAAAATATCTTATTTTGTGTTCAACAGAAGACAGAAACTCAAATAGGTTGAGTAAATGATGATAGAATACAATTTTTTGGGGTGAACCATTCCTTTAAATGTATTTTGGATGTTTTGTTTTTTACATTAGACTAGAAAAACGCTTTATGAAAAGCATCAAAATTGTCAGGCGCATGAAAAATACTGGTCTTTTGCCTGCAGCGTCTTGCCTTAAGAGAAAATAAACAAATCAATTATGGCAGGAAGGCTCGTTCTGCAAAATGCCTTTTCTGTTGTCACCTGTGATGATGTGCAGTTTTCATCAGTGTGTGTCAGCTCAGCTCTGTGTGTTTTGCAGGCGAGATCATGACTGATGGCCCAGTGTGAGATCAGCAGGAGCTCAGATCATCATCAGCTCGGGCTGATCTGGGGTCAGCGGAGGCACGGCCCTCAACGCTTTCTGTGGAAAGAGCCATTTCTACATAACTTCCTCTGAACTCAAGGTCAGGACGTTCAAATAGATTTACAATGACTGTAAAACTGATACAATCCAAAATATAATTGGCTGAAAGGAGGTGTTTCTAAGAAATCCTTCTGCTTTTGAGAAACAGAAACGGATGCTGTTTAAGCAACTGGGGTAAGTGAGTTTTTTTTGTAAAACATTAATAGTCAGTGGTGCATTAAATTATGCAATTATGACAGTGGAGATGTTTATAATTTTACAAAATAGCTCGATATGAACATTTTATTCATCTTAGTATCCTGAAATACGATTCTGCATATACATTAAGCAGCACAACTGCATAATAATGAGAAATGTTTCTTCAGACAATGAAATTACACTGAAGACTGGAGTAATGGTGGCCAAAAACCAAAACTGAAAATGCTTTGTAATAATCATCTATTATTTTATTAAAGTAATTTTGTAATACGTTTTAAATTGAACTGAATATAACTACAGCAAACTTTTATTCAGAGTGAACGAGTCGAGAGGTGTAAAAATTAACACATTTAATCAGTGACATTGCCTTATTCAACTGTGACAGTGGAGATATTTATAATATTACAAAATAGCTCGATATGAACATTTTATTCATCTTAGTATCCTGAAATATGATTCTGCATAAACATTAAGCAGCACAACTGTTATCAACATCTGATAATAATGAGAAATGTTTCTTGAAACCATGAAATGACACTGAAGACTGGAGTAATGGTGGCTGAAAACCAAACCCGAAAATGCTTTGTAATAATTATTTATTATTTTATGAATTAATGCAAAGTACTTTTTTAATACTTGTAACTGAATATAACTACAGCAAACCTTTATTTACAGTGAACAAGTCGAGAGGTGTAAAAATTAATACATTTAATCAGTGGTGTTGCATTAAATTATGCAATAGTGACAGTGGAGATATTTATATTACAAAATAGCTCGATATGACCTTTTTATTTATCTTAGTATCCTGAAATATGATTCTGCATAAACATGTATTACTAATGAGACAACATTTTATAATAATGAGAAATGTTTCTCGAGACAATGAAATGACACTGAAGACTGGAGTAATAATGGCCGAAAATCAAAACTGAAATTGCTTTGTAATAATTACCTTTTAATTTGTATTAAATAATATAAAGGATTTTTTTTACTACTTTTGACATTTAACTGCATATAACCACAGCAAACTTTTATTTAAAATACATTAAAAATTTATGCATTTATTTTATTGCATTAAATTATTCAACTGTGAAAGTAGAGACATTTATAATATACAAAATAGCTCTATGAACATTTTATTCATCTTAGTATCCTCAAATATGATTCTGCATAAACATTAAGCAGCACAACTGTTATCAACATCTGATAATAATGAGAAATGTTTCTTCAGACAATGAAATGACACTGAAGACTGGAGTAATGGTGGCCAAAAACCAAAAATGCTTTGTAATAATTATCTATTATTTCATTAAATAAAGTACTTTTTAATACTTTGAACTGAATATAACTACAGCAAACTTTTATTCCCAGTGAATGAGTCGAGAAGTGTAAACATTAACACATTTAATCAGTAGCATTGCATTAAATTACGCAATTGTGACAGTGGAGATGTTTATAATATACAAAACAGCTCTATATCAACATTTTAAACATACAATGCTTTGTAATAATTATCTATTATTTTATTGAATAATATAAAGTAATTTTTTTATACTTTTTACTTTTAACTGAATATAACCACAGCACACTTTTATTCACAGTGAACGAAATGATTACCTAACACTACTAGCTTAATAAACTCCTAATTAGCTGTTTATTAATAGTTAGTAAGGTAGAAATTGGGTTTAGGTTTTCGTAGGATTAGGGATGCAGAGTAAGATCATACTTTATAAGTGCTAATAAACAGTTAATATCTTAATAATAGGCAGGTAATAAGCCAGTGGTTAATACCATGAATTTTGACCTAAACTAAAGTGTTACAGAGAGGTGTATTTTTTACCAGTGTTGCCATGACAGCACAATTTCACTATTGCAAGCAGCAGAAAACTACAGTAGTATACTACATAGAAATGTCCCATTGGAATGTCATTTGAAGGGACTTTGGATTTGCAGTGAGCATGTGGGTTCATGGATACATACATTTAAGTGTACATCAAGTGGAATATTGAGCAGATTTGAACTTTGACTGCAGGTCGCGTGCTCTGCCGCTCTTACACTTTGGTCACCGCAGCAGCAAACCACCCTCGCGTAGTACAAGCCATTGAAATGAATGGGTTTCAAATTGATGCACATCGCTTTCCGCACCCGGTGCTTCACACTGCACAGTGAAACCAGTGCGCTGAACACTGCTGAGCTTTGCCTTTTTCGATTATTCGAGTTTTTATCTTTCGCCCATTAATTTTCAGTTTTTAGCCAAAGGGAAAAAAAATGGCCAAAAATATGAGCTGAAAAAATAGGCTATGTTGTGCTACACAGGCCAGTAGCTCAGTGTGCTGCCTTCACCTCATCCATAACGCACGCACGCACGCACGCACGCACGCACGTCTTTTAAATTGCATTGTTTCAGAATATTAATGCTTTTATTGTTATTGTGGTCAAATAAATTCAGCCTTGGTGAAAATAATCAACCTTTAAAATTATTTTAGATTTAGATTCTTACTCAACAACAATGCATTAAAACAGTTTGTTATTTTTGAAAAGTTTGAAGTACAGAAAGTAACATTTCCAAACAATTTTAAACAGATCAGCAAAAATGATGGCGCTATATTAAATATGCCACACTTTCTAAAGACACATTTTGTAGTCAATAGAGTGACGAAAGAAGAAAACTTTCACTTTAAAACATTTGCATTTTCGGGCACCTAAAATATCACTGTCATGCAAATAAACAAAAGTTGACAAGTAAAAGCCTCCCTATACTTGGTCCCTTTATTTTAGCTTTCACATACAATTACAATACGTTAATATAATCTGTGAATAAGTGTCCTGAGTGACCAGTTTTTGGTGTTGTTTGTTGTCTGCTCTGAGAGCAGAGGTGACGGCTGTGTGAATCACACACTCATAGTCTGAGTGGATCACAGTGAATCACAGCCACTGTCTGGACATGCTGATCGCACTTCACACCTTCCACAGCTCATATGTCACTCCTGGCCTTCAATTAACGGCCAGCAGGTCTCACAAATAATCAGGAAGATTTACCTATATTTGCAATTCATTTATATTTGTTATCATTTATTGACCCTTATGTAACTTAAATCTGTACGATTCTGTACAAATCAGCACAAGTCATAGTGATTTAGAGTAATTGATGACTGACTATCATTTTTAGGTGAGCTATCCCTTTAACAGCGAAGCCCAGTGAACAATCAAACACTCATCAGGCATCCTGCACACATAAGAAGCTTTCTGTTTTATAAAGCCATCATAATTATAACCTCACCTTAGACTAACCTTAGGCCTCCACCTTTAAAGCCTTAACGTCAACATGATATCAGGGCTGACCCTGGTGACCTTCTGAAGAATCACTCCTGCTTTTATTGAGCATGATTCATCAAGTGTATGTCACTTCTGTTGCTGTAATAGAAATGTTACATACTGTATATTATAATGCTATGATGTCTAAAATCATTTATATGCATTTTAAATGTTTTATTTTAGTTTTTACTTTTGATTATTTGAATTTTACCCAAATATTTCCCATGTTATGTTTAATGGAGAGATTTTTTGACACATTTTTAAACATAATAGTTTTAATAACTGATTTCTAATTTCTAATAACTGATTTCTTTTGTCTTTGCCATGATGACAGTACATACTATTTTACATACTATTTAACTAGGTAAGGTTGGTTAATTAGGCAAGAACTGTGTGTAAGTATAGTGTGTCCACTGTCATATTGGGGTGATATAAAGTCTCTTTTTTTTAATTTCTTGACGTTAAAATAGGATCCAAATCCCTTCCATTTTGAGGCTGACGTGATGTAGAAGTGCGGTTTTCCCACCCACCGAATTGATTGACAGCCGCGTATTAACATGTCTCCGTAGTAACGCGTATAATCACATCAACAAGACAGGATGTGCCCAAAGCAACTGGGATTAAAAGATCTGTTCAGCTCGCTGTGATCATCAATCATCATCAAATGTGATCAGGAATGAGTTTTGCAAGTTTAAAACGTTTTTAAAACAGTGCATGTTTGTAATGAATTACAGAGATTTTACCGTCTTTATCACCACAGTCGCATGTCAGTACAATTATAAAAGAAGACGCTTCAATCCCGGTTTGTGGACGTTAAATCAGGTTTATTTTGTACATTAACATGACGAATATACATACAGCAGTGGATATTACCATGTATCCTTTCACATTTGCTGTGCAAAAACAGTGCAAAGTTAAACGCGTGCGCTGTGTGTGTGTGTGTGTGCGTGAACTTTGTAACGACATTGTGTGTGACTCGTTGCAAAAAGGCTTGAATTAACTCCACAACAAATACATCAAATAATCATTGGGAAAGTTCTTACTGTAGTATTTCTCACAAATGTTATGTGAGATCTGCTTCCTTCATGTCTGTCACGGTGCTGTTTATCTGATGCATTTAAGCATTAAAGACACAGGCAACAAAAACAGTGTTCAGAGCAGAAAATTCTAATATTCTGAAAGGTATAATAAATAATCTGATGGGTGTTTTGAGCTGAAACTTTACAGACACATTCTGGAGACACAAAAGACTTGTCTTAAATCTTGAAAAAGGGGTAAAATAGGTGCCCTTTAAGGGGGCTAATAATATTGATAATATTAGTAATATTAGAATATATAATATAATAAAATAATAATATAATAAAACTTTTAAAAAAAAAGTAAATTAAAACTTTTATTCCAGCCAAAGTCAAAGAAACAAGACTTTCGCCTGAATAAAAAATATTATAATACAAATATAAAACAATATTCAATTCAATTCAATTCAATTCATCTTTATTTCTATAGCGCTTTTACAATGTAGAATGTGTCAAAGCAGCTTCACATAGAAGATTATAGTGAATTGGAATGATGTCCGTTCAGTTTTTAGAGTTTAAATTCAGTTCAGTTCAGTGTGGTTTAAATTTTCACTGCTGAGAGTCCAAACACTGAAGAGCAAATCCATCGATGCGCTTAGTTAACATTATTTAGGGTATCTAACAGCAAAAACCTAAATAAATAAATAAATGCATTCAAAAAAATTAATTAAATTAACAAAATTAAAATAATAATTTAGAGTATTGTGGAACCAATTATTGCATTATATCGGATCTATCCAGAAATTCAATATCAATGCATCGCTTAATTTAAATGTTAGTCTGTCCAATATATATATGGAACATATGTGCACATCATATGGCGCTGTGATATATGAATGCCAAATAATGACAGAATTAGCATTTGTTTGTGGTCCACCAGCCTTATAATCGCCACTTCACATTTCAGAAGCTGTTGCATGTTGTAACCACACATGTAGAGACCCTTCCATTACAATCCCTGCATCCCCCCCTCTCACCCCTCCCCCACTACAGAGATCAGAGCACGAGGTGAGGATGAGGCCGTCGCCGCTGCCTGGTTTCCACGGCAACCCCGCCAAAGCAGCTCCATCAGCTAATTGAAGCAATCACTGGAGAAGCGCGACTGCTGCGCCAGATCAGCTAACCGTACGATCACCTCCCCCCCACCATTCATCAGCAACCCCAGCTAATTCAGCCAGCCGGGGATTCTCTCCACCACGGTGCTTGAGAAGTATTATTACCCTATTTCTATACGTTTTAACTTTTTTTATTTGTAATTATTTGAATTTTACTAAAGGTTGAAGGCAAAATTATTAGCCCTCCTGTGAAACTGTCATTCTTTTTTCAAATATTTCCCATGTTATGCTTAAGGGTTTTTTCTAATTTCTAATAACTGATTTCTTTTGTCTTTGTCATGATGACAGTACATAATACTTGACTTTACTTCAAGATACTAGTATTCAGCTTAAAGTGCAATTTTCAAATCATTGTATAACGATGGTTTGTTCTGTAGACAAAAAAATATTGCTTAAGGGGGCTAATAATATTGACCTTAAAATGTTTATAAAAAAACTAAAAACTGCTTTTATAATAAATTCTAAATAAAACAAATAAGAAATAATATTATAGGAAATACTGTGAAAAATTCCTTGCTCTGGTAAACATCGTTTGGAAAGTATTTGAAAAAAGAAAAAAAAGTAAATGAGTAAATGTCATCTTATATTTATTTGAATGAACTCATTAAGTGTTGATCGTAGAAACATTGCATTATTTGTTTTGTTGAAATTAATTACACATTAAAGTGAAGCAAAAACTGAAACTTTTTCATTTAGATTCATTCAAAAACACTAATTAAATTAAATCAATTACATTTTAAAGCAGTTTCAAGCACTTTATCCAAATTCCAAGAACACCTTTCAAACCCTGAAAACACACGAAACACACACTTTTCCAACACCTGTATGAACCTTGCATATTCACTTCAATAGTGACTTTGTATGACTTCATACGTCATATGAGCCCTAAACATTAATACAATAAAATGATCATATAAAAATATACAATTATTTTAATTTAAATAGTTTGAACGTGGGTTACATGTATAAATGTTCACTCTCCTAAATGTCATTTATTCACACCTTAAACATCTTTCATCTTATATTTATTTGAATGAACTCTTTTTCGTTCAGATTCATTCAAAAACATTAATTAAATTAAATCAATTGCATTTTGAACCAATTTAAATCATCATATGAGCCCTAAACATTAATAAATTAAAATGATCAAATAAAAATATATAGTACATGGAATTACTTTAAATTAAATTGTTTGAATGTGGGTTACATGGCAGTGCATATAATGTTCATGAATACATGACAGATGGCAAAACCTTATGAAAAATTGCACGTGTACTGGCAGCTATGCATTTAATGGTATTATATTCATTAAAACACAAAGCACTGCTATTGGCACTTCCACAGGACAATGACATGAGGAATGTTTTCAGGCGAACCCGCTGGGCAGGTCAATATTTATAATGGATGTCAGAGTGAAAGTGAAAGAAAGATATAAAGATTCAGGTTGAGGTGAGATTCCTTCTAAAGTCCACTGAACACGCTGTGATTTCATTTTCTGTGCTTTATGACCGGTGCACTTGTCAGATTGTGTGATATGACCTCACAGTGAGATCTGGGGTAAAAGCCACACAGCAGACTGACATCAGCGCTCTTATGTCAGATTGTATATGATGCACTGGATGATATCACAGGACTTTGTTCAAGACTGACATCAGCAACCAGTCATTTTTAAATTGTCTTCTGTCTCGTATTATTTAGTATTGTTAGTTTGTATTACAGTGGGGGAAATAAGTATTGAACATGTCACCATTTCTCTCAGAAAACATTTTTCTAAAGGTGCTGTTGACTTGAAATTTTCACAGGATGTTGGTAACAACCAAATAAATCCATATATGCAAAGAAACCAAAACTAATTAGTTTACAAATTAAGTTATGTGTAATAAAATGAAATGACACAGAAAAAAAGTATTGAACACATAAAGAAAGGAAAGTGTAGAAAGGCAGTGAAAGCCTAGACAGCAGCTGAAAAATCTCAGTAGTTCTTCAGCAACCCTCTGCCATTCATCATTGTAAATTAATATTAGCTGCTTCAGTCCAACATCTATATTAGCAGGATGATGAAGATGAAACCAGGGTGGACATTTCAGCAAGACAATGATCCGAAACACAGCCAAGGAAACTCTCAAAAGCTTTCAGAGAAAGACAATCAAGCTGTAGAATGGCTCAGCCAATCACCTGACTCAAATCCAATAGAAAATACAAATTAAAGATCAGATTTGATAGACGAGACCCACAGAACCATCAAGATTTTTACACCCTGTTGAAGTCAGAAAAAAATATAATAATAATAATAATAATCACACCAGAACAATGCATGTGACTTAAGCTGCCATCAACAAAAAGCCTTTTATATAAAGTATTAAATTCAGTAGTTCAGTACTTTCTCCTTGTGTCATTTCATTGTTTTTACACAACTCATTTTTCATATATATATATTTTTAATGTTTGTATTGTTTGGGTTTTTACCAAAATCTGCTTCAATTCCATGTCAACAGCTGCTTTAGAAATATTATTCCCAGGAAAAAACATGACATGTTTAATAATTATTTCTCCTAATGTGTATTGTTCTTTACTCTCGCATGATAGCGCAGTCTAAAATTTTATTTCTAAGTTGTCATTTAAAGGAACACTCCAAAATAGGCTCATTTTACAATTCCCCTTAAAGTTAAACAAAATAGTTAAGTTTCACCATTTTTTTAATCCATTCAGCCGATCTCCGGATCTGGCAGGAAGACTTTTAGCTTAGCTTAGCACAGATCTTTGAATCAGATTAGCATTAGCATCTCGCTCAAAAATGACCAAAATGTTTTGATGATTTTTCCTATTTACAACTTGAATGTTCTGTAGTTACATTGTGTAAAATAAAACAAGACGTAAAATAACAAGTGTCTTTTCTGGCAGATATGGCTAGGAACTATACTCGCATTCCTGCATAATAATCAAGTATGGCAGCAGCAGGCGCAATATTACGCAGTGGCTGACAATCGGCAAACCTCTGGGTATTCTGGTTCAAAAATACAAATGGTTCAGGATCTGCAACCAAGTAAATATGTTCTGAATCGTCTCACAAATGTCTCCATGGTTGCAAGACAGGCTCCCAGTGCAAGCAGGTGGTCACATTGGTTATATTGACGAAATTTAGATGATTTTTAGGCTCTGCGTTATATCATTGATTATTAGACCAGAATGAGAGTATATTTCCTAGTAATATTGCAGCTAACAATTTTAATAAACTATATATATATATATATATATATATAT
>CAIGQV010017835.1:24177160-24212454 GCA_903798115.1 Danio jaintianensis
TATATATATATATATGTATATATGTATGTATGTATGTATGTATGTATGTATGTATGATTTACGCTCGTGACTTTGAGAGAACCTTTAGAGAACGTTAGCCAAAGTTAAGAGAACATAACTAATATTAGCCTAGAAAATAGCAACTTTTCATTTTCCATCAGTCTTAGTACATGATGTAACTACAGAAGAGTCAAGATTTGAATAGGAAAATTATCGAAACTTTATTTTTGGAGTGAGATGCTAACGGTCTAATCCGATTCAATGATCTACGCTAAGCTAAGCTAAGAGTGCTACCTGGACCTGGAGAACGACTGAATGGATTAAAAAACGGATACAATTCAACTAGTTAACTCTAGGGGAGTTGTAAAATTAGCCTATTTTCAACAAAAAAAAAAAAAAAAGTGGAGTGTTCCTTTAATTATCCTGGTGTTTTTCTAATGCTAAATACCAATTTTTACCTCAAAAAGAGGGAAAAAACAAACACACACACACACACATACATACATACATACACACATACGTATCCAAATAATAGTAATAATAGAGCTTCATGAATGCACAGAGCTTGGGATACACGGTGCGCCACATGGGAGCACTTTTTGATGGTTCTGCATTGTTTTTTAAACGAGTGCACTAGTTCACAGGCTTACAGAATAGAGGCACAGAGAGAAAGTGAAGGCGAATGTTTACAGTACTGCACGTTCACATGACAAGATGCAGAGGAACAGACAGCTTGTGGGAGGGTTATTAAAGGGTTTGATCTGCATCTGCATGCTTATTACTGCGTACAGCTTCTAGCATGTGGTTTCTGGTGTGTACACATGCATGCTAAATGCATTGGGAGGGTAATTACGGCGAGCGTGTGCAAGTCAGCAGGAGGCCGGTGATTCTGCTGCTCTGTAAATACGCTTGCTTACGTGCCATTTTCAGAGGCGCCTGCTTTCATGCCAAAGTGCTTCTGAGATAAATGCTCCATACCACACTGATTTTTCTTCCAAGGAAACCACAAAACAAGCTTATAGCAGGCAGAAGAGCATATTGAAAAAAAAGAGATATTGTATTCCAAGTTCCAAATGCATAATATTTTTTATATCTACATATATTTCTATATCTACATTTTAAGTCAAAATTATTAGCCCTACTGTTATTTTTTTCCCAAATATTTCCCAAATGTTGTATCACAGAGCAAGGAATTTTTCACAGTATTTCCTATAATATTTGTTCTTCTGGAGAAAATCTTATTTGTTTTATTTTTGGCTAGAATAAAAGCAGTTTAAATTTTTTTTTCTCTTAATCTCTTAATCCTCTACACTGTAAAACCTAACAGTGAGAATCACTAAATGAAATAAGTTAGTTTAACTTATATATATATTTTTAAACGTTAACTTGACTTAATGAAAAAGAGTTATGGTAACTCATAAACTGATTATATAGCAGAACTCAAATCGAATGAGTTATGAATGAATTAATTGTATTTTGTTTGTGTTAACTCTAATGCTAGAAGCAATACCAAACCATTTGAGTAGCTATATAGTTGTTTGGGCATAATTTAAGTTAGTTGAACTAATAGACCATTTTGAGGGATGTAAACAATAACAATGGTCCTGACGTATTTCCTGTTTTACATTTTAAATTTCCATAGCTTCTGAGAGTCCAAAAAGTTCCACATATTGATAAATAATGTTACGATAGCTGTTATAACAACAAAATGTGATTGAATCGCCTCTTGTTACAGATATGAAATAGTTTGACAACAAGCAGGAAATGTTCATGGGCCAATGACGTCATTACATTGAAATGGTCTATAGCGATTTGATAACTGAACTTAAAATGTTTAAGTTACTAAGACTCTAAATGTTTGACGATATGAACAAAAATTATACTGTATTTGTATATGTGACTCAATATGTTTACAGTTTTACAGTACTCAAACCATTTTGTTTCAAAACTTAAATGGTTTGCCGCAATCATTTGAGTAAACTTAACAGGTTTTAATGTATTGTCTACAGAACACTGTTATACAATGATTTGCCTGATTACCCCAACTTGCCTAATTACTCTAGTTAAGCCTTTAAATTGCACTTTAAGCTGAATATTAGTATCTTGAAAAATATCTCGTAAAATATTATATACTGTCATCATGGCAAAGATAAAAGTCAGTTATTAGAAATTAGTTATAATTTGTAACTAATATGTTTAGAAATGTGTTTAAAAAAATCTATCCGTTAAGCAGAAATTGGGGAAAAAAATATAGAGGGGGGCTAATAATTCTGACTTCAACTGCACATATATATTTATAGATACAATTTCATATTGAACAATATTTTATTATATATTTTTACTGGTATAATCCTATAGAAAAGCTTTTACTACAATATCATCTCTTCGGCTCAACAAGGCTGTATTTATCTGACAAAAATATAACAAAAACATTAACAATGTGCAATATGATTTAAAAGAACTTTCTAATATTTCGATACACTCATACATTATTTACTGTATGCTTTTACAAGTAAATGCCACCAAAAATTGGCAATATCATTATTTTTAGTAAAATCTATTGACATTATTTTTCCAGGAACGAGCAGGTGCAGCCATTGGAACTTTATTGACTCAAGACTTCCGGTCTCATTCACTTCCATTGATTTTTAGCTGTAAAAAAACAGGTTTGTTATACTGCTTGATGTTGCAATTCTGTTTGATGTTGATATTTTTATGTATCGTCATAAACGCAATTGTTTGTAGAGCAATTAGTTTGATCGTTTACTGCTGTTTATTATTCCTAGTCATTTCCCAATAGGCAAATGAATCAGAAGTTCTAAAACAATCGCAGAAAAGAGCACACTTCCACATTGCAGAATAAAGCCAATAAATCTATATATTTATATAAAAATAAAAAATAAAGCAGCTTCGAGCATTATAAAAAAAACCTTTAAAAGTAACAAATAATATAATATATAATAAAATAATATAATATAATAAAATAATAAAAAATATATACAGATAAAGAAAAAATTATAAGCACTCCTGTGTGCACTTCGTTTTCAAATATTTATAATAATATAATATATATATTTTTTGACTGTCTACAGAACAAACCACTGTTATACAATGACTTGCCTGATTACACTAACTTGCCTACACTGTAAAACCCAACAGTCAACTTTATCAAATGAAATGAGTGTAGTTAACTCAAAATTTACTGAAAGTTAATTCTACACATTTGAAAAGAGTTTTGAACTTTAAGCTGATTACTAGCATCTTAAAAAATATCTAATAAAATATTATGTACTGTCATCATGGCAAAGATAAAAGAAATCACTTATTAGAAAATTAGTTAACACTATTATGTTTAGAAATGTGTTGAAAAAAAATCTTTGTCTTAAACAGAAAAAATATACAGGGGGGCTAATAATTCTGACTTCAACTGTATATATATTGCATCAATCAAAACGTCTATAATTAACCCTAAGATACTGTCTTCTGTCTGTCCTGTATGTACAACTGTAAAGCCTCTTTTATATATTGTAGCATGGCAGGTTTTTTTTTCTCCAGCCCTGCAGGTGATTAGCCAAAAGAACCGGCCAGTGCTGTTGTTATCAAGCTCCTGCACATGTGGACAAAACCCATCAGAGAAAGCAGTGGAGCGCCAGTCATCTTATCACAAACACAAGCGCCGCTGCCAGAGCCTGTTTCTTCCCATTTCACACCAGACCCACAGCGGTCAGGTTAAAACGGATACGACTGAAGCATCTCGGGCTCTTGACACCTCTCTTAAAGTCTGAGATTACAGGGCCAGGGACTTAGACATCAGCCTTCAGAAGAGACTGACAATCAGGCCCTGACACACAGTACATGTTCTGCTTGACATAATAATCTCGCCGCACGTCTTCACATGACATTACAGCTATTGTGATTTATTAATCCATAGTAAATCCTTATTAATCCTTAATCCGAGTTTAAAACACCCCCCAATCCAAGGTTCCCAACGGCCCACTGCTTCTGTCAACAAATCCTTTTATTTAAGGTTAGAAACTGCAAGTTATTTTCATGCACCTGTCAATTTTATGGTGTTAGGCTTTTGGGGATTTTATCGTGGTTTTTTTTGTCTAATGTAAAGAAAATATTCAATATGTTCAATAAGTCAATATTTCAGTGCAGAAATATTTATTTTGATGGTTGTTTAAAAGAGAAACCCCAAAAACCCTTCTTCAAATACCTTTGACTACAGGGTTCATACACATTTTTACTACTAAAATTCAATTACTTTTTTTGACTTTTCCAGGACTAGTAAATTAAAATGACCTAATGTTTTATGTAACGTCTACATATACATTGCCTGACAAAAGTCTTGTCATCTATCCAAGTTTTAGGAACAACAAATAATAACGACTTCTAGTTGATCATTTGGTATCAGAAGTGCCTTATATGAAAGGCAAAGGCCTATAGATTACGTTTATTTTACCAAAATAAAATATGATCATGCCTTGATTTTTAATTATTTAATTAGGACAGTAAGGTCTGACTTTGCTTAGACAAAAGTCTTTTCACAGAAATAATGTACAGTATAGAATATAAAGTCATGGGGCAGTGGAAAAAGAATTAATATTGTGTATGACTCCCATGAGCTTGGAGGACTGCATACATACATCTCTGCAATGACTCAAATAATTTATTAATAAAGTCAACTGGAATGGCAAAGAAAGTGTTCTTGCAGGACTTCCAGAGTTCATAAAGATTCTTTGGATTCATCTTCAATGCCTCCTCCTTCATCTTACCCCAGACATGCTCAATAATGTTCATGTCTGGTGACTGGGCTGGCCAATCCTGGAGCAGCTTGACCTTATTTGCTTTCAGGAACTTTGATGTGGAGGCTGAAGTAGGAGAAGGAGTGCTATCCTGTTGAAGAACTTGCCCTCTCCTGTGGTTTGTAATGTAATGGGCAGCACAAATGTCTTGATACCTCAGGCTGTTGATGTTGCCATTCACTCTGCAGATCTCTCACACACCCCCATACTGAATGTAACCCCAAACCATGATTTTTCCTTCACTAAACTTGACTGATTTCAGTGAGAATCTTGGGTCCATGCGGGTTCCAATAGGTCTTCTGCAGTATTTGTGATGATTGGGATGCAGTTCAACAGATGATTCATCTGAAAAATCTACCTACTGCCACTTTTACAAATGATCAACTAGAAGTCAAGTTATTATTTATTGCTTTTACAACTAGGATTGACAGCAAGACTTGTGTCAGCTAGTGTATGTGGTAGATAATAAGAAAAACAATCCACGTTCAAATTTATTACAGCATATCTTAAAACGCGCAACAATCTATTTAGTTTACATTTATTTTTATATCTATGTAAAATGTATTTAGATATATACACAGCACTAATAATGTGAGAGCATGTTTTTTGGCCAAGGACAGAAAAGAAGTAAAGACGACTAACTTATCAAATATACAGATATTTGTTAAACTAATTTCCATGATTTTTCCAAAACATTGTGGGTTTTTCCTGGAAAATGCCATGTCAAAATTCTATGACTTTTCCAGGTTTGCCATGACCATATGAACCCTGTATGTATTTTTTTTTTAAATACTTCATCCAATGTTTCACTTTTTTTCCCTGGAAGAAATGTATGCATATTAACATATATTTAAAGAAATAATGTCTCATTTATTTAACATGACCCATTTAAGAAAACCTAAAATAATAATAAGTACTAAAATAAGATGCAATTTATTATTGTAATTAATAAACTAGGAAACTATGGTTATTATTATTATTATTATTATTATTATTATTATTAGCTACAGTGTCTTGTGTTATAGTTACAGGCCCAATCAAGATTTACAGTTTCACATTTACAGTTCTGGGAAAATCTGCATAATGGATTTTAATAGTAAATTGTGTTTATAGATCTGAGAGGACACTTATAATTTATTCATTCATTCATTTTCTTTTCGGCTTAGTCCCTTTATTAATCTGGGGTCGCCACAGCAGAATGAACCGCCAACTTATCCAGCATATGTTTTACACAGCGGATGCCCTTCCAGCTGCAACCCATCAATGGGAAACATCCATACACACTCATACACTATGGACAATTTAGCCTACCCAATTCACCTATACCGCATGTCTTTGGACTTGTGGGGGAAACCGAAGCACCCGGAGGAAACCCACGCGAACACAGGGAGAACATGCAAACTCCACACAGAAACTCCAACTGACCCAGCCGAGGCTCAAACCAGCGACCTTCTTGCTGTGAGGCGAACGTGCTACCCACTGCGCCACCGTGCAGCCGACACTTATAATGTTAGTTAAAATTACCAGAAATATTTGATTACTGAAAGCACAAAAGGAAAGGTTGCATTCAATTTTTGAGGTAATACATAGAGAGCTGAGCAGACTGATGTGTTGTGCCGGTCTATGCTAAATACTGCATTCATATACATCATTTTTCAGTTTGCGGAAGATACAGACTTCCTAAGCTTCAAGTTGTTCATTAATTCAAGCAGAACTAAACTAGACAAGTCACGTCATAAAAAGGAGTTAAAGTCAATATAAATACACTTTTTATAGACTTTAAAATGTCATAAAATATGCACAAAAACTGATATTAGTTAATGTGATGATTAATATACACTTCATACAATTGATAAAACTAGAAAACATTTAGGATTTATTTTTCTGTAGCAGTATAAAAAGTATTTATTGTCCATTTTAAACAATGTATCAATGAATAAATAAAATATGTAAATCCAGCTTCCCTCAAATATTTGAATGGTGATGTATAAATAAATTGATAAGTTAAGTAATGCTAAATTTTTATACTTAAATACTGTATGTAAACACTAAGAAAAAGTTTTAGTTTATATTTTATTTTATTATACATATACCAATAACACGACAAAGTTACATTTAAACATGTAAATGTGGTAAGAACAATCTGCTGAAGTACTAAATGAGCATCAGAATGGAGAAGAAAGGTGATTTCAGTCAGGAAAATAACCTGGTTTGAACTGATAGAAAGATAACAGTAGCTCAAATAATCACTTGTTACACCAGAGTTTTTTTGCATGTAAACCTTGAAGCAGATGAGCTACAACAGCAGCAGAATAATACCAGTGACACTCCTGATAGTGAAGAATAGCAAACTGAGGCTATAATTCACACGTGTTTACCAAAGCTGGACAACACAATACTGGAAAAAATGTTGCCTGGTCTGATGGGTCTCAATTTCAGCTGCAACATTCAGATAGAAGGCTCAGAATTTGGCATAAACAACATGTTGATCCTTCCTTATGGGACTTACTGGTTTATGCTGAAGTGTACGTCTACATTTGCAACAGCAAAGGTTTTAATGAGGGGAAAATCTAATTGATACTAATTTTAATAATCCAAAGAATTCTGAAGAATATTTCCACAATAAAAAAAAGTGCAATAGAAATTGTAAATTCATGTTAAAAGTTCTCCGTGAAACCATATATAGGTGAAGACAAAATGAGTAGCCCTCCAATTTGATTTCTTTTTCAATTATTTCCCAATTGCTGTTTAATAGAGCAACGACAATTGCACAGTAATTCCATAAAGTTTTTTTTTCTTCTATCTAATTTCTTTTAGTTTGGCTTGGGACTAAATTACAAAGAATTAGAAGATTTTTATAAAAATGTGTGTTTTGCTGGATAGATATAATTACGTGGGATTAAAAAAATTAAATACTGTCAAGAGTTTTGTTTTGTTTTTTTAGATTCATGATTGCTTGCATGGGGATTGGTCTGCATCAGTGATATTCATTGGTAATTGTTTTCTTAAATATGCTGTGATTATATGTCTGTATATGCCTAAAGAATGTCAGGAGACAGAAATGTTAAAACTTTGTTTTATTAAAACAAATAGTTTTTGTTTTGTTTTTTTTGCTTGGTTGTGTTTTTTTCCATGTACATATTATTATGTGCTGAGTTTGAACTGATTAAAAGTTTGGCTGAAATAAATGAATACAATCTTTTAAAAATATTTTTTAAAGTCAATATTATTAGCCCCTTAATAAATAAATAAACAAATAAATAAATGTTTTTAAATAGTTACAGAAGAAAACACTGTTGTACATTAACCCATCTCTGCTAGTTAACCTAATAACCTACATAATAATAATAATAATAATATTAATAATAACAACAACAACAATAATAATAGTATCTTGAAAAATAACTAGTAGAATATTATGTACTGTCATCATGGCAAAGACAAAAGAAATGAGTTATTAAAAGTAAATTATTAGAACTATGCTGTTTAAACGTGTAAAAATATTCTTCGTTAGCACTTGGGAAATATAAAAAAAATAATAATAAAAGAAAATGAATTGCCTTCAACTGTATACCAATAATGCACCACTAATAATTACAGGATTACTGTAGTTCCAATTTGTCTATAGCTCTTCCCCTGCCATTCTTTGCAGTGATGCGAATTATAAATAAATGAGAAATCGGTGTGACTGCCAGAGCGGGAACACACATAAAGCCGAGGTTTATGAGCAAGGTGAAATGCGACACGAAGCCATGACATTCTCCTCGCAGAAACTCCCCATCTGCTCAATAATTCACGCTGCGTCTGCCCAATCAGCCTCCCACAAGCCCTCAGTGCCAGACGCAGTGACAGACACCCCAACAGAAGCGCTTCCACACCGTGACTGATATATACGGGAAGCGTAGGACGGGTCAAAGGCCATCACTCTGGGCTTCTCCATGACGTACAGTCAGTCCCTGCATACACTGCTACCTCTCAGCTCTATATATAGATGTGTTCTGGTTCTGTCCACCTGCCAGCATGGCTAAAAATAGCGGCCTGCTCATTTTTCCTCCGCTCCGGCTGATCAGCTTTCAGAGCGCAACAGGAGGAGGTGGAGATGGCAGGGTGGAGCGACAGATACTGATATCCTTGTACTTTTACATGGCTTTCACACATGTGCTGCTGCGACAAGGCTTATGTGGATCACACCATTAAGCATGATGGCCTCCCTTGGGCTTTTTACTGTAAATCACATTTTAGACAATTCAGATCTTGTTCATTGTAAGTCACTGTGTGAACAGCTGTCATGTGGAAGGTGTGGTGCTATCGTTTTACTTTTAACAAGGGCAAAATATAGGGTTGTTCCGATAACGATACTAGTATTGGAAATACTTTTTTCCGACACTAGTATCCATATTGGAACTAGGCATGGGACGATAACCATTTTCAAGGTATACCACGGTTTGGAAAAGTCAAGGTTTTAAAACCACCAAAATTTTCTGTAATACCGTTCCAAAGGTATGTGTAAGATTTTTTTTTTACTTTTTTTGTTTTTGTTTTTTAGGACAACAGTATCTCCAGCAGAAAAGATATCCAAAGTTGTCATTTTAAATTGTAAAGAAATCTGTGTTTTTGAAACAAATGAAGACAGCAGAAGTCAATGATTCATTTGAATTATTTAACCTGACATGTTTACTGTTCCAAAATATTTTAAATGTTTCTCAAAATAAAATATATTGTGTTTAAAGGGGAAAAAAGTTTTTTGTTTTTTACCCAGATATTTAAAAAGAACATATTTTAGAGCAGTAATCACAATACCAGAAAACCGTGATATTTTTATCTAAGGTTATCATATACCGTCAGAAATCTTACACCGGCCCATGCCTAATCGGAACAACCCTAAATTTGATCCAATACCATCTTTTTAGATGAGACATATGCCCACTAGCTTTGCTTAACGCTGCAGGCAAACACATACAGTTGAAGTCAAAATTATTAGCCCTCAAGTGAATTTTTTTCTTTTTTAAATATTTCCCAAATGATGTTTAACAGAGCAAGAGATTTTTCACAGTATTTCCTATAATATTTTTTCTTCTGGAGAAAGTCTTATTTGATTTATTTCGGCTAGAATAATAGCAGTTTAAAAAAAAAAAAAAAAAAACATTTTAAATGGTCAATATTATTAGCCCCCTTAAGCGATATATATTTTTTTCGATTGTCTACAGAACAAACCATCGTTATACAATGACTTGCCTAATTATCATAACTTGCCTAATTAACCTAGTTAAGCCTTTAAATTGTACTTTAAGCTGAATACTAGTATCCTGAAAAATATTTAGTAAAATATTAATGTACTGTCATCATGTCAAAGATAAAAGAAATCAGTTATTAGAAATTGGTTATTAAAACTATTATGTTTAAAAATGTGTTGGAAAAAAAATCTTTTATGGGTAATAATTCTGACTTGAACTGTATATTGTTAAGTTATATTTTTTTTTGTTTTCTATTACTTAAAAAAAAAAAGTAATAGAGTACTTTAAGTATTTTATTTTACTACATAGTGGTTGCACTTTAAAATACTATTTTAAAATGAGATGTTTGAAACCATAAAGGTCTATTGAGATGGAGTATAAGGATCGGTTTCATTTTTAAAAACGTAAAGCTGAAGTGCCTTTTTATTTAGTTTCAAAGAGGTTATTTTTCTATATTATTCATATTCATTTTTTATATTTATTTTTTGCACTCGAACTAGATTTTCTTTCAGTTCATGGTGTTTGATTTTGTGTCTGAACTTGTTTCAGTAAAGTACAGTAAATAATATTACTGTTAAATGTCTGATTATAAAAATGTCAGATCATAAAATAGTTTACTGTATGAATTTGTTCATGTTTTATTAACGGATAAGTCTGAAGCACACCGTAAATTTATTCTGTCAATTTATACAGGGCTAGTAGTATACTCAACTATTATATAGGTATTGGTTCAGCACTCTGTATCGGCTGATACCCTGAGCTCAACTATCAGAATCGGTATCGGAAAGGGAAAAAGTGTATCGGAACATCCCTAGCAAAATATACGAAAAAAATTTGCATTATTGCGACAATAGGCTTGGCGATTAAAGGCAATTTGAATGTGCATTATGTCAGTAAAGCTGGTTCTTGTCAAAGACTGTAGAATACACAAGACGTCATTCACATACAGTAGTCAACATTTGAAGTGGATCAAAAAAAGTTCATCCTAAGACGAGAATAGGTGTTGTTCAGTAGTTTAAACACAACTTTGATGAAAGGTTTTGATCCACTTCAGATGTTGACTACTGCAATTTTGATTGGGAAAAGTGTAACCGTCAATATGGCCGCTCTAGCAAACAAAGTCTTGCCTTCTAGTACAAAAGCCAATCATCGATCTCTATAGACTGACAATTCTCTGGAGGAGGGGCTTAGTCCAGATGTGTGTTCTTTATGACAGTTTTATTGTTATGAACCCTCTAGGGTTTGTAAACATGCTGGAATGTCAGCGAATGCCTCACAGGCATGAGAAATATATCAACATAAAGTTTGAAATATATACTTTTAAACTAACCAAATACACTAGAAAAAAAATATGTTCTCTGGTTTTGTAATCTGTATTAAACGAAAACAAGGTACAGTCGGTCCTGTGCCTTCGCCATTCAAACACAAATCACCTGATGGAAACCGCTTGAACACCCACAAACAAAAAGTAAACAAAAAGTTTGCTTTCATTTTGGGAAAAGATTTGATTTCAAGACAAAGCTGAATTATATGTAACACATAAGTTATTGATTCTTACAATAGATACATAGTTTGACAGGAAGATGTCTGATCGCATGCTCTAGAAATGGCCATCAATGAGGTTGGCTCGTGATCTTGTTCTGTTAGTGTGTATGCGCAATAGCTTGGGCAACCTAAAAAACGGCCACAGATTTTCAAGTGATTCGAAATGTTTAGAAACTAAATTTAAGAGACAGTTGTTGTTAAATTTTATTGGTGATTTCAAATATAACATTTAATCGTAAGCTTGGCAAACAGTTTTAAAGAATTTGATGTTTCCCCATTCAAACAGAACGCCTGAGCATACTACCCAAGAGGTGTTTCAAAGATGGCCGCAAAGTGAAATGACTTGCTTTAAAAGGACTTTGTTCTAGTATAGTCCGTTCTATCAGACGGAGCAACATTTACTAAACAGAGCTATAGTGCAAATGATGAGCCATGCAAAACTGTCTAAAATCAAAATCGTTTTAGCCAATTCCCGGTGAAACACAGCTGTGTGTACTACATGCTGCATGTGAAATTTCCACATAAGGTTTTTACGCAAAACTCACTTCATAACTTCAGTCGAGTGTTTAAAATAAATCCTTCTGTAAAATGTTTCTGTAGTCATGTGATTATTAGTCACGCTGAATCAATCAAAGCAGTTAAAACACACATCCTTGCTTGTTTCTTTCTTTTTCTTTCTTTCCTTCCGTTTATTTGACAAAAAATAAGTGAATATACTTAATTTGTCAAAGATACACAATAAAGCTTTAAAAACAAAACTTATTTCCTTTGTGGTCCTTCCGTGTCAAGATGAATGATCATGTTTTGTGTGTTATTTGCAAAAGTTGCTTATCCAACTTTGACCAATCTTAGAGATTTTGTAAGCCCCCCGAGACCATGTAAGACAGTTATTTCCAAGATTCAGATGCAGTGCTTGAGTCTTTAAATAAATATTCATGACTACCGAAGATGAATATTCATTAAAACAGGTCAAAAGTCATTGGAAATATATGAATATGCATTCCAGGCAATTACAGCAAAATGAAAGATTATCTTAAGATCTATAACAAGCCTAGATTTAACTGCTTCATTTTTTTTTTGGTTTACTTTTCCAACTAAAACTTCTAAATGAAAAGACAAATAATTTTATGGTATTTATGATATTTTATGATGAGTAAAAATTTTGGTCACTATGTTGATAAAAATAATAATATTAATAATACAAATATATTCAATAAAAAATATTATATCAATAATACAAATACTATATTCAATAATAATTATAATAATGATAATAATAATAACAAAATATATTCAATAAAAATAACAACAACAATTAAGCAAATAATGTATTCAATACAAAATAATAATAATAATAATATATTCAATAAAACAACAACAATAACAATAAAGCAAATACTGTATTCAATAATAATAATAATAATAATATATTCAATAAAATAGCAACAATAACAATAAAGCAAATACTGTATTTAATAATAATAATAATACTAATAATAATAATAATAATATTATATTAAATAAAAATAACAACACAAAAATCCGGTATTCAATAATAATAATAATAATAATAATAATAATAATATATTCAATAAAAATAACAATAACAATAACACAAATACTGTATTCAATAATAATAATAATAATAATAATAATAATAATAATAATATTATTATATTCAATAAAAATAACAACACAAAAATCCGGTATTCAATAATAATAATAATAATAATAATAATAATAATATATTCAATAAAAATAACAACAATAACAATAACACAAATACTGTATTCAATAATAATAATAATAATAATAATAATAATAATAATAATAATAATAATAATAATAATAATACAAGACTTAATTCCACCAAATGTATCAGTGACAAACTTGTTTCCTCGTCCAGCCGCTCTCATTTTGCTTGTCTATATGGAAGTGTTGCATAAGCAGGTGACAGAGGCTGAAGAAAAATCACAGAACATTCCTGTCCCAAAGGAGGTACATTTCCGTCTTCCTGATCTCAGTGTTCGCTCCTTTGCTCGTAAGCAAAAATGGGAAGTCAACAGAAGCGCTTCATTTAAAACAGGAAAAAATGCCTATAAAAGATGTCATGACATTGGCACCGCACAGCAAACGACTGCTGACCATGAAAAAAAACACACAGCTAAAAATACACACGTGTTAAAAATATGCCCGGAGTTTACCGTAAACGCAAAGCTGCACTTTCCACATAAGACATCAGGATCTGACGGATAAAAGAAATACTGCCCTCAATGAAACGTCTCTCTTTCTTCTATTGACTCTTGGAATAACATTTCAGATGCTGTTTTTAAGATTACTTTTCCTAAGCTCTGTAATTACTAAAGCCTTCTCTTTCTTTCGGGAAAAGGCTAAACCTGTATTTTTGGTCATAAAAAATAGCATACAGTAAATAAATATAAAAATAAACAATAAATATAGACTACTAGCTAAGTAGAGACAATTCACTGAACTGATCTGATTAGAATTGCTTGATGTTGGGTATTTAACTGTGGAGGCTCATTTATTAGATTGTTTATATTTAAACATTTGACATTTTAGCTTAGATTGCATTTTAGCTTTACATTTAGCTTAGTTTACTTTCATACTTTAATAACAGTGTGAAATATAATTATTTAGCAGATCTCAAAATTAAAATAGATCTGTTTTGATGCCTAATTTCACATATTTAGACCCACTGTTTTTACTCTAGTGTTTTCATATTTTTTAATTAATGTATCAATATAATACACTCATTCATTAATTTTCCTTCGGCTTAGTCCCTTATTTATCAAGGGTCACCACAGCAGAATGAACCGCCAACTATTCTGGCATATGTTTTACACCGCAACCCAGTACTGGGAAACACCCATACACTCTCACATTCACACACACACTCATACACTACGGCCAATTTAGTTTATTCAATTCACCTATAGCACATGTCTTTGGACTGTGGGGGAAACCGGAGCACCCGGAGGAAACCCACGCCAACACAGGGAGAACATGCAAACTCCACACAGAAATGCATTTTTGACTCGAACCAGCGACCTTCTTGCTGTGAGGTGACAGTGCTAACCAGTGAGCCACCGTGCCGCCCCAATTTAATACAGTCCCCATGAAATCAAAATGTACAATGTTCACCTTCAGACTAGTACTATGTGTATTAGAAAAATAAACAATTATTCCATGCAAGTTAATCCACTGAAAAAAAAACCTGATTGTTTTGGTAATCTTTAATAAAAATACATAAAACCCCACGCCCCTGCTCAAAATTCCATTCGTTTGAGATCCAGATCCTGAGAGCAGTGACATCCAGTTCATACCGACTTTACAATTGATGCATTTTGTAACATTAAAACGCAAACAAATAAACAAACATAAATATTAGTAGTTTAAGATTTAAAAAAACATATAAACCTGCCTATATGAATTAAATTAATGAATGTATTTGTGGTTGTTTTACGTTTGAGAGTTAAGTAAATAAATAGACGACTAGTCAACTGTCTGGACACATTTGCTTATGACTGAAATGAGCGTATTTTGATTCATTGTAAATTTGTTTCATCATCCCAAATTATTATTATTTTTTTAATAAAAAGCCTAGATTTAACTGCTTATTTTTATGTTTACTTTTCCAACTTAAACTGCTAAATTAAAAGAAACATGTTTTATGATATTTTTTGACGAGTACCATATTTGGTCATTACGTAAAGTAAACTATTATATTAAACAAAAAAAAGTTAGTTATACTTTTTTTACCTAGTAGTATAATATAATAATAATAATAATAATAATAATAATATATTTAATTAAAAATATAATAATAAAACAAATACTATATTCAATAATAATAATAATAATAATAATAATAATAAAACAAATACTATATTAAATTGAAAATATATAATAACAACAATAAAACAAACAATAATAATAAAATAATAATAATAAAATATTCAATAAAAATAACAACAACAAAACAAATACTGTATTCATTAATAATAGTAATAAAATAATAATATATTCAATAAAAAATATAATAACAATAAAACAAATACTATATTTAATAATAAAATAATAATGTAGCAATAATAAAAAACAAATACTATATTCAATTAAAATATATAACAATAAAACAAAATAATAATAATAATAATAATAAATAATAACAACAATAAAATTAATACTATATTCAATAATAATAATAATAATAATAATAATAATAATACTAATATATTCAATAAAAATAACAGCAAAACAGTAACAACAGCAAAACAAATACTGTATTCAATAAAAAAAATAATAATAATACTATATTCAATAAAAAATATAATAACAATAAAACAAATACTATATTCAATTAAAATATATAATAACAATAATAAAACAAATAATATTATTATTAATAATAATAGTAATAATTAATAATAATAATATATTCAATTAAATCAGCTGAGTGTCCATCTGTCTGACTGACAGAATATATTTTATAATCTGAAACCAGACCCCATTTATGGTCTCATTACATTGAAAATTCTGCATCAGTGTAATACTGCAGAGCTGCAGTGAGCTCTGAAAGACAGCACCTGCTGCAGGCTAATCTAATCTCAGCCAGTCGAGTTCACATAAGCCTGTTTGCTAATACTTCACAGCTAATACATACAAAACGATGCTTTTTAAGACCTACTTGTGACCACACAAATCATTTGAATCATTTATCAAAACTGAAGACAATGTGATGCCTCAGCAGGCTCAGGGGTCGTTCGACATGGGTAGAGGTTACTTTGCGTGTCACTAAAACACATTAAACATACTTGATGGACAGGAAGAGGTGCATTATGGATCGTCTGGCATTCAGATGAATAAACCAGTAGCAGAAAGCACTGGTTACATTAAGATGTGTTTGGGACACACAGCACTTTTAATACAGCATGGGACAGAAATCAATATCGCTGCTTCCTGGAGCAATTCACTGGATAAGAGAAATTTGATGCTTCCGTTTACTGCCTTCCCTGAGGCTTTAACATACAAATCACACGCAGCTTGGATGTAGTGCGATTAAAGTAGATTATAGCGAGATATAGTATCCGAATAAAGATGCAAAAAAAAAAAAAAAAAAAAAAAAAAGGTAAAGCAAAGAATAACATGGATAAAATGTCTGATTTTCAGTGGTAGAAAAACTAAAAATGCTACAGTAAAAATGCATAACCAGTTTAACAGAAAGTTTCCTTAATAATGACGGTAAATTACCATAAATTCACTACACTTCCCTTGTTATATGCTTGTTTGTTGACATTACTATGGTTCTTTTCAGGTTTTTTCTCTTGCGTTATCCACATTAGAGTTCTAATGTTGATAAATAATGTTTATTGCATTACTTTTATTTGTGTTACCATGATGGTGTTTAGTAGTTGTGTGATGGACACAATGTTTTCTGCTTGTGGGAAAAGTTGTTTATGATGGGAATGGGCCTTATGCACAGCTAGTGTTTTTCATCCAATGATGAACTTCCGGTGAAAGCTTTATGTGACTATTTTCAATTTCATAAGGTTCCTTTTAAGCATCGATGTTGTAATGTAATTCAAATATATTCAGTTAAATAGACTTAAGCATCCATTTAGTTGTTAAAGCGTAAAAAGAGATGAAAGACAGTTTAAACGCAGGCGCGTCCTTAGCGGCAGGCTAACGCAGAAATTCCATTGAAAATACTGGGGTAAAATTAATTTCCATATTTTAAAGAAATAGTGCAGAAATTTTTTATTTAATGCAGTGCTTCTTGTTTGGTCTGATACCCACTTTATATCATATCTCAGCCAGGCAGTGAAGATCGCTGTTTTTTAAAGAAATCTAAAAATTACCCCAAGAGCGCAGCAACAACTCATCAAAGAGGTACAAAAAAAAGACCCCACAACAGCATCCAAAGAACTGCAGGCCTCCCTTGCCTCAGTTAAGGTGAGAGTTCATGACTCCACCATAAGAAAGGTGAGTGTTCACGACAACCATGAGAAAGAGATTGGGCAAGATCTTAAACGCTGCAATTTTGTATGGGATGACAATTAACCAGAAGCCCTGAGGCTGGCAGTCTGTGTGCATATACCCCATTGATTCATCATATAACTTTTTCATCCACGCCTGCTTAGGGTTGTGTTTTTTTGTTTGGGTAACAAAGTTGTGTAGATGTTAGTACTTAAAAACTTCAAATTGTATTTTTACAAAATACTGTAATTTACCATAAATTTACCGTATGTTTAACAGTTAAATTCCAGCAACCACAGCTATTGATTTTATTTTACTGTAAGTTTTACAGATTTTACTTGTACTTTGGTCTTACAGTGAAGCTTTAAAATGCTGCATTCTAAGTTCAAATCTGTGGAAATCTTTTGGCTACTTTTTGTGCAGAATTTATGCAGAATGATTTTGAGAGCATAGTAAGCTTAACAAATGAAATAAAAAATATATACATTGTTTACTTTTATTTAAGGATTACAATGCAAATCAAATTGGAACCACTTGTTGGATAAACAAAGATAGTCTCCTACAATACATCTACTAAAAGACAGAAAATATTACTTTACATTGTATTGTAAATAAATCATAGAAACATATTATTCTATATATAACTGAAATTAATATAAAACTGAATAAATACACTGAAAAAAAATAATTCAAAGATGATTCCTTGGATTTACAGATTTTTTTCAAGTGGTTGTAAGCAATTTATTTGGGCTGAAATTAAACAAACAAATTAAGTTGAATATTACTAAATTTAATTTGTTTGTTAAAATTCAACCCATATAAATTGTTTGCAACAATTGTTCAGAAATCCTTTTTTTCAGTGTATATAGTTACACATATCTACAGTAGATAAGTAAATTAATATATTGAATGATGGGCTAAAAAAAAAATCTGTGAATTTCTTTGTGCACAGATTTCGTGTGGGCCTACTTCGGAGGTAGCATTCTCAGATGGAAAGGCATCAAGGCATGTCTAAATTCAGATTTTCTTCATTCGAGTCTTAGAAATTATTATTATTTTTTTTTTTTCATTTGGGGGGGTTGTAGTATGTCTTTGTTTATATATTGTTAAAAGCTGTTTTGTCACAGAATGTATACTTGGCTCTCTTGGTTGTCCAAGAAACACCTTAGGTAGACAAATGAAGATAAAAATTGAGATTGACTGAAAGTCTTCTGATTGGATGTTACTGACAGCTGAGGTAAAAAAAAAATAAAGAAATAAAAATAAAGAAGAACAAGGCAGTGTTTCCCCTTACACCTTTGCTAAACCAGGATCTCTATGGTCTATTTTGTTTTCATTTGTCAGTATTTAACAATCAAACTACAATTGTGAACATTTAAACTAATATAATAAATAATTACACAATTGAATAATAAAAAATTTAACTATTAAATGTTACCATGCGATGGAATTGTTATATAATAATAAAAAAAAAAACTTAGCTGAGAATTATGGGAGCTTTTTTTTTTTGACCAGTGCTTCCCATTCTGACCATGAGAAGCCACGATATGAGGAAGAAAATGCTTCCCATAACCAAGACCTGACCTTCTGCTTAAAACATAATAACTGAATAAAATCATTCACATGATTTAGACTCATTGACTGAATACACTTTGATTACATCCATAAAAGGAATAAATAAATGTATTGTGACGAGCATCCCGAGGAGTCATCAGCGTCACTCTGGAAAACAAGCTTCACCTGCACACCATCTCTCCAGGCTGATCGGCGGCAGCTGCAGCTCATCAGCCACAAGCTATATAAGCCTGGCAAACTCAGCCAGAGGGAGAGACACCTCTCCATGAGACAGAGCACTAACGCTTTCTCCCTTTACTCTTTCAGACAGCAGCTGGTGACCGATCAGCCATTACACGGACACCCTGCACCAAAGGAAAGAGAGCACAACCCTCACGGAAGCACCCCCATTGATGACACCTATTTCCTCACTATTTGTAAATAAATCCACCCTCTGGGGCCTACACTGTAATCCTCCTGGTTGTGTGATTCTTCACCCTGTTACAGTATCTATGGACAGCATTTGTGTTACGCTACTGATTACTACATAATACACTTACATTGTATATGTAGTGTATATAATATGCTTCAACCCTGACAAAACAATCACACTTTTAAACGGTGCATCAAAAATGTGTGTGTTTTTTTTGGAGTACATATTAAATATCCAAATCTTTTTGACACTGGAATGTGGAAAATCCCACCTCTCTCTGTAACAGTCCTGCATTGAAAAAGAATCTGCCCTTCATAGCCAATTAGAAGTGCTCAGCGTGTCGCTAATTTGCATATTTGAAGGTTTAAGGGTTGGGTTTAAAATCTAAGACAGGTGTCATAACCAATATTTCTCAAACCAGAAAAGTAGACCCACCTTAACAAACTATTTCAACAATTTGTTTTAGACTGACCTACATAACTGCAGGAACTCATTCATTTTTAGAGGGATTAAAATTACAGTGGTTATCGACAGTAAGTAATGCTGATCATACACGGATTGGAGGACAAAAGTAGAGAATAATTAAGATTTAGTGGATTAGAAATAAGTGCCATGCATGCCATGCCTGCATCTTTTGATGCTCAAAAATTATTACTACATAAAATATGTTTGTTTGTTTTTTTATTTGAAAATGTTAAAATGTAAATTATTCCTGCAATTCAAAGCTTCCAGTCTTCAGTTTCACATAATGAAGCCAGTCTAATATGTTGATTCACTGAATAAACAACTATTATGTTAAAATCTGTTGTGCTGCTCAATGGTTTGTGGAAACCAAAATGCTAAATAACAAAACTTTTAATAGATATATTTATATATTTGTCTAGATGCAATTGTGTGTGTGCGTGCGTGTGTCTGAATCCAATAAAATTCAAAAACAAATAAGAAAGAAAATAATTGAGATCTATCAGTTTGGAAAAGGTTATGAAGCCATTTCTAAAGCTTTGGGACTGCAGCAAATCACAGTGAGAGCCATTATCTACAAATGGCAAAAACATGGAACAGTGGAGAACCTTGTGACAACCCAAGAGTTTCCAGCTGACTAAAATTACCCCAAGAGCGCAGCAACAACTCATCCAAGAGGTACAAAAAAAAGACCCCACAACAGCATCCAAACAACTGCAGGCCTCCCTTGCCTCAGTTAAGGTGAGAGTTCATGACTCCACCATAAGAAAGGTGAGTGTTCACGACAACCATGAGAAAGAGATTGGGCAAATGTTGTTTGCAAGATAAGTTCCAAGTTCCAAGATAAAAAAAACAAAAAGAGCAAAAAGAACAAAGGCTCATCTCAGTATTGCCAGAAAACATTTTGATGATCCCCAAAACTTTTGTGAAAATACTCTGTGGACTGATGAGACAAAAGTTGAACTTTTTGGAAGATTAGGAAGTTTCTCATTATATGTGCCGTAAAAATATGTGCAAGCTGAAGTGAACTTGGGTTCTGCAGCAGGACAATGGTCCAAAGCACACCAGCAAGTCCACTTCTGAATGGCTGAAGAAACACTAAATGGACTTTGGAGTGGCCTAGTCAAAGTCCTGACCTGAATCCAATTGAGATTTTTCAAACACTTTTTCACACAGGGCTACTTAGTTTGGGATTTTGTTTTCCCTTAATAATAAAAACCTTCATTTCAAAACTGCATGATGTGTTTACTTATGTTATCTTTGACTAATATTTACATCTGTTTGATGATCTGAAACATTAAAGTGTGAGATATGCCAAAAAAGACATCAGTAAAGGGGCAAACACTTTCACACCACTGTATATGCATGTATGCAAAAACATGTCAAATAAAATGTTTAATAGATATATTTGTCTAGATGTACTGTAATTGTGTATATACTGTATGTATAGTGGTCAACATTTGAAGTGGATCAAAAAAGTCAAAAATAGGTGTTGATCAAAGGTTTTAGACAATTTTCATAAACGTGTTGATTCACCACAAAAAATACTGGAAAGAAATATTATAATTATCACATTTTATTCAAAAAATATTTTAAATTATAATAATGATAATATGATATGACAATATGATAATAACACTATTATACAATTATTGTGACACTGAACACTGCTGAAAAAAACGTCACATCACAGAAATAAATATCACTAATATATTAAAAAGGAAAACAATTATTTTAGATTACTCATATAACATACTGAACATTTTCAAATGGATTCCAAACGCAAAACCACCATTACGCTGAAAATAACCTGGAATGTCACTTTAAACAAAAGCATTTCAAAACAACAACTGAAAAAACAAAACAAAAAACACACATTAAATCCCCAGTCGGCCAAAAGCAACACAGACACATTGTCCGACTGTGACAACCAGCGAACACGTGCCACCGGACAACAACAAAGCAGCAGTAAAGCCTAAAGAGCAGCCTCTGTCCAACAGCGTAATACGAGGATCAGTGTTTGGGATTGCCTCTGTCTGCGCATTCACATACATATGACATGACATCAGTGCAGATGCTTTCACTGCTCAACAAGGTGCATTCTGGGCTATTTGGCCACTAATAGCAGCTGATGATGTTTTCTGAATGCTGGACTGAGAGAAACAGCTGCTGGACTCAATGAAGGACAGCCAGACTGTAAGCTGTAATGCACAAACCCTTCACTTTAAATGAATGTTTGTGTTCAGTGTATCTGTGGCATGCTGCTGATTACAATAACAGGAGAAAAATATATATATATCAATTCCTCAGTTTGTAAAAATGTTTTATGACTGCATTTTTAACTAAAATCAAACATTGTCATGGTGCTAAATTCAATTATGCGCAAGGGCTGCACAATATATCGTTTCAGCATCGATATCGCAATGTGAGCTTTTGCAATAGACACATAGCAGAATCTGAAATGTGGAGTCAGCATTATAGTCACAGGAGCCACAGTTGGAAAAAACTGTGATTTATTGTTTTGCAGTAAGTTTGCAGTACCTCCACAAATTTACCAAAAACTGTATAATTTGCATGTATTTTTAAGGTCTGTGACTGTAAGCATTCCAAGCCAGTTTTAAGCAATCAGGCACAACAATTTATAATGTTTGTAACTTAAAGATTAATGTCTAAAGTCTATACAGTGCCATTTTACATTTGATAATTTATGTACTTGAATATTTCTAGACTGCCAGAAAACTATAAAGCACTGTTTATTTATTTTTTTGCCACTGTATTTAACAATGCTTGTGATTGGTTTACTAGATTTTATCCAGATGTACTACAAAATTATCCCACTCAATCTAAAATGACAAATTATTTCCAAATAGAGCCCTTCAAGTCATCTGGTGAAATTATACTCAATATAGCAATATGTATCGCAGAAAAATAAAATATTGTGATGTCACTTTTTTCCAATACCGTGCAGCCCTAGTATGCACAATTATTTAGTATATTATAAAATGAATACCTTGTAATAATAATAATAATAATAATAATTTTTGTATGATTTAAATAAAATTTATTATAATTATTATAATTTAATAGCACTACTACTACTACTACTACTACTACTACTACTACTAATGAAAATAATAATAATTATGATAATGATAAAATATTATTGTAAATAATAATAATCATTTTTTTATTACATAAAATATAGATTTTGGTGCATTCCAGTTGAATAACAACCTTTTACCAATAATTAAGGGATATTATAATAAACTTTCCCTCCAAACAAAAATGGTTAATTTTAGTTTTAGATAGCTCATTATATTATTATTATTTATTAAAGTTACTTATTTTGTTAAATTTGCTTGATTTATTATAAAACACGATAATGGCACTGTGGTAATCATGTTTTAAACCATGTAAAATTTATTGATTAATTTTAAGCGTTTGTTTTTTTGTTTTTCAAAATTAAAATGCTAAATTAAAGAGACAATGTTAATGAGTAACATTTTTGGTTACTATATAAATAAAATGATATTATTATATTAAACAAAAAAATTATTATTTATATATCACATAGTCCAAAGAGCGCTATAAGTAAACTGGGTAAACTAAATTGGCCATGAGTGTGCGTGAATGAGTGTGTATGGGTGTTTCCCAGTACTGGGTTGCAGCTGGAAGGGCATCCGCTGTGTAAAACATATGCTGGATAAGTTGGCGGTTCATTCCGCTGTGGCGACCCCTGATGAATAAAGGGACTAAGCCGAAGGAAAATTAATGAATGAATGAATTACTTTGTTTTGTGTTCAAACTAACACACATTAAAATTTTCATAATTTGTAATCAAAAGCATCTGTGCATTTAACAGGAATATTATAGAATATTCTATAAATATTGGCCTGCATCTTTTATATTATTTAACATCAATGTATTTTCTTTATTTGCAGTTGATATGTATAGTGTTTTTAACAGCAGTCATCTTACTAATGGCTGGAAAACACACACACACACACATCAACACCCAGAAGCCCGAGCTTTAAATACAGCTTCTCTGTGTTATTCCAGGTTGATGGAATATTGTTAATGGACTGGAACGCAAAGACTATTTGGAAAAGGGCCATAAAAATAGATTTTTAATAGGTTTTTATGACATGCTCGTGAAGCGTCGGTGCTTTTGAGTGACAATATTTCAATAGATTTTACATCACAGCTGATCTGAAATCTTCTGAAGGGGAAAAGAGGAGCTGAACAGACCGAGCATTAGGACTGAATAATGCCAATTGATGAATATTTGATTTTCTCATTTTCATTAACACCACTGCTACTGATGACTGCTTTCCATTTGCTGGTGTTTAATGAGAGGCTAATAAAGCACAGGGTAAAATGGAAATGAACTGACAATTTCTATTCCGAACACCCACTGTGAAGCGGCCAGTAAAACGCAGCAGACGCGTGTAAAAACACCACATCTGACAGAGTGACAGCGTCAGGCTTCAGATTCAGATGGTAAAATGGATTAACAATACATTCAGAAAGTGATAAAGCAGGGTTCAATCTGATTGGATGGCTCTCAGGGTTTTATTCATAAGACTACAGTGGTGTTCATGAGGTACGAGTTAAGCTGCCTTAGTAGAAGCATAAGAAACAGAAGAATATAGATGCACCGAATTTTTGGCTACTGAAAATTATCGACTGAAAATAGCATTTACATTTTTCATCCGAAAGAGAAAAAAATAGGCAAAAATATGAGTCGAATAAAAGACAATGCTGTGCATGCTGGTTTCACTCTTCCTTCGACTGCAGTCACTGTGTGGTGTGAAACTGCTTTCACACAGGATGCAGAAAGCACTGCACAGTGAAACCCATTTAAATGTTCTGCTCTGTGAATATTCCATTCATACCTGTAAACTTACCTATGAATGCACTGTAAATGCTGTCATTAAATAAACAAAATACAGTATAATAACAAAATACATATATAAAATAATGTGGTTATTTTATTGGCAAGTGTTTTTTTTTTCAGATTTTAAAGTGTAATTTAAATTGAGTTCAAATGAAAAAGTCTTACAGAATTACTTTGTATAAATTATTATTATTTTATTAACTAATATAAAGCATTTTTTAAATTTTGGTTGTCTGCCACGTGAATCCAGTATTTTTGGTTTCGGCAGAGTTTCAATTTTGGGCATCCCCAAAAATAAATAGAAAAAAATTATAACAAAAAATTCAGATGCCCGTAGCCTAGTGGTCAGTGAGCTAATATAGCGCACAACTAGGATATGGGTGTCCAGAGACTTTTCCCAATCTTGTCAATATACTGTACTATCATAATAAAAAATAGCATAATAATAATAATTATGGGCGACGCGGTGGCGCAGTGGGTAGCACGTTCGCCTCATAGCAAGAAGGTTGCTGGTTCGAGCCTCGGCTGGGTCAGTTGGCATTTCTGTGTGGAGTTTGCATGTTCTCCCCGTGTTCGCGTGGGTTTCCTCCGGGTGCTCCGGTTTCCCCCACAAGTCCAAAGAAATGCGGTATAGGTGAATTGGGTAAGCTAAAATTGTCCGTAGTGTATATGTGTGAATGAGTGTGTATGAATGTTTCCCAGTGATGGGTTGCGGCTGGAAGGGCATCCGCTGCATAAAACATATGCTGGATAAGTTGGCGGTTCATCCCGCTGTGGCGACCCCAGATTAATAAAGGGACTAAGCCGAAAAGAAAATGAATGAATGAATAATAATTATAATTATTATTATAATTTTTTTTTTTTTAAGGAAATTAAGAAAAAAAAAAAATTTGTCCATATACATTTCAGTTAAAATTACTTAGCAGTTACCATATTAGCATACCACAGTTTGCATTATTTGCAAATTGTAGAAATATACAGTTTTTTATTTTAAATATCGCAATTATAACCAAAAAAATAATAATTTTCAGCAATGTGCAAATAACACAAAACTAGTGTCATGCACACTACAGTTTCCAGAATGAAAGCATCACTAATGTTACATACATTCTCAACCTATTTTTCTCTCACATCTGTCACTTGGCAATTTTGGCCTCTGGTAGAATTCAAAAGTCTGGCTACATGAGGCTACATTTGACATCACAGCCAATAAATGTTGCTAAGTAGACATATATACGCATGAACATTGATTTCCGATTGAAAAGATGATTGCATGCCATAACTGCACTTAAAAAAAATAATGACCACTGTCAATTTTAACTGCTTGCTCTTATGTGTAGGATAGAAAAACCTGCTATTTGTGTCTTCACAGCATGTCATTAGCTGATTATGATACAAGCGAAATCTTTACATTTCTACCATCTAGGAAACCTCACACAATGCATCGCAATGGACCAAAACATGAGTATAGCCTAAATGTTACAGTCATCCATAGAGATGCATTAGATTTGACCTTATGCATGGATTATATTTGATTGTACCATTAGCAATATAAATCAGTGCCTGTGACGGATAGAGCAGCTCACTGTTCCTGATGCATGAAATACTGGAAGTAAATCCTAAATATTGAACTGAGGGTATGAGGTTTTAATAAAGTATCTTTGGGGGGAGCCCACAGTCTTCAGAAAATTTTAGATGGTATTTTCAGTTTAGATTACATCTTTATAATGAATATTAATTGCTCATTGAAAATACGTGCATCAGCTTACATTTTTGTTAAACATACATTTGACTGCAGTTTCTAGGTAAAAGTAACTTTAGGACACCAACTGTTTTTCCTTTTTACACTAATGATATTTACAGGGACATATTATGGATGAATAAAGTATTATTATTTTGCAGTTCTATGCAGAACACTAAATAAATACAACACAACAGCTTAATGTCTATGATTTGTAATCTAATACGTTTGCCTCACCCAACTATCTTCGTGGGTAGCGCTGTCGCCTCACAGCAAGAAGGTCGCTGGTCAGTTGGCATTTCTGTGTGGAGTTTGCATGTTCTCCCATTGTTCGTGTGGGTTTCCTCCGGGTGCTCTGGTTTCCCCCACAAGTCCAAAGACATGCACTATAGGTGAATTGGGTAAGCTAAATTGTCCGTGCAGTACTATATCACAAAAAAATGTAGACTCTAGTGGATTTGTCATCTGAAACGTGAAATAAAACGTATATGAAGCAATGTTTTATGTTTCACAAAAATTTAGGCTGAGGCATGCATTTGCTGCATTAATTATAATTAATGTAAATAATTAACAGTAAAAAATAACAGTTTCCAGCACTGTTCAAGGAATGTTGCTTCTGTTTTTCTGTCACTTTTATATCTGTGAATCTGCATTTTTATTTAGCCTACTGTTTTAATTCTACTTATTTAGTCTACTGTTTATTTTTTGTACAGGTACGTTATATATCGCAAAGCTAAATTCAGATCCTTATGTTTTTACTTGATATTTTGAAATGATCAAATCTAAATCATATGTGCCCAAGATAATATATGTAGTCTATTTGTGTGGATAATGATTATGTTGCAGTGGCTTCCTCTAATTTAAATCATTACAGATAGATTGATAATAGATTGTTTTAATGACATGTCAGCATCTAAAACTATCATGGCAAAAAAGTAATTACAATAATTCAAAAGTTACATACATACAAAATATAAACCAAACAAGCAGAAACACAAAGCAATGCTATTTTTTTACACACATGCTATTTTTTATGTAGTAAAATCTTACAATGTTCACTGCAAATAGCTCATAATAAAGTAAATAAATAACTTGTACTTGTCCATGTACTCATATTTCACATTTTTTTTGTTTATAGCTTAAGAAATAAGAGGGGTTAAAAACAGAAATCAATATATTAATCGGTCAATTTGCTTGCAAGAAATCGGCCATGAAAAATGAAGATCGGAGCGTCTCTAGTGACCTGTCCTCTCCCACATCCCTCCATCCACTATAGCCGCAGTCACGAGGGAGCCCAGCAAGCAGCCACTCAGCTTCCTGTGTGCTATTAATACTGACCGACCTCTCTGCCCCTCTCTCTGTCTGCTCAATCATACACACAAATGCACATACACACACGCACGCACACACGCATACGCACACACACACACACACACACACGCACACACACGCACACACACGCACACACACACACACACACACACACACACACACACACACACACACACACACACACACACACACACACACACACACACACACACACACACACACACACACACACACACACACACACACACACACACACACACACACACACACACACACACACACAGACGCACACACACACACAAGACCTCCAAGGACTGCAGAAGCCGATCAATATCTCTCCAGAACATGCTGAACACACTATCTGCCATGTGAGAGCACATCAGGCCACAAGGTCTGATCCAAACATCCCAATCAGAGCCACAATGTCACCATCAGGAAACAAAACGCACTGAGATTTTACATTTAGTCAAGTAGGTCAGTCTTTCTTAACATGCGAGTCCTGACCCAGTTTGGGAATTGAGGTGATGGAGCTCACCGATGACGCTTTTTATCAGGCTCGTGCTGCTGCTGCATTTTACCACATCTAACCTGAGCAAAAAAAAGGCTACAGTATTTTCCGGAACTTTAGTTGCATTTTTTTAAATAATGAAAAGTGCAGTGAACATAACACATCTTGCAAAACATGCAAAAACTGCACACATTCTGATTTGTGCAGAATGAGAGAGATACGCAAGCCCTTGCATGTTGGTGGTTTCAGTTTTGATTACAGTAAATAAATTTAAAAGACAATTATAGAATGACACTATAATTCATGTCTTTCAATATTTCATTTATAATGGTAAAGAACTTGCAATGAGGCGACACGGTGGCTCAGTGGTTAACATTGTCGCCTTACATCAAGATGGTCGCTAGTTCGAGTCCCAGCGTGGGTTTCCTCCAGTCCAAAGACAGGTGAATTGAATAAACTAAATTAGCCGTTGTGTATGTGTGTGAATGAGTGTGTATGGATGTTTCCCAGTACTGGGTTGCAGTTGGTAGGGCATCCGCTGAGCAACGGAAGTTGCTGAGACTTATTTAAGTATACTGACGTACTTCCAACTGAAACAGAATATTGTGTAGGGGGTGGGGCTTTCTTTTTGCACATCATTCCCTCATATGAAACTAAAGGTAAGAGGGGCGTGGTTAAGAATATTGTGGCTGAAGGACTACCACTCCAAACACGGAAGCAAATGGTCAGACTTTGTTTGAAAATTACCAAAACAAAAGGGTTTTTTTCTCAGTGAATTAATTTGTACAGATTAATTGTTCACCTAAAGAATAAAGCCTAATCCCAATTCTACCCCTTAGCCCTTCCCCTTAGAAGTGTCCCAATTCTCTTTAGCTTGAAGGCATAGGGCTAAGGGGAAGGGCTAGATATCCCTTGAAACTGAGATTTTTCAGGATCACACTCGAAACCAAGGGGTATGAAAATTTCCCAGAATGCACCAGTTACAATGGCAGCATGGCTGCACACGGAAGGAGATGCACAAATTAGTATATTTTGTCATTATTACAATTTATTGTAGTGTTTTACTGTCATGCTTAAAAAAAACCACTATAATAAAAACCGCAAAATTTCGCTATCTATAATCCCTATAGCAGTCCCACAACATACTTCCACATCTGACACTCGATGACACTGTCAGAAAAGTCTAGTGGCTGGGAATGACCTTTTTACAGTGTCTGGTATAATGTTAATGTTGTTTTCTTGTGTTTACATAGATGAATATGACCACGGTGTAAATGCACAGTACAGTTAACAGCTTATTGCCACATTATATCCTTATGATAACATGATATATGCCTTCAGTGACTTCCTGAAGATAAATACCAAAAAAATAACGCAACTGGAATAACTACAGCATATGAAGCAAGAGATTGCGATGACAAATGATGATGTTGTGCAGGTGTTGTAGTGGTGTCCCATCTCTTAGGGGTAGATTTTGAAGCTCTTCCTCTTCACACTGTTCACTTCACACAAGGGCCAAGGGGAAGGGGTAGGGGTACAAAAATAGAATTGGGATTGGGCCTAACAATGTTCAATAGCAAAATAAACATTTTGATTTCACACAGACTTGCACATAGGAAAACAGTCATTTGCCACTTGCCCACGCAAGTTTTCACAACATCGCATATATAGAAACGTACTGCAAATAGTGCAGAATACAACGGAAATATGTCCGGGGATCCCGAAAAGTGATGAACCTGGTTGCTTTCTTTTAAGAGTCAGCGGTGTTGTTGGAGATCAGAAAGGTGAGTTGTTTGTTTATTTTTAGCTCTGATAATCGAATTGCATAATTGACATTAAATCAATGGCTGACTAAACAGGAAGCAGTCATGTTTGTAACTTTTTGGGGTCCCCTGACATGTTTCCATTATGGTCTGCTATTTGCAGCACATTCTTGTATTTGTGGGTGTTGTGTGACTTTGCGTCCACTTGTGCTGTCAACTTGATAAAGATGTTTTCTCAATTTGTTAGTGTTTTTCTATATTCATGTGATTTCTTAAAGGGGTGGTCCGCTAAGATATCATATTTTAAACTTTAATTGATGTGTAATGTAGCTGTGTGAACATAAACAACATCTCTGAACGTAAGACGCTCAAAGTTCAATGCAAAGGGAGACATTAGCTTTTACAGAGTTAGCTTAGCAAAGATTACAGTGAACGAAGTTTGAGGACTACAAAACAATACATCCGGGCGAAGGGGTGTGGTCAGAGGCGCTGTAATGTTATAGCAGAGAAAGCTAAAATGCCATCCAAACGCTGCTATTTCCACAGATCTTGTTCTGTTTCTGTATTTGGGCTTCCAAAGGACACGGCCCAAAGAGAGAAGTGCTTACAACTTAATTTTAGTTATGTTCCAGAGAATTATAATAAATATATAGCTAGCATTTGACAAAGGACAGCTTCCAGAATCTCTCCCAGTTCAGTGCTGAACTTGGCTAAAAACTCCACCAACCGACAAAGCTGTGGATTGTGAGCCACAACCTGTAAGTATTTTTATTTGTTAAAATTTATCAATTATATGCATAGTGTCTAGCGTTAATGGTATGTTGTTTAGCTACAAATTCATATTTATACGTCAAACCGCTGTAAACTCCCACAATCTTCACCAGCAGTGTCTCTCTACGCGGCCACTTTCCCTGCGTTCTACATCTCAAATAACAAATTCTCAAAAGATATGTGAACGTTTCATATTACTTACACATGCTTATTCCGAATATATGTGAAAGACACTTGTCAGCTTTTATTTTAGAGAGCAGGCATGAGGTTCAGCTGTGTCCTCTTCATAAAACAGCTGACTGTTTACACAGCGCAAAAGCACGTGCTTGAAGGCGCATGACGTTTTTCCTGGTGACGAGGAGCTGATCTGCGAATCACAGCACATTATGTTAGCTGACCAATCAGAACATCTTGAGGGCGGGTCTTTCAGAGGAACTAGGAAATATGACAGTCGTTTTCATGTTAGCTGAGTAGCTGTATATAATCAAAGTAAGATATATGAAAAAATAACGTGACTTTCTACAAATGATGCATGAGCACACACTGCTTTGCATCTTATAAACACAAACATGCCTTAAAAATACTCTATGGACCACCCCTTTTACTTGCAGCGCATTTGAGCTCTCTGGACCCCGGTAGTTTCACCCTCTATGATAAATCTTTTCTTGTTGCCCTTTGACTGAAATTTTCAACCTAAATGTGGTATTGTATCAGTAAACCGTACAAAACAACTTAGGGATTGAGTAATCTGTTAAATATTGCTTGTGCCTTCTGTATTATTGACTACCGCAGACGACATCTGGCAAATAACACATAGTTTCATATACTCGCCAACCCATTTGTACGTGTCAGTCTTGCATATTTGTATTTGAAAATAAAACAACTAATGAGAAATAGATTACATTTTTGCAGTGCATACAACATTTAAAGGGACAGTTCACCCACAAATTTTAATTACCTCACCATTTTTTCTCCATCATGTGGTTTTAAACCTTTATGATTATATTTCTACTGTTGAACACAAAAGAAAATATTTCAAAAAACACTGGTTGATGGTATCCACTGATTTCCACGGTCACCATCAATCAGCATTCTTCAAAACAACTTTTGTGTTCAAGAGAAGATAAAAATTTAAATACACTTTGAACAAGTGAAGGGTGAGTAAATGATTTGACATTATTTTCGCGTGAACCATCACTAAATACCACGACTTTACAATTTCAAGACTTTCAGGATCAAAATGAAACCCTTTTTGAGGCCCTAAAGACTCGCAGAAATCATGTCAGAATAGGAAATATCAAGTATCGCTGTGCGAGTGACTCTCTATCAGAAAAAACGAAGAGGTCCTATTAGCGAACCCTGAGGAATATTTGCTTTAAGAGAGAAAACCCTAACAAGGAAGGTCAAAAGTCATGCGTGTTTAAACTCGGTATGTGACCGTAAGCACATGAACGTGAAAAACCCCTCCCTGTCGTTCTCCACACTGCAGTGTATGCTAATTTGTACAGATAAATTTTTCACCTAAAGAATAACAATGTTCAAGAGCAAAATAAACATTGTACATTTTGATTTCACACAGACTTGCAGATAGGAAAACAGTCAATTGACACTTGCCCATGCAAATTGAAGCACTTTTTGAGGCCCTAAAGATACGCAGAAACCCTTTTATAATAGGAAATATCAAGAATAAATGTGCAAGTGGCTCCATATCCAAAATAATGAAGATGTCCTATTAGTAAACCCTGAGGATTATTTGCTTTAAGAGAGAAAACCCTGACAAGGAGGATCAAAAGTCATGTGTGTTTAAACTCGGCATGTGAGACCGTAAGAGCACAAACGTGAAGAACCACTCCCTGACATTCTTCCCACTGCAGTGTATGTTGATTTGTACAGATTAATTGTTCACCTAAAGAATAACAATGTTCAATAGCAAAATAAACATTGTCCATTTTGGTTTAACAAACTTGCACAGAGAAAAACAGCCAATTGACACTTGCCCACGTAAATTGAAGCACTTTTTGAGACCCTAATGATTCACAGAAACCCTGTCAGAATAGGAAATATCAAGAACAACTGTGCAAGTGACTCCATATCAGAAAAAATGAAAAGGTCCTATTAGCGAACCCTGAGGAACATTTGCTTAAAGAGAGAAAACCCTGTCAAGAGAGAAAACCCTGGTATCTATTGACTTCCACAGGTACCAGCAACCAGCATTCTTCAAAATAACTTATTTTGCGTTCTACAGATGAGTAAATGATAACAGACATATAATTTTTGTTTGAACCATCACTAAATGCCATAAATTTACCATTTCAAGACTTTCAGGGTCAAATTAAAGCACTTTTTAAGGCCCTAAGACTCAAGGAAACCATGACAGAAAAGGTTTTATAACCCTGACAAAAACTGTGCAAGTGACTCTCTATCAGAAAAAGTGAAGAGGTCTTATTAGGGAACCCTGAGGAATTGAAGAGAGAAAACCCTGACAAGGAGGATCAAAAGTCATGCGCGTTTAATCTCGGTATGTGACCGTGAGCACAAGAACCCCTCCCTGTCGTTCTCCACACTGCAGTGTATGTTCATGCGTGCGTGAAGAAGAAAGCTCATCCACACGTTCACAGCCTCAGCTCAGCATGAATGAACACAGAAAGAATACGCGAGCTAGAAAATCACAATCACGTAGCCTTGAGTCTTTTGTAAGGCTGACGCTGGAGAGGAGCTGGACGTAAAAGATGCTGGCGTCACGAGCGCGTGATACAGCAGAGGGAAGGCGGCAGCGGCACAGAACAGCCTTCTGGTCATTTTTGTGCCCGCACAGAGGGGGGCGAGCGCCACTGCAGAGGAGCCAAACAGTGATTATAAAACCTGTCTATGTCACAGAAAAAAAAACTGTTCCTCTCCAGCCCATGACGCAGATATGGAGAGTTCTAGACTCCGGTGTGACGCATACGACTAAATACAGGTTAACGCGCTGTAGTCTGATTCATGAGCGCGTGATGGGGGACAGTGAGAGTACATCCAGACAGCCAATCACAGAGGAAGAGTCTACTATCATCAGCACGACTCAAAACAACAACATTGGCCTTTGCCCATATTTGGACATGTTCTGGTTCTGGAGTCGATGGCTATAAAAATAAGATGTGCGATGTGTAATGTTTATTTATATACAGTTACACAAATAAAGATGAGTAACATTTTTAGACTGGCTGTCATCATGACTCACAATCTAATATATTGTAGGTATACAGCAAGTCATTTGGATTATTACAAGTTTTAATTATTTGCTTGAACATTTATTCTCAACTCACTTTAAAAATATTTTTGCATTTCAAATATTCATCTACAGACACAGGTGTTAAAATATAAAAATATGAACTGTGTACTACTAAGAAACCCTATTAAACAACAAGGTTACTAAGACTAATTATTATAACAAAAATGTATAAATCATAAATACATAAAGTATATCATGTAATGGTCACAGGTATTTTAAATAATTTAATAAACTACATTCATTAAAATGCATAAGTACATTAATAAATAAATCACAAAAAAAATTATGTAAAACTATGCAAATAATTAAATACATAAATTATTAAATAAATGGAAAAACGTTGCCTGGTCTGATGAGTCTCGATTTCTGCTGCGACATTCGGATGGTAGGGTCAGAATTTGGAGTCAACACCATGAAAGCATGGATCCATCCTGCCTTGTATCAACAGTTCAGGCTGGTGGTGGTGGTGGTGGTGTAATGGTGTGGGGGATATTTTCTTGGCACACTTTGGACCCATCAGTACCAATTGAGCATCATGTCAACGCCAGTATGAATATTGTTGCTGACCATGTCCATCCCTTTATGACCATGTACCCATCTTCTGATGGCTACTTCCAGCAGGATAACGCGGCATGTCATAAAGCGTGAATCATCTCAGACTGGTTTCTTGAACATGAAAATGAGTTCACTGTACTCAAATGGCCTCCACAGTCACCAGATCTCAATCCGATAGAGCACCTTTGGGATGTGGTAGAACAGGAGATTAGCATCATGGATGTGCAGCTGACAAATCTGCAGCAACTGTGTGATGCTATCATGTCAATATGGACCAAAATTTCTGAGGAATATTTACAGTACCTTGTTGAATCTACGTCATGAAGGATTAAGGCAGTTCTGAAGGCAAAAGGGGGTCCAACCCGGCACTAGTAAGGTGTACCTAATAAAGTGGCCGGTGAGTGTGTATGCATGCATGTCTTC